>JAHLJT010008446.1:174612430-174623044 GCA_031308135.1 Acheta domesticus | reverse complement strand
GAAGAAGAAGAAGAAGAAGATGATGATGATGATGATGATGAACTAGACCTGATATTTTGAAGAATGTTAATGAAAGTGTGATGAAACAGGGATGTAATTAAGTTGGTGACACACTGTGTTGTTCAGAATGCATAAAATCAGTGCTGATTCGTAGTAGAAATTGTAGATGTTGGTAATGAATGTTTCAATGTCAAGTAAAGTAGTTGAAAAGGCTTGCCGAAGCAAATTTCATTATGCTATTGGGGAAATATTTGACGTTCGTAAATAGGGAGTTTATGGATCAGTCAAAACCCATGAAATTGACGACCTCACGACGACAGAATTTACACTGATTCTTTGAAATAATCTGCAACATCCGAAATATATATATTATATATATATATAATATAGTATATTATCATTTTGTTTTAATTTCCAAAAATATTGAAGTTAATAATTACGTTTATAATAGGAAGTCCGAAGTCTTCAATTCAAGTATACCTTATTTTACTTGGCTCCCTTTCACTCTCTAGCGGAGAAAGAAGGTGTCACTCGGAAGACGACCTGGGAGACAACATGGGACAACCTGCTTTACTTCCTCTCCAAAAAAAGGCGCACGAAGGATTTTTTCCCTCTTGGACGAGCTTGGGTTCAGTAGCTTAATACACTAATCGTCATACCATCGGAGCCTTCGTAATTCATCATCTGGCTATCATCAAACTCAGTGAAATGCTGCCACACAAAGCTACAACTGCAAGTAATAAAACAAATTATTACAAGTGGGAAGACATGAACTTTATTTTAATAAGCTTTAAATTATGTTAAGTGAAACCTTAGTGGTGTAAAGTGAACATTTTTTCATAGGTTTTCTTAAATTCACTAAAAAAATATATCAACTGGTACAAGTGTGTGTATTCAAAATCTGGTTGTGTTCTCTTTTATTGTTTCGTATTTGATTTTTCGATTGTTCTTTCAAAAACGGAAAATGTGTTGTTTATCATTCATACAAAGGAACTTGTTCGACACTTGATATGACCTTATATTTTATATGATCTTATATTTTAAAAACTTGAAAATATAAAATAAAAGTTATTAGAGTTTAAAATGAACTAAAATTTTCAAAGATACAACTCTTTCCCTACGATTTTCATTACCGATACTCTACAATAATGGTTTTCACTTTTTCGTATTCATAGGATATCCTCGTTTTGGGGGTACCTAATAACAAAAAGTTCGTTTTTAAATATCTGCCTGTCCGTTTATGATTATTTGAGTCTGTAAACAATTACTAGAGCCTATCTGTACCCAGGATTCTTTAAAAATCTATACACTCCAATTAATTTACTTTAAATCGAAGCTCTACAAAATTTAATCGGATGTTTTAATATTGGGGGTTCTTTACACACATACTGTTTATGTACGAATATTTTCGTATCGCATTTTCAAAATGTTCACAATAATAAGGTTTAAGTCCGGTTTTCATTAAAACCTCTGAATTCTCTAGAATTTCAAAAATTTAACTGCTTTCGAACCTCCTCTACATTTTCATTATTGATGCTAGACAATTTTTTTTCTTTATGAAGTATACCCTTCAACATTAGCTCTTTAATTTACATTAAAAACAGTTTTTTTAATATCAGTATTGTTTCTTGAATGAATGGTTTTGAATGATGTTATTTTTCAAGAATTCATAAATAATATTTTTTGAAAAAGGCACCAAATTTTTCTTCAAATTTTGGTTTATTCATGTAGATAGAGGTATACTTTGAATACCCATACACTGTATCACGTGACATTAGCGTAATATTTTCCTCTGCGTAGTGAATAATATTTAGTGATTTATTGCGAATACAAATGATTAAATGATCGCTTCAAATTAACTCTTATGTTCTTGAAATCTAAAATCTTTTCGTGTTAAGGCGAGCCAAAAATGATACATTTTTCAGAAACAGTCAAACGACATTTTCTCAAGTCCGAGCTCTATTTTTCTCGAAACTTTCATGTGAAAAGAGTTAATGCACTTCTAAAACATTACAATAGTATCGTTTTGATTAAACTATTAAGGACTCAAACAAATTACAAAATTAGATAAACATAGGAGTGTTTTTATTTAAAACCATATCTATGTTATTGCAACAAAAAATAAATCACTGCTTCAGTGAGATATTCTGTAAACACAGTGTTCCACAAGATTTTGTTTTTAAATGAATTTTACGGAATATGTTTGTTTATTTACGGATGTGAGAGCTAAATGATTGCAAGCTGAAATAGCCTTGGGTTGGTTAACATGACAACAAATGTTACTGAACATCATTCAGATGAACAGATGCAACGATAATGAACAGACTATTGCCGATAAATTTAACAATAAAAGTCAATGTTTGTCAGAAGGATAATTGGGATGTCCAGCTTCTGTGATCGGTATTTTCCGTGGTTTCTCCCACGGACACCAGGTCAGTGGCAGAGCAATACGAGACAAACGGGCCACGAGCTGCACCCGATCATTCCTACCTCACTCTTATCCCTTTCTCTCCCTTACGCAAACACACTTACGTGCATTACACTACCACAAATATTTAGAGAGCAGTGGGAAGCATCGAGCTTCCGCTGGTTGGGCGAAGTCCCGATGGCGGAGGTACCTGGAGGGGTGTCCTCGCAAGCCGATGCACAAGACGACACTGCACCTCACTTTCTACCAAAGGAGGAACACCAGCACGTGCTGGGGTATAAAATGCACAATCGCCACAGCAGTTGACGCATCCGGAAACTAAAATAATAAATCAAGCCATCAACAATTAAAGTCGATTTTCTTTATGTTGCGTCTTAGATGTTGGCAAATGAACATATTGTGCAGTTTTGTAAGGAAATATTCAAGCAGTATTCAAGCATCACATATTCAAGCAGTTTTGTAAGGAAAGTTTTGCAAAAAATATTTAAAATATTTAAAGTATATAAGTTGAAAAATAATTAAATATAATTTTACGTAACCGTTCTTAATAATATAAGAAAATATGTGCTAAATTATAGCATAATTACATACTTACAAACTAAACTTATATTACACGCTATTTATTTACAATATTTAAACGTACTTGTATTACAATCTAACCTTATAGACTAACACTGAGGATTTTTTAATTCGCCAATCAAACTTGCACTGACTCTTGATAGTCACAGTTACTACAGTTACACTTTTTCTCCGCGCGCGCACACACACACACACACACACACACACACACACACACACACACACACACACACTCACTCACTCACTCACTCACTCACACGCACACCCTCACGTGATGACTTTTCGACGGGGGCACGCGTGCGCTTGTTCCATCACAGGCACTGCGGGTGGGGCTTCTGTTTGTGGAGGTGCATTTCTCTTTACTTTTTCTCTGTATTATTTTTTCAGACGGATGTGTGATTTGCTGGACGAACCAACATCTTTGATGACTATGTCCCGAAAAGCAAACGAGAATTTGGTTATGCAACTGGGTAAGTACGTTAATTACAACGTTACCTTTACAGCAAAAAGATTAGCTTTCATAATCTTAAGCGGATCCTTTCGGGAAAGAACGGGTCTGAGCGCGGGAGGGAACTAGAGCTGCGGGCCTGCCTGGGCCTTAATCATCGTCCGCTGCGACCCGTTCGCTAGACCTCTCGTGTCACCCGTCAATCTACTGCATCTGCAATCCAGAAATAGGTTTTAATGTCAAAGCCAATGTAACGATCCACGAAATTACGTCTGCGATTTCAAATCAAGATTGACGACACTGTAACGTAATTTTTAATAGCTGCATTGATTGAGTAAGCTTTATTGTATACCGGCTGGATACTAGTAACCCACCAAGTAGATAATTTTGAAGGTAGAATGAAAAATGATAGAACAATAGTGGAGTGAGAGGGGAAGAAAAATGAACTCCGTGAAAATATCTGTCGACTGCAAAGTCCTGGACTCACTTTATTTTCATTGATACTCCCTTTAAAATCAATCGAACAGAAAGGAGTCGACCTACCAATACCTTTGGGAATCCCTACTTAACACAATAGTGAGAATACGACTTTTTGAAAGAATTTTATAAAAATTAAAGAAATGCCTCAGTGAACCTCATAAAAAAGCAAAATATTGTATAATACTAATTTAGAATTTGAAAAGAATAAAATTAAAAGGACATGGCAATCAAAAATATTACGGTAGAAATAAAAAATAAATCCTCTGTGATATTAAAGTGCAACTTCTAACCTTAGGCCCTAGGGTGGGCGTGCCCAGACGAAGCGATATACGGTACAATAAATCTAGTGGTGCTACAACGGCACATATTTTATCCCATTATTTCTAACTGCTCCACTATGATATACTACTACTACATAAACAAGCAAAAGTGTTTTCAACCAGCAAAGTTATTTTCCGCACCGAGACTCGAATTCAGCTCCTCTGAGTTAACTCGTCGCCACCCATACCACTACGTCACAGAAGCGCCGTGAACTCCAGCCGACGCTTAAAATGTAATTGTCTCAACCCAATATTTCCAACACGCAATTTTTGCAATTTTCGAGAGTTCGCCGGAAAATGGAACCAGAACCATACTTTTTACCCTCCATTGTTACATCTATCGCCAGTTTCATACTAGAAAATATGTAACTGTTCGTAGATGACGCTGATAGTAACAGTGGTGAGATGGAGGCAAAATCGGACTTGAACATGTAAAACAAAGTCAACCTTTTGTAACTGACAAAATTTATTAACCATATATACCATACATTAATCACATAAGTTGAACAAATTAAATTAACCAATGCAAATCCACATGAAATAGATATTATTTTTATATGTAAAATTGTAGATGTAGTTATTATCAGTTCCATGTGGATGAATTTTAAACTAGAAATAATTAATACTGATATGGATGTAATTTCAGTACATCATTTTAAACAATTTCTAAAATTGCTTAATCAAAATTCTTTAATAACTAAAATGTAAGCTTGGGAAGGGGATTACATTTTTGTTTGACGCCGTGTGCTGGAAAAGCTAGGAATGCCACTGCAAACAGCACACAAGTGGATTTCAGCACCAGCCGCCGCTGTTAACCGTGGTGCAACTGGTAAGCGGAGCCTAGGTGTTCTTTCGAATCCCATACTACCATTCTTGCAAGTTGGAAACACTTTCGCGGGTTCAACTAATATTGTATTATCTAACCGTTACAAATAATACGAGAAAGTATGTGCCGTTTTAACCCTACTAGTTTATTGAAAGACTATGAACTGATGTAACTTGGTGTTTCCCGAGAATTTATTTATCACAATCATTAGGTGAAGGAATGAATTCTCTATAGTGTAAAATGGAGGTTGCTTTTACAATCATGTCCTTCCCATCAGCCCCTCGCCGCAAATGCCGCCCTCCCTCGCCCCGCCCCGCCTGGCCCGTCGCGTCCCGTCCCACCCCGCCCCGCCCCGTCCCATCACGTCCCGTCCCGTCCCGTCCCGTCTCGTCTCGTCCCGTCCCGTTCCGCCCCGCCCTGCCCGACCCATCCCCGCCCCGCCCCGTCCCGCCCCGCTCCCATACGCCGCCCCGGCTCTGCCTCCTTCCCTCACCGCTCTCTCCGTGGCCCCTCCACTAGCCCCTTCTCGTGCCCAGCCGCTCTGACCCAAACCAGACAATGCGTAAATGCATCGCGCATCTCATTAAGCTAAAGGCTTTAGCCGCATAAGATGATTTCGTGGTCTCAAAACAATAGTTGTTTATGCACCAAGGACGTTATAAGGTTTCTAATGATCTAGCGGCGACAAAAAGCCCGAGAGTCTTTGGTTCGAGGGATATTTGTCGCCCGAGATCATTAGATCCAGTTAACGCCCGTGATACATGATTTTCTTTTTTACTTTTTTTTAATTATTCATATTTACTTATTTACTAATTAACTAGTTGTTAATTTGACTCGGTTTGCCATTTCATATTTCCCTTCCATAATTCCCTTTCATAATTTCATCTTATAATTCCCTCCGTGAGAGAACACATTCAGCTGTTTTTATATTTCTCTCATCACACGAACCTCTCGATCCAGGTAAGTTAGTCGGTGTATATCAAGCTCCATATCGAAGGCAATAACAAGCAATAACGTCTCAGTTAAATATACAATTTATTTTTAGACCTTTTTGGTGTTATATTGGACATTTTTATATTGAACAATATTTCCACTTGAACGTTTTGCATTGAATTCACAGCCCCTTCGCACGGAAGCACTCATTCCGCGCGTTCGAGGGGCGCTGCTGGCCAATAGCGCAGACGCGCCTCCGTGCCACCGCCGGCAGAACACAGTTCTAAATGGCAGCCTTCACACTAGGCCACTCGGCAGTGCCACTGAGCTTCTTTGTAAACATTTTGACTGCCATTCGGCCGCCGAACGATAGCGTGGACTCACGAATCTTTCCTTCCCATGCTCAGTGATGCTCGGTAGAGGCTCTGTGTGAAGGGGCGCATTGTTCCTCGATGGCGCTGTGGAGTGGCTCCGTGCTAAAGGGGTCTTAAAGACCGCAAGACGTTTTCCCGCCCTGTTTCATGCTCATGTCTGTTCACAGAACCTGAGGAGAAGGCGCCAACGTCGCCCACTCGCCGGAAGCTGCCCAAAACCCCGGTATAAACACAAGCGCTCGTGCCTCTGGTCACTGGCCCATGTATTGCTTGAATTGTACCTTACATATTCGTTGTTATGTTTCTTGAATGTTGCGATTTGCTTGTATGAAGCTTGTTCGTTTCATGAAAATGTTCCTCTCAAAAAGTCCTCGATTAATGAATTACGCGTTGTTTGTTAGTTAGTAATTTTGTTCATTCGCTTGTTTAGCGTCACAGTCTTTTAACACATGGTTTTAAACCCAAAAGTAGTTTCCGTACTTTATTGTCTGTGAGGATGTTTGCCCAAATATAAATCAATTTAAAGGTCGCTGATGATACATTGCGTTATAAATATAACACAATATAAAACGTTATATATGTAACGCATATTATATTACTATCAAGATATACATGGATGCACTTGACATGGATATTTTGTTACACGTGGTAATCTCCAGCAACACTGAAAAAACTCCCCTCATAGCTTTATTGGTGCTCGATTCTCCTTGAACCATTTTCTTTGGGCTCCTGTCGAAAAGACGGATCTCACATTTAGAATCTCACATTTAGTATCTCCAACATCCACGAAACACTTGCCGGCGACGTGATATCGTAAATAGCTAAATAATTCCAAGTCCCTTAACTTACGACTCGACGAAGTTAAGGCTTAAAGGTGAATTTGAAGAAATTATAATCCAAGTTATTATTCGCCATGCCATACTCCTTTTGCTGAAGTGTATAAATCTAGCCTTGTTGATAAAGCAATACTCATCTAGTCAAAGGACTAGATACTTTTGTCAGTTACAACGATCATGTGTCGGGATGCATTCTAAACTATAGGAACAATGAAAAGGTTACATGTTATCTGTTGTTACTTACCTGAAGGCTCGAGTCATTACCGCTACCTCTTTCAAATTTAATTCCATCGTAATTGTCAAAGGGTGATCGGTGCGGTTCGCACAAATTCTGAATATTATGGAATTCCTCAGAACGATCTTATTCCTCAATATTCAATAACCACTTTTCGCCAAAATTAAGAAACGTTTATATTTCAAATTGTGTGTTGAAGGGAGGCGTTTGCCCACAAAACACTACACTGTAGCTCTCTATCATCCTAATGTAAATGTACTTGTCCAGCGCCTTATTAATTTGAAATTCAACTGTAAACCCCCGCATTAAGCGTGACTGTGTAGAGCGCTGGATAGATCTCCTAGGACAGATTTGGAAAGCACTTATGATTATTTTCACTCACTTTGTGGTTCATTATCTTTCCTTTGAATTTGCATTCAGTATCTCATTATAATGGAAATGAGCTAATATT
The DNA here is from genome assembly GCA_031308135.1 of Acheta domesticus. NCBI lineage: Eukaryota > Metazoa > Arthropoda > Insecta > Orthoptera > Gryllidae > Acheta > Acheta domesticus. Next base: position 174,615,134 of record JAHLJT010008446.1, on the reverse strand, counting down.
CATATACCACTATGTGTTAAAAAATATTTTGGACGAAAATTGAATGTCTCTGGACTTTCATGATTTATGTAAATGGGACTTTATACTTCTTATTCCATCAAGTAATACTGCTTAAAGAGACAAATCCAAATATTCACTTCATTCATTGATAATTTACATTGCTTAAAATACTAATGGTATTACTTACCACTATCCAAAGTACGATGCATGTAGATACACTGTCCAATCTGTTAATCAAGAACAGAATTAGATAGGAAAATAGTTTGTTTAGTGAGTGTAGGGGTGTCCTACAAAAACGTGTTTGCATTGCGTGGGAAGCATCACGCAGTAGAACAGCGCCGACTTCGAGCTGCTTAGTCCACGCAAATAGCGAATAGTAACAGTAGTAGTAGTAGTAGTGGTAGTAGGTACCATTTTAGGAACTACTTCCCTTTTGTGCAAAACTCATCTATCTTGCTTTTGTTGGAAGATATTCAATTGTTTCCATTACATTGAGATACAATTTATGCAATTACAGATGTGCCACGATGAAAAATAGTGAGTTATTTCTTGATGGGACGTACCTTATGTATGTGTGCATACATATGTATGTGGGCTGTTATACATATAATATGATACTGCACTCATACAACAGTGCATAGCTATTGTTGTATAGGAACAATAGTCATCTTTCAAACACTTATCATTAGTTTCATAGGGGTTCAAAGTAGCTACCCGATAAATTAGGTAGGCTACACATATCAATTAACAAGACTAAATTATTTTCTTCTAATTGACTGCTGGAATAATAATAAATTATTGAATCTTTATATGTGGGCAAACAATATCAAAATGTCTCTTTATGTAGAGTCATGTTTTGAATATGTTAATAGGGTGATGTGTGTTTGTTGTGAATACTTGTGAATATGTGCTGGCCTCCCACCAATATTCTAGTGAAAGAAATATTAGTGCGTGGTGCATTATGCAAAGGTCCATAGGGTGGTGCATATGTGAGAAATTTAGAAGCAATATGACACTTGATAATAGCATTGTGGACACATATTAGTAGAAAAAGTACAAATAGGGAGTAAATGATTTCTTCCTTTGGGGTGAGAGACAGGTAGTGCGAATGGGGTTGTGTTGTTGTTGAATATAATTCATGGGGATTATGCCTTGTACAGAATATTGATATTCAAGAAACTCACAAATAATCATTTAGTAAGTACTACTATATTTTGGCAGCTCTCTTTCGTTTGGTTTCAGTTTTCTTCAGGACCCAATATGCAATGTATTTTTTGCTTTAATTAATGTAGCGCAAACCACTAGAAGAATAGAAGATAACTAGATAATTTAAAACATAAAATATTTTTAAATGAAATAAAATAAATTTTGTAATTAAAATCAAAATAATTTAATATTTCACCATCTTTGAATTTAAAAGTTCATTTCAGAAATTATTCACACAATTTTTAAATATTGCTAATTCATTTCTCTTATCAAATGAAAATTCTTTATTAAAATTTTGTTTCTATTCATAATTTTGCGAGGCAGTCTCAGTTTTGTTTTTTTTCGGTCTGCAATCATTTCTGTTCTAAACGAGGTCATTACACAGAAATTAAATTGTAATAGAATTTTACTACATGAACAACATGTAGTAATTCTCTAAAATTCACCATAGAACAAAACATAAATAATATTCATGAGAAAGTTTGTCAATAAATCCATTCTGATATCGAATTGTTTTGCTAACAGTTTTGTACATCAATTGCCAAAAATTGAGTACAGAAGTTAATAGTTTTTGCACAGACAATCTTTAAACATACTATTTTAAAATGAATATAAATTTAGTTTCCAGAATTGATAAGGTCTGCACAAAGTAAAATCTGAGTGTGTTCTAATGTTCTTAAAATGCATGTTATGTTTGCGGCCATTGGGTAGCTGCATCACTTGCATGATCGCAAGGTGGCAGATACATGTGGCAATATGGAAATGGACCTACCATTTTGTCATGTCTTGTAAATACTGTGCTATGGGAGAACTGGTGCCTTTGCTTGTTCCGATTTCTCTCTACTGTTTCATCTCTAACTTATAAGAACTACTCTGGCATGGAAGCTTCTAGCACAGCTTATGATGTAGCGCTTGCACGTACAATAGTTTCATTTACCATTACATAACCAAGACAATTAAATTTTGGCTGCAGATTGTTAAGACACTGAGAGATGATTTATAAATCATTCGAGTAAAAATTAAAATAAGCTATTATTCTGTTTTAATTACGCAAAACAGTTTTTCAACCAAGAAAAATGGTTTATTTTACTATTTTTGTTATTCCCTACTCTTACTCAATTACATTCAATATCCTTGTGTTTATGAAAGCTACATCTCCATAACTACATTTGTTTAATATATAGTTGTTTGAATATAAAATGGAACTAGATACATTTAATCAAACAAAGTTCACAATTTCATCTCATTTTCTTTTGTAAATTCTTCTTATTTTTCAACAAAAAAAAGTTCATATTCTCCAAGGCTTCGACAATACAAATTGTATCTAGTTAATAGCCATCATAATAATGTACACAAGTCAGACAAATATTTGTATTCTGATTAAGCATTTGATCGTATACTTTTCGTAGAGTGCTTGTCATGATGCCATTCAGAAGTGTTCCTCTGCTGGGGACCACCTTAAACACAACCCATTGTGGTAATATTTTCTGTGATATAA
>JAHLJT010008446.1:174577632-174611430 GCA_031308135.1 Acheta domesticus | reverse complement strand
TGATTTTCTTGAACATTCTGTACATCTAAGTCAACAACCGGTCTATTTCACTCTCAGCAACAAATTGTGTCATTGATGTCATTGAAACTCATCTGGGCAATTTACTGGCCCATATTTCTGAATCTTCACTGAACTCCATGAGAACTACACTTATGGAATGTCTAGTTTTTTTGCCCACTTCATGATCTGCTCCATAACCTTGAAGTCACTAGAATTATTTGCTACAGCCAAATCCCATTGTCTGTTCTAGATATCTGGGTAGGTACCGGTACTGTCGTAACTAATTCATTAACGGCAAATGTGATTCCTGTCCTTCCATCCTTTGCGAGGTACGTACACCAGGCTGCTAATGGTATCCCAAGAGCAGGAATGTCACAATTAGCCCTCCAGTGATCTTGCAGGAAGTGATCATCAGCAGATGATAACACAAACAAAATTCGCGGGAAATAAATTATCTCGCATCCGTTCTGTGAATAAGAGGAAAATTAAATACACAAACAAATAAATAATTGTTACTTCGTATTTTTATTATTAATATTAATAATTTGAACAATTATTACATTATAATATGAATATATAACAATTTCTATTAACTTTTTTTACCCAGGACTCTAAATCTCAGTTTAATCTATTCATGGATGCCGACAAAAATCATTCGCAACAATTATCACTTGTAACGATTTTTTTTCATTAGAGATTTTTCACTTGGTAGTAGCTAGTTGTCTTCTAATCAATAGCCAGCCAGGCCCCACCTGTCATTTCTGCGACGAGCCACCGTTAGCATTCATCCATGGCAGTTTTCTTATCTCCAGAACTCTCACCTATCTTAGCTTCATTATCGTTCCTCCTTTGGTCGCTCAACTTTCTAGAACCAACATAGATATAAATTTGAATATTGTATCTCCTTAACAAGGCGAGCCCCTGTCTACTGGATACAGAACATTGTGGGTTCTTGCCCCAATTTTAGTGGAGATGATATTTTTCTTCTTTGTCTGAAAACGAAATGTTTCGAATGCTTTTGACGTAGATTTCTCGCAAGAAACGACTTTCAATGCAGAAGGTGCTGCGAGGTGTCAGTTGTAATTTTTTATAAGCGGTGAAGGTGAGGGGCTAAAGGCGGGTGCTAAGGAGCTGTGACTTGCCCACAGCGGGTGGCGCGCCCCGTGGGCGGACGTTGTCTGCTGCGAATCGCATCTCGATGAGGCGCAGGCGGCGATTCGCTCCCTGCTCGTCATTCCAATTACGTTTGGAATTCACTTATGTACTCCTCGCAGAACCCTTGCATTGGCTGATTTGATAGATTTGAAATGAAGTAGAAATGTGTTTTACTCCTAATTTATCAAATAAGCAGCCGGAAACATGTTATTCAAATTTTTTGTTGTTGTTGTTGTTGTTCTTTAGTACGTGTTTTTGTCTTTCGGGGTTCTAATTCTTAACATTTTTTCTGGGAAGCAGTTTCTTTCCATTGTTAAAAGTATAATATATTTCACAAAATTGGATTTGAATTGTATGAATATGAAGTATATCCAACTTTTTAGAGTAATACCCATAGCAACAGTATACCTGATTAGAAAGCATTTGAATAAAACGTAGGGCAAATTGATATGAAATTACTCGAAAAACATTGAGTCAACGGAAAATATTAATAATATTTTATCATAAAGCTCTAAGCGTCAAATAAACGGAAATATTACAGTAAAAATAACACATTTCGTAGAAATATTATGGTTGGCGATACAGACATGTGTTTATGCACCTAACAGTTATACTAATTTTTTCATAAAATCCTACAACTTGATATACTCGATACAATCAAACATGTCTATACCTTTCACCTCTAAGGAAATAGCATAGAGACAAAATTTGCGTTTTGGATGTGTCACAACTAAATTTGTTCTATACAAAGGCAAATTGCGAAACTCATTGGAAATTGCTAGCAATTTTTTAATGGCATCTTCAACAAAAATAGAATCCGCCGATCCGGATGGTCGAGATCGTTAAGGCAGTAGTGTCGTAGCGATCGCGGGTTCGAGTCCCGCCTCGGGCATGGATGGATTTGTATTCGTCCTTTCACTCCTCATCATCCCCATATCACTTCATTCAGTATACAGATACCCCTAACGTTAAATCAGTGGTGGTCGCTAATGGCCTCGTAGTTAATGCGACCTTAAATAAACAATAACAACAAAAAAATATATAATTCCACCTTCGTATGCTGCTGCCAGTCTAATTTGAACTATTTGAACAATTTGACGTCATGTTTGTGTTCAAGTACTGCCGGCGTCTTTCTAGATTATAGGAGATGGGTTATACAGAAATGAGGATCAGCCCGTCACCCGACTCTTAAGATGAAAACGAGGTCAGGTTGAAGGAAGCATCGTGCAATCTGTCGCCGATATGTGAAGGGGCTACTGCTTCAACGCCCGCCTGGTACTGAGCAAAGGAACCCACAGAAACGAGCGATCAGAATCCATGTTTGTACAAGATCAGCTGCACGTTCTTTCAAGTCAGTCCTTTAGAACAGGCGGGCTCCAGGCTCACTGGAGTTGCACAGGGTCTTCATTTCACACGACGTATCTTGAGACAGGCATTCAGATACAAATTTACGGTAGTAAAGATTATTACGGAACGGAACAGGAAGAACGATTACGAAAAGACGGTTATGAAACAAATACCACGGTAATAATCACTTGAAGTTAATAGTAGGACACCTAATAAATGACAAGAAAATGTTAAGCGTTGGTTTACCCGAAAATTCAGTATTACCTCCGCTTTTAGTTGACATGTCTATTGATGATAATTCTGACAAAAAGTCGTGGCTGTTGGATTGTACAGAGTGTAACCACAAGGCAAAAAAGTTTGAAAGAAATTGGCAGAACTTGTAGGATTATTTCGTAGTAACTAACGCATAGGAAACAGTGGAACAGTAGTATAAGCGGTCCCTGATTTCTACGATTGCAGGTTTGCTCCCGGGCTGGATTACATTTTTGTGTTCTTTAATTTTACTTAAGATTATTTTATTTTAAAATAAATATGTAGAAAATTATGCGTTGCACAGACGCGCCTAAGTCGCCTCGTCGCGAACTCAGAGATGTGTGGCGAAGCGTCACCTGTGGCTCAAAAATATTTCGTCATAAAAACTCTGCAAACTGATTGGTGACTCTTATTTCGTCACGAAAAACGCCGCAAACTGATCGGTGACCATGGAAAAGAATTAACATTTGGCTGCAGTTTAGAATCATTCCATTTAGGACAGAGGTACAAGCTATGGCCACATAAAAAATTATCATAATTGAGCATCCGTGGTAAACTATTCCTTATCAGTTACAAATTTCGAGGAAAAAGAGGAAGGGTATGAATTAGATGTCATTGTTCTCATTTTCCTTAAGCGACTGAGTCACATTGAATAACGTATTTAAACAACTTCATTAATTTGATTGTGTAAAGTGTCTAAAGATAAGGTGAAGATTTTATTTGTCGTTTATAAAACAATCATACAACATATAAATAAAGCTTTGATTCACTAGATGGCCATAGGTGGGACTATGTAAGTTTCCGCTAATAGACTCATCAAAAAACTTCAATAGTGTGATAGTTATGTTCTCCTTTATGATAGAATTCTAAAACATAAGAACTATTATATTTACATTCTCATATACTATTACGTAGTATAGAGAACGTATTGTAATGCTGCAGCGAAAAGTACGATCTTTTTATTTACAGAAAACGGGTTGGGTATGCCCTATTACTGAAAAAGTGCATTTTTGCCCCTGTGTATAGTAAATTACCTTCTCTAACATATTGTGTAGTCAGAATATAAGTATTGAAGGTGCTTGATACCGAAAAGTTAATAATCAGACTGTAGAGAATAGTGATCTTCAGAATTAGCTCATCTGACGTGTACCTAGAGCTACCCATTTTCAAATAGGAAGCCTTTGCCCAAAAGGGATTGATACAGGCTTATTATTATTATTATTATTATTATTATTATTATTATTATTATTATTATTATTATTATTACTTTTATTATTATTATTTTATATTTTGGAAGTACTTTACATGAAACCCCCAAAGATAGTTTCGAAATTTTGTAAACAATGGCTCAAATTTTGTCTTTGAACTTTTTGCTCGAATAGAGACATCCACGCTCATAAAACAGCACATGTCCAGTTTTCATTGATTTCTCTGAAATTTCGAAAATTGCAAAATTTTATTTTTTGTAGTCACCCTTCTACAACTACATAAAATGACAACTACGTAAATGAAAACTGTTCTCAATCGTAGATAACTGTTATGTATTTGTTTTTCAAAATATATGTAGTGGTGCAATTTTGAGTGAGAGTCAAAAATACGTAAGATTGCAATAAGATAACAAGCGATTAAATTCGAAGTAAAGAAAACTTACCATAGTTTAACCACCAACTAAGTGGCCTTAGCTGATGCCTCCAAAGTATAAATGTATAATTTGTCCCGTATAGTATAAATGAATGATCTTTACCTGTCGCTGTTATCGATTCATGATTCTGAACTCCAATAACCAATCAGAGAGCAGTATTTGATCGCTATGTAGAATGTAGTGAAGGTTATGGATACACGGTCCTAGGCGGCCATATGACGATACTTCGTAAATACCAGACTCTTTGTAAGTAGACGATTGTTTTATAGATTCTAAAACTGTTAAGCACCGTACAAAAACTCATTGCTCTTCAAAATGTATTCTTACGCCAGCAGTACGGGCTAGAGTGTCAACTGTCAATGCCTTAAAGTGCCAGTTTTGTGTACGCAGTTGGAGATTAAGGATAGTTAAACTCATTCAAGTGAAGAACAAGCCCTTTCAAATTGAGAACAAGCAATTCCATATTGGGAACGTTCATATTGAGACCAAACATATTCAAATCGATACCAACTACATTCAAATCGAGACGAATCACTTTCAAATTGAGAATAAACATTTCATCCCTTCATTTTCAGACCCACAGCATTAACTGGCGACTTAACTCGTGGTGGGGATGATGTGGCCAATACTGCTACAATACGAAAGGGCCACAGCCATCAAGCAAATGTTAACGTACACGCAGTGGAAGACTTTCTACAAGGTTCAGCTGTACAAATGTACAAACAGCTGTACAGCTGTACAAAAAAGCGGGCAAGGTTAATTTAACTCGCCGCAAAATGAATTGTAACAGTAAAGTGGAAAGAGACAATGACTCAGAAACGTAATGATTTAAGTCTTGACATCTTCAAATCAATAATGTGCAACTTCCTAGAAAAATCATGGTATGTGTTATATAGAGAACCAATTATGAAAGGTGCCCTCACATTGAATAAATGGATGAGAATGTCACTCTTTATTGTGATTGTGATGCTGAATCACTATCTGCTCGATACATCACTAAAGACTGTTCAAGACCGTATTCTGGAAATTTTAACCACGACTGATAGTGCAACACTTTAAATGACTGATAGTACAACACATTTCACAAACAACTTCGATAATAATATGAAAGATAAAATATTTATTTAAGAATTTCCTAATACGGAAGCTGCAAAAGACATTGGATACAAAGAAGTGTGAGGTCAATTTGAAATACGTGTGTTTCAAATACGATAAACGGAAGGGTGGTGGAATGTTGTCAATAGAACGCAATGATATTCCGAAAGCTCGCGTTGGGTTTTTATAAGTAATGCACTTGATTTGCCCCGGGAAAAAACAAACAGTGTATTTGTATATTTGAAAAAAAGCTGAGCAAACCAGAAAAAATCAAGAAAGTACTAGTATGTGCGCTTTCCAAATGGTCGAACACATTAATAGGAGACTTTGCCATATGCAATACATTCACATCTTCTCGATTTATTTTCGCGATAAAGTGATAATTTCGAATTCGTGAAGTTGTACAACGAATTTGCTACATCCCGGAGGAGTATAGCACACATCCCGTTGAGGGGTGTGTTAGTTCGGCGTTTATCTCTCGACCTTTCACCTGAGAATGAATGGAATATTTTTCGTCAGTTCGATGTTGAATGATGTAAACTAATATGTCTAAAATTAATAGCTTAATTTTCAGAATTAATTTTGTGCACGTGAGAGCGCCTATACCAGAGTGCAGGGGCCCGCTCGTGCATGAAGAATGTTCAAATTAATATCTTTCAAAAGAGACAATCATTCACTTCTGGGAAAGTTCAAGTACGCTGACCTTTTAGTCTCAGGCAAATTATCAGGATACAAAATAAAATTACCCAAAACGACCACCAGACGTTATAGAAAAGCATCCGTGACGTCTTGTTGTCCATGTTCAATGTGGATTTGCATCCGTCCAATAATGAGTAATGTATTACAAATTACCATCATTGGTAAAGGAACACTCATCTGTAAAGAAAATTCACTTCTGCGCATTTACTTGGCAACTAGTTTCAATCTGCGGTCTCGGCCACGAAACACACACCATGCAAAAAGGTTTGGATCTAGACCCTTTCCTCTCAACATGCGTCACGCCGCACAAGGTTGAATTCCCGTTGAATATTGAATGGATTATGTGCTGATTGTTGGCTCTCTTTCGGTGATCTCCAAAACTTCCTCCTCAGAACGAAGGTTCCGTGTACGACCTCACTAAAACGCCCTTGGCTGCACGGAAGCGTATTCACGTAAATGACGTTCAACGTCCCCGATAATGTTGCTTGTAGAGGAGCAAGGAGTGGTCGATACCTTACTTGATTCAAACCCGTCGCTTCATCGCAGCACCCACCGAGCAGGAGAATCCTGTGTACGTATTCTTCAGGAGCGTGCATAGCGTGCGTGCGTATTCTTCAGAAGCGTCTACCAAGCGTGCGTTGCCATTATCTGTAGACTGTGTGTGATTAAGCACTCTACTAGTAACAGGCTTATTGATCATGCTCTTAAATGGAGTGGCCCCAGTGGCCACACAAGGCGAAAATTATCTTAAAATGTAACGTGCGTGTTCAGTCTCATTTACAGGCGTTCATATATTCAGGTCCAGTGAACTCGAAGCGAAAAAAACGATTCCTGAAGTGAAATTGAGGAATGGGACAACGGATTTGAGTCGTATAATATTACCTGAGTAATTGGCTGAAGATCGCTTGATTTCAATGTTTCAAATGCTTAACTGCAGTGTAAGCAGCGAACAAATATCTATGAAAACTAGACTGACGCGTCTTATTATTCGTAAGTTTTCGTGAAAAAAACAACTAATGGCTCCCAATCACCGAATATGTATTTAATACAGTGATGTCAAGGTTTTCTACCGGTGGCAGTAGCACGGTTCGTGGCATCGTGGCGTGCTATGAGCTTCTGTGCGCAATTAGTTTCGGGAAATGAAACTATCAGTAGTAGCCCTACTCTCAGAAGGCAGTGAAATAGAATTTTACAAGGTATTCGATAAATCACAACTTCCAAAATTAATAGATAATGTTGTTCGAATAATATCTATGAATGGTAACAAATATGTCTGTGAACAAGCATTTTCAACAACGAAGTTGGTAAAAAGTAAGGATGGGTTCGATTAAGTATTGAAAATTTCAGAAATAGCTTACGAATGTCTCGAGGCGATCAACTTCCTGGAGGGATGATTTTGTCGTGCTACCCATGCCATGGGCTCTCGCTCGTGGCATCGACCTCGACATCACTGATTTAATAGAATAAGTGTCGTGGACATTCAGGCGACGATAATCTTCGCAGGTTCTCCACGTGTTGTCCTCCTTTAACTAAATGTTGAGGCATTGCCAAGAACTGCTGAATCATCGAATAAGCTTCCTGTATCAAATCACTAACTTCAACCTTAGCAATTCGTACCTTGTGTAGAACTTGGATATCGTAAAAAATACAACCACATCATCTCGATACCTTGTAGAGAATGTTATTTTAAAGGATAATGAAAGAGAAACGAATAATCTGGAAAAAGTTGCTAATCTCTTCAACAAACACTTTTCTATAATTGCGTCTGATCTCACGAAGGGACTAAAACCACAAAATTCAACATCTTACGCTTCCCAAAAAAATTCCGATACGATGTTTATTTTCGATACTTCTCCAACGAAATCCTCAGAATAGTCAGTAAACTAAAAAATATATATTCATCTGGTTTAGATGAATTTACGGATTGTTTATTAAATCTTGTGCACCTGCCTTTATACAACCGTTAACTCACATTTTCAATGCTTCTTTACGTACAGGAATATTTCCAGATATTTTCAAAACAGCAAAAATTAAGCTACTTTTTAAAAAAGGGAACAAAAATGAAATTCAAAATTACTGGCCAATTTCTCTTTTGTCAGTTTTCTCAAAAATATTAAGAGGCTTTTTTTACTCACGAATGGAAACTTTTCTCAGGAAAAACAAAGCGTTTTCAGACTCACAACACGCTTTTAGAAAATCAAAATCTACGGAAACTGCCATTTTTTGTTTTCTCAAAGATGTTGCTTCATCAATAGACCAAAATGAAGTACTCATTGGAATATTCTTAGATCTTTCGAAAGCTTTTTGACGTTATTGACCATAACATCTTGCTCTCAAATTACCTTCGTATGGAATTCGTGGTATTGCCCTAGATTGAATAACTTCGTACCTTAAACATCGGACTCGAAGAGTAGAAATACCATACTGGCACGAAAGGACATTACATACTTATGTTTCCAATTCTTTGCCAATTGAGCATGGGGTCCCGCAAGGTTCGATCTTAGATCTTAGACCTCAACGGTATCGGCCTGTTCGGTCCTGTCTCTCGCGATCTTAACTTTTACGCGGCGTGATATGTTCTTCCTCTCGTGATCTTAGCTTTCCCGCAGCCTGTTCCGATCTGTTCCTCGCGATCTTAACTTTTCGCGGCCTCCTCTGTGTCTCTATTCTGTCTCCGATCCTAGCATCACGAAGCCGTCTCTTCCCCACCTCCATTTTACTCGGCGAAACTCCGCCCTAATTCTTATCTACCCAATGATTCTACAGTTTTATTTTTGCACTTGCCTGAAGTTTCCCTAATGGTGGTGAAGGATTTTTACGCAGGAGTCAGTTTTCAGGGGCTCGAATACACGCACGTGCACCAATGACATTCCCCAAGGGGGCAATCGCATTCCGAAGTCGTTGTTGTTCCTCCTAGACTGATCGATTTATTGGTACTTGCGCGCTTGGCTCGTTACGCCTATCCACCTGATTAGTGAAATCGGCGACGAGCGTGTCGGCTCCAGCCAAGTGCAACTAGTTCGCGCCTTCAATTACTACTCCAATACCCATTTCAAGAGGCTGTTATTGTCGAGTACCGGTTCCCTCTCCGTCTTTGTACTCCGCTCCTCATAGGCCGTGTAAGTCGCCCACAGCTGGTCCGCACCCGATTCGTCGTAGCTCCGAACAAAACCCTTTGTGTTCACGCGTTATTTCCTTTCGTGCGCGCTCCTATACTCTCTCTTGTGAATTTCCTTATATTATTATATTTAAATGTGTGAACCGTCACAGTATAAGTGATTTCAGGGCTTAAATAAAGTTACAACGCTTGTGATATGAACAAGTCAAGGATGTGAGATAATATGAAATACAATTGGCAACTTTGTATTTAAATACTTTTTGTTACTTATCAACATTAATTCGTCGTATCTATTCACTGATGCAATTCTTATAATTTTGTCCAGTATATAGGGTTTGGTACAAAGCCCTAAATGGAATTATACCATTTGTAAAAAGGTAAACATATGATTGACAAGAAACTATGAAGTGCATTTAAGAACCCTATATATACACACTTTTTACAAATGAACAGGAAGATCGAAAGTTGAGAATACAAGAAGTGAAGGTGTTCAACTCGTCTTTAAAAGATAGAGTTTGGGAACGGTTAAAAAATAAAATCCTGTACTATTTCCCAAGTTCCATATTTTTTGTTACTCATCAATTATCATCAACCTCAATATTTTCATTTCCAATCAGTGGTCCGATGTCTTCAACATGGTCAGAAGTAAGATGGCATTTGATGTAGTGGCGATGAACGGATAGGATAACGAGCTAAAGGTCTTCCGTATATTTTTTCTCTTTTGTAAAAGGTCGTGTACAGCTTTTTGGTAGCGAGAAAACTGGGCGCCCTTTTTTATATCCCGATATCAAGCGCAACTTGCGAAATGGCATGCACCCAGGAAGAGGTTCTTTGAAAAGAGTTGTGAACGGTTCACTCCTTCGGAACTGATTGAATATTCACAGCGAACAGAAAAAATTAATCAGTCACAGGTAAAATGGCGGAACGTCCAACTACACCACTTTGCCTGTCAGTAGAGCGATTGTTCGGCCGACGCCATAAACGTGTGTTGCTACCTACACTGTTGCTAAGTAATGTACAACTACACCGTTTCTGCTGTTAATACGAGTAGAATGCCACTTGCTGAACTCAATTATAAATCTAATTTTAAATACGGAGTTACGAAAAGTGGAGTTATACCACTAGGGCTTCAAGGGGCTCACGCTATTGAGCGGTAATTATTGGGACAGTATTTTACTGCTGTCATTGACTTTCCTTCGTGTTTTATCAAAATATAACATATTTGAACTTCATAGACTAGATCGCTGATTAAAAATTTGAAATGTCAAAATTTCTTTTTGTTGGGCGAAAGGAGAACTTATGATGCAGTTGCAGTTTAGAGATGGAGCAGTTTTATGATGAATATGTAGAAATTGCACATATTGAAGTGCTTATGACGCATACGGCTGTTGTCAAGGTTGATGCCACGAGCGGGAGTCCGTGGCAGGAGTGTCACGACGAAATCGCCCCTTCACGTAGTTGGTCACCCCGCCACCAGAGACAACGCCATCCCTCCCTATTGTAAAACGGCGGGGTTACTAATAGTTTCCTTTCCCGACGCTAGTTGCGCAGAGTAGCTCGTGGCATGCTACGGAGCCACGGCGCATGCCACTGCCACCAGTAGAAAACCTTGACCCGACTGCGTTAGAGCCATACTGTTTTTAATAATTATTCTCCAACATGGTTGATAAATTTCTTATATTTGCCGCAGGAACTCGGTCAAAGTCTAATAATATTTCCTTTACGCGTTTCTCTTCTGTTACAATGAACGAATAAATTAGGTTCTTAAATGTAATCAGGATTAGTATTTGAAGGTTGAGTTGCAATGACGTTCACTTCATTCGCCTCCTTTTGGTCCAGTAATGATATGACGCATAAATATTTCCGCAAACCCAGAAGAAAAATTGTACCTCAATTTGAAAGAACCGTATACTGGTATTTCTACTGCCTGGCCAGAAACCAAATATTTTTGGTGTAACCCTGATTGTCATAGGTGAAGAATTCACAATTTATAATTCTCTGATATAATTTTGAAATTTTGTTCCACTATATTTATTTGGCAAGTAAAAAATGCGATAAGGTCACTAATTATAACTCCTTTATTATGGAACTATAGAAAATAGTAACTATAACATTTTATTAGAATGTATTGTCATTGCCAACATTATATTTATATAATCCATAGTTCTCGTAACTAACTTCTTCACAGAGTATTTAGGAAAATTTCTCACAATTCTTCTAAGTTTGCGACAAAATTATATTCCCAATTTCGCCAATTCACAAATTTGCGTTTTTCTTCATTTGTATCTGAAAAGGTAGATTTTTCTTCGGCGATACCAAGAACTATTCTCAAACCTTCCACTCAATAAGTACAACCTTTTGGACATTATAGAAGAGAAATTGCCAAGAAACTGTGATGCAGAAATAAAGCATTTCTCCGCAAAATGACATAAAAAAGAAATGTTGATCTTATTAGCACAACAGTGGTGAATATTTTTTCCACCTGGAATTATTAACCCTGAATGTATGTATGGGTTTATATACATTCATAAAATGTTAATGGAAAAGCTTTATTATCCAAAAATACTCAATTGCCTTCTAAGAAAGATTGGATCCTTCTCAACCAGTGTTCATTTCTCGTGCGCAACTATAATTTAATTTGATTTATTATGTCAATGAACAATAAATCTGTATGTGACGTGGGGAAGAAGTACAATCTGTCGCGTTTTCTTGAGCTCTGGAATAATATAATATCTCTGATATTATTTAATTCGGCGATATGATTCACACTATTTGCTGCTATGCCGTTCATAACGATAACCACGGTCTAAGGCGGCGTACAAATAAACAGGTAGTAATGACGATCCAAGACTTATGGAAATTAACACAATTGTAATGTTCCAATTATTATTTTTAGCATATCTTCAGCTAGTGGCGATCAGTGGGTTGAAAATTAGGAAGGGCGGCTTGTGAGTCCAAACACCACGCATTCATTTAGTCCCTTAATATTCCTTGAACGAAGGTAAAGTATATCATGCAGTGTACAAGCGATTTGCAAAGAACGGTGTCTTAATCTGTGTCTAAGACAACTTTTACGTGGATTACGGAAGATACAATTGTGCTCACGAAAACAAGAGATTTTTTAAAAAAATATTTGCAGAAAACAAAATAGTAATTTACAAAATCAAATGAATGCGTCGACATTCTCATCTTAGTGAATAGACACAGACTCTGCCGAACGAAACCTTCCCACAATGCTGTCCCATTTAACTCCCAGTACGCTCACTCTTTCTCATGCTTCCATTGCCTAGCATGCACCACCTATGGGCGAAGAAGCGATATTCTGCAATGAAGCCCATTTTAAAACATTGATCATTCTCTTACGCGGGTGCATGAAATGAAATTCGTTCTCAAAACTTAACATACTATAAACTTAACATACTACTTAACAGTTTATTCATTACATGTGGCACTTGGCCCAGGGACGTAGGCTAATGAAAGTTCCAACAGGTAATGAAAACCCTTTCTTATGTCTTACTTATCAATATGTAAAGCGTGTAATAAGCAAATATTTTTTCTCTGAATTTGTTAACAAAACAGTTAAGTAGGTTCTCAGTGCTCCTGTACCCAGCTCCATGACATCATTTATAAATACATATATCGACAAGCGTGCACTGGGGAAACGTCCTTTAATTATTTTAGACGTCTGATCCGATTAAAGCGAACGTATTAAACATTTTCACTTAGCCAAGTTGTGTCAATATCTTTTAATGTAAAAAGCTATAGTTTAATATGAATCTTATGTGACACCGTGAGTCATGTCAAGTGAAAAAATGAAGGGTGTATTTATTATGCCTTGGAGGTGATGAAGACAACTATTGGATTGAATGATAATTTAGAGTGTAGTCGTGTGCCTTACGGCTCTCGGGCTTATCCACATAAGTTATAAATTATGAAAATTGACTAATATAATGTATAAAAAATGAGCATAGGAATCTTATTTGTTCTACTTTGTTAATCCATAATTAAATCTAACTTCTTAGTTACCTATAATCCGGTCTTTATCTCTGTTCATTTATCAGTCTGTTGTTGTTTGTGTACGCCTAAAAAATTCCATTCTGTCTTTATGTACTAGCTACTCTATCCTTTCGTTCTTGACGGGTTATCGACCTTTTATGAGAGCTATACTGTTTTTAGAAAAAGGCGTTCCTCATAGCTGCCTCAATGTATTAAAGTTGGAAATGCATGAGAAAATAGTCGTATCAATACTTCAAAAGAATTATTCATAGTAGGCTTTGTAAACCTTAATAATTAACATCAGTGCCTTAGCACCAGCAATAAATTAGAAACGCATCACCTAAATCAGCGAAGATAAAAATCACACAACCAAGCACCAGGCGCAGAGTCACGGATATGAGTCACACGGGTGCTCGGCAGAAGAGTGGGTTCATTGAAGATATTGCATGAATAACGTGATCTCTTGCACGCATGCCAGAAAATGTTTGCACCTGCCTTTGTCTGTGTTTTGTGAGGTGCTCCGCGATCAAGCTCATTGACTCCGTGGTCCACGCACCAATCACTGTGCCTCTGCTAGTCTGAAACAGTTCATACTACGTCATTCGGTGCCTTCCTTGCGGCATTGCCACAATATGCAGCATCCTGGTTTTGCGTAAAACTGTTTTCTTAATTTATTAGATTTCTTTCTTTAGATTTCTAGGTTTAGCACGCCAGCAATTTCTAGCACCCTGATTTTGCCAGTAACTATTTACTAAATTTCTTAGGTTTCCTTCTTTAAGTTCTTGGGATTAGCACGCCAATAGACGTGTCTGCAACAGCACCAGCATCAAAACGCAACCTTCCGATGCTCTAAAAACGAAACTGAACACTTGCATTTGCAATTTTCAAAAATTCAATGTTTTCATAGGACTCATTTCAAGAACTAGTTTTAAAGGACAAGATTTCATTAAAGAAAAAATTCTATTTTCGGTATTGCAGTTTTGCCATGGTAATGTTTTTAAAAAATTCGATAATACAGACTTGGCCGAAAATGGGACCGGCACCATTTTTAAAAATGTACTTTTCTCTCAGTTATTCAAGAAAATTTAAACAAAAAATTGGAATCCATTTTTGACAAAATATAGTTTGAAAATTGTCTATATTTCACGCAAAACTACCGGGAAAATATTTATATTTTCGAAAAATTGTTCATGACTTTATTTAAGATGTCTTTGAATAATGTATTTTATGAAGGGAAAAAATCTCTCTTCAATGTTGGAGTTGTAGGAAGACGTCTTAAGAATTTTGAAATTTTCCGATTTTCGAAAACTCTATTGGAGAATAAAATAATCCAAATTTTGGAGCCCCTGAGGCTTTATTTCAAGTTTTCGAATTTGTTTATTCAGTACACTTTTTCGAAATATGAGTAGTTTCCCACAAAAATCAAAATATGGGTTTCAAATTTGCAGGGCCTTTTCGGACAGATCTATCGGAGGATATCGGTTTCGAGAAAATTCAACGGTATAGGTGCTAGCGTTGACCACAGACCGTTGGTAGACAGAGATGTTTTGGCGTAAACCAGTCGGTATCAAGGGCCCACCAAAAACGTAGGTTCTGACTACACAACGTGTTAGATGGATTAATTTATTACACGTAGCAACATGATTTATCCATTTTCTGTCGCAAAATCTCTACTGTTCCCTGCAGCATTAAAATCCTTTCACTTTACTATGAAAGTACGTAATATGCAAATAGGACACTGTTTTTAGAAGTGCTTGTTAGTCATACAAATATATGTTTTAAGGGGGAACATAAATGTCATTAAATGTATCTAAGAAAGTCTCCACGAAGAAAATTTATATAAGCATGAATACCCTTTCTACTTTCCACTAGGAATCTACTTTCTTCTAGGAAAAATCTCATGACTTTTGAGCACCTTATGGAATGATACTAAGCAAAATGAATGACACATTTTCATAGAGTTTATGTTCAATTAATCGTACAAGGTTAATCTTATAAGAATAATTAATCTTATAAAAATATAAGTTATTTAAGAAGGGAGCTCAAAAGACTATTAGTTACCACGTTTTTCCACGTTTTGCGCGATAAACGCACCCAAGAGGGGAGTCCATAAGGCTTCATTCTCCTCAGAAGCCGGTACATAATCACAAATATAGTTCTTAGTAATTTTCTATAGAAAGGAAACTCATTCAATATCTCAATTGAATACATTAGAAATACATATAAATGAACAAATTTATTGTAAATTCAGCATGGATTAAAAATCGATTATAAGTAAACACAGAGGCGGCTGGACAACATTACAGCCCTCTCTCCCTAGAAAAATCCTGGTTGCGCCATTGGAAATAGTTGAGGCATGTAAATGACCTTATTGACGGGAGCAGCAGAAATATTGTGTAATTCCTTATTGATAAGTGAAATTTACGAAATAATATTCCACAAACATATTTAATTAGCCAGAAATGCTTTTTCTCTACTTACAAGGCCAAGTAACGTTGCCATGGTTAGGCTGTCACCTCGTTGTAACTCAAATGGGCCACTCAATTCTGAAATATCTGGATTATTAAATTTATTTCGAGAAGATATTGTGCTTCATTCTTTCAGTTGTTGAATAATTGTGAAAGTAATTACATAGCGAATGCCATAAATAAATTTAAATACAGAAAAAAAAATGTCAATCAAGTTATTCTACGTGGTACGGGCAGTAATAGGATATGCAACTAACTACTAAAACGGCAGTAAGAATTACGACAATAAATGTTACATTTTCTTTGACTTTGACGTACTGCAATAATATAGGCATTCTCTATAAGTACAAGAAAATCTACATCGGTATTCATCTAGCAATATAATAGCGAAGCGTGGAATATCTAGCGAATAATGAGCGAAGGTGGAGACGCCACAGGGAGAGGAAGTAGAAGTGGGGAGCTCGGGTTGCCGCCTTTCTGAAAGGGTCTCCTTCTCGCAACTCCACGAACTGTACAAGCCCCGCATCCGCCTCTCTCTTCTGCAAAGTTAAAGCTCGGCCTAGGTTGCACGGCGGACTGTATAAACCTGCTCTCACATAAACTCAGGGGAACTGATAAAAGCTTTGGAGGTCCACTGAAGGCGAAAAAGCCTTTCTTCAGAAACACTAGAAATAAATTTGGCTGTGTTCAACGATGTCAGGTTAAAACAGTAAATGTGTAATATAACAAACCAAATTAAGAACAAATAATAGAAATTATTGAATTAATACCGCAGGCACTGAATTGCCAAAAAGTGTTCCAGTGGGACAGCAGAGCGTCAGTACATAGTGTGTTCGCATTTTGATTGCCGATCCGTATTCCAAAACCTGCACCTCAGATTGATCGCGGATCGTTAGGCAAGCGTGAGTTCACAAATAAGGGTTGAAATTGTGCAAAGTGATGCTAGAAAGTCAATAGAACCGAGAACTCTGGCGGTGTGGTCATTATGTTGTCGGCGGTCAACAGCCATCACTGATGATTGAAAGAGTTCGGTGGGACTCCGTTTCTAAGTAGTTCTATTTCCCTACTTAGGCATTACAAATTATTCAGACAGTGAATCATGATTATTTAAATGATTCTCATACTTCATGTCTTTTTGCCGGTCTTGCCAAGAATCAAAGTACCAAAATAGGAGATTGCGTTTTAAAGATGTTGAAATATTTCGTACAAAATATCATTACTGGTTTGAAAATTTAAAATTTTGAAGTCAAATTATATTTTTTTACTTGCGCGTAGAACTACTGATTTCTCTCAAAAATTAGTGTAGCTCTGACGTCGCAACGAAATTTTTTAAAAATTTCATTTCCTTATTGCAATTTGCACACTCTATCGTGATATACAGGCATTCCTAGTTCTGTGTCTGCCAAGTTTTAAAGAGAACTTTTAGCGTTTTTTATTAAAGCTTATAAAAATTATTGCAGATAACTTTTATGTCAGGGTAGTTATATGCTGTAAAACTCGTGTGATGAAGAAATTGTCATTTGATGATCTCACTTAATGTTTTGCAATGGAGAGAGGAAGGGAAAACGCTTTCGAGTTCCTACTTTTTTTAAGACCGTTCATGTATGAATACAAACAAAGTTGCAAATGTATCGTTCAATTAAATTATATTGCATTTTATTTAAAGGTGTTGAGTACAAAATGGGGGAAGGAGGTTGCTCGCTTTATTTTTAGCCTATGGCACCTTCTAAGGTTAATCTGTCAGTGGGAGCACTGATTGCGGCATTGTCTAGGGCAGGGTTGTCCAACAGGCGATCCGCAGTGCCATTTATTGTGCTGCGAAAGGTTTTTAGTCAAAAGTTGAAGTCCCTTGCATCCGTATCGAGCGAGAACACAGCGCGCCTAGCGCACCCGCCCTGTCGGAGTTGACACCTCTTAATGTAAAAATAGCTTGAAGTTTAGATTTAAGATTTTTTCTAGTAAATTCAGAAATTCAAAATCATACCATGTAATTAAATGCTTTATGCATGCCGCGACCTATCATGCATGCTTCGATTCCTCCTCCCTGTTTCAGAACAGCCGGGCAAAGTGCCGAAATCACAATTAGGGAAAGTCAGGTGTGGATCACCGGAGTAATGAAAATATGGCTCGCAATCATATTAAAGGTTTTAGTAGGCCCAAGCAAGCCCTTTAGGACTTGCAACAGTTGGACACCCCTGGTCTAGGGGATAGGCTTGCGACGTCGTAGTCGAGCGGGTGACGTAACCCTGCCAAGCCCATCTGCCCCACTCGCAACCCAGGACACGGATCATAAATTTGGATCATAATGAAAAGTTACATACTGTATTATCTGACAAGTCAAAAACCAGCTCTACAAAAGGAGGATTCGGTGTTTTTCACTCTGCAAAGGATGAAAGCTTAGACAGGACATATCCATAAAATGCTTCCTGCTTTATATTGTGAAATAATATGTTTATGGGATATTCTTGTATAATACTGACTTGTTCTCGAAGTCATATTGCAATCAATTTTTTGGAAATATATGCAGTTTTTATCACATCATTGGTCATCATCAGTATTACATCATTTCTGCAACTTTTAAAGATGAATGTAATACATTATGAAGTGATGTTTCACATTTATTGGTTATATAACATTCTATTTCGAAGAAAAATGTTCCAGAAGAAATGTTTATTTTAAAAATGTAATAGTCTTATTAATTTAATTGTTGGATAGGCACAGGTTCACTGTCATATGCTATTGAAACGTACACAGAACTTAATACATTAAAGCCATAAAATTTGTAGTGTGGGTAGCGTGTTAAGCTATGCTTCTTATTCTGCAAAAGGACATTGCTAAGTTATAAAATCATCATAAACATTTCCAAATAGATCAGAATTAAGCCATAAATTGCAAGAATATTATTATTTTTGGATTCATTATTAATTTACTCTGTGATATGAATTTTATTCATAGTTAAAGTTGTGAAATAAAGTACGACAAATACTCACGAAAATGTCGAGGAATAATGAGATGTAATTGACATGTGAGTGGTACTGACATTCTGGTTAGGATTAACATACTATTTTTAACTTTTCAGGTAATCTTTAAAATTTGGCTTTAGTTAATCTTTTTGTATCATTTTCACACATACTACAAAACAATTACGCAAATAGCATGTCTATACAACTACAGAAGTCACTTAAGCGAGATGGAATCAATTTATTGAAAGAAATTATTTTATTAGAAATCTCTGTCAGTTGATAGAGAAAAGTGATATACCCTTACACAGATTTAAATGTACTATGACACAATAAAATAGTCATATTTTTATGTAATGTAGAACTCACAATAAAGTAAATATTTACCGAGGCAAACTGAAACATTTTTAAAAATACTTCTCCCAAATTCCATTGTCCCATCTGGCACAAAATAGTTTGTTCAAGTTCAATAAAAAATATTATTTCTTCATATTTACCTTAACAAATATTACATAAAATTCACTTTTATTACTCCAATTTAGTTTTCTAGGGACATATCTTTCTATTCAAAATTATTCATTTCTTTATAGCGATTGATGTTTTATATAGTAATTACAAAACAAAATCTTTCAGAAACTATTCTGCAATATTTTTCAAGCTACATCTTTGTAGCTATTGTAGTAGGTTTTGCGAAGATGATTAATGAATATTTCTATCTTTCATTTCTGGTATAGGTACTCTATTAGAAAGTAATCTTAGAATAACTTGTCTTGCTGGATGTTTCAAGTATTTTTCATATACCTCTTACTTCACACTATCATTAGTAGAAATTGAAATTGTTATTAATTTATAGTTCATGTTGATGCTGTATAGTGCATGTAGCATGATGTATCTAATACTTTTATTGTATTCATTTTCTAGCATGTTTGAACATTAATTATGTGCCAGTCCCATTGTCCAGATCCTTTTGCTGTTTACAATTCTCAATAAAATACCAAATTTGCAAGTGCATTATAAAGTGGCAATCTTCAGAGAACATTCCATTCTAAGTAGATATCCTTTGTTAAGCATTGTTTATTTCTATGCGTCAGCTGCTTGAAACTGCTAATCTTGGCATGCAGAGGTTTTGGAAGTGTTTAACAAAGGAGAAGGAACCTTCCTACACATACCACGTAAGTACACAATGGCGAACTGAAGACAAATTACCTCCTCTTTTGTTTGTATCCAAACCAAATTGTAAAATCCCTAGTATTCATGGCAGCATCAACCATTGACTGAGACAATACTTTTTTTGTTGACCAGGTATTAAACATCATCCATTAAAAAAATATTTGCTTTAAATCCCAATTATCATTGTACAATGTCCCCACACTAACAACATTCAAATAATTAATTTATTTAATAATTCATCATTAAGCATTAACATTACCTATTTAAAAATAGTTCATTAAATGATTAAATCATTTTGTAAAAAGTGTTTTGCTTTTGAAATGTTTCCTCAAATACTGTAGACTGAGAAATACTTTAGATTCAAGAAAATGTCTTATCTAAAAGAAATTGTAAGTTTAAGAGTACACTACAAGTGAGAAAGAGTAACTTGTTGAACATTTAACCAAAGTCATGATACTAAAGTTGCCTCCCTTCCCTTCACTTTAAAGACTTCCAACATCTCTGTTAGCATGCTCTTTTCCTTAAGTATAAAATTATTATTTTAGCCATATTGTCACCTCATTACAAATAACGTACCAATTGGTTGAGAGATTTTCATTGCTTTAGAAAAAAATTGAGTTAGGTACTTGTTTGTTCAAAGTAGTAAGTATTCATAATATTAGAAATTGAAATTAATAAAAAAAAATCACTGAAATTAAAGTGTTTTTTCAAGAGGGAAGTCATGAAAAATCCAGAAAGTGTTGAGTAGATTAACACAATGAATTCAATTTACCTCCAATTTGCCTTATTTGAATGTGTAAGAAAAAGAACCTGAGATTTTTCACAACAGTTTTGTTTACTTTGGTCATGTTTATACATGTTGAAACCTTTTGGATAAAATTATTCTTTTGCATGATAATGAGTTTCATGTAAAATTTAATCATTCCACTCAAACACTACAAGCTTGATTTTGAATCAGAATGAAGACAAAATGATTAACAAAATATTTTTCGGGGAATTAAGATAAATGATGAAAATAGGAACTTTTTAAGAACTTTTACAAAAATGTAATACATCAGTTGAGCTCTGAAGACAACAGATATCAATAGAGTGACATTCACTTAATCTAAGAATAAACTATTTAAAACACATGACAGTTCACCTTTCTCATACAAAAAATTGAAATTATAAGGGAGAATTTTTTAATTGTACCCATATATTAAAAAAAAGGATGTAATATTGCTTTTTGTTTTATATTTCAGTCGGCAACTGAATCAATTAAAAATGTTGGTTTTATTGTAAATAGTAGGGCCCAGGTGTTCATGACCTAAAAATGCATTTATAACCCAAAATCTGTATGAAAATGACCGAAAATATGTCCTAGAATGTATTTTCGTTGAGTCTGTTCATCAGTGGCGTAGCGTCAGGGGACGCTGAGATGCTGAGCATCCCCGTATATAAGAACCTTAAATACTGTATTGATAATCTTACAAGTGGTCTGTTGAGCGAAACACGTTTTGTATTAATTTAAAATTGATTTTCCTATGATTGAATTCGGCGGGCTGTTGAAGCTGGCCTCTGATTGGTTGGAAGCTAAAATACTTCAGCGTCTGCCGCCAGATCGCGACGAGCAATGACGCATGCGCAGATCACGAGGTTCCCCTCTCCCCTCGTCGCCCCTGGCCCAGAGAAACTCGACTGCTTTACGCTAGCATCTACTGCGGAAAGAAGCTGCTCGTTTGTGCACGAGAGCGCAGCACACTTCAGGCGGTCAGTAAATTATCTCTCTCTCTCACTCGGGAGTCCCCGCTCGGTCATGGGCACGAACTGTAGAAATAGAGCCCGTCTACTATTTCTTAATTAATATCCAAGAAATTGAATTATCCTTCAAATATATTACATATTATTTTAGTCTGCAATGTATAAATTAACGAGTGGTCTCATTGCCATTCGCGTATAAGAATTAAAGCTGGACCCATTGTCTAATTGCTTTCAAGATATCGGCAGTCCTGACTGCTGTGAGGATTTTGTGGGAAGCGCCTACACAGTCGTAAGCAATCGAGATCGTGGAAGTAGTTCCAGTGTATCTGCCATGAATTGCGTTTTGCCTGTGAGACGAAGTAGATGATAGTGACATTTGTGTGTTATTATTGAGTATCCCCAAACGTGCGAGTCACGCTACGCCACTGCTGTTCATTGAGACGCCATATTCACGCTGTAATTGAATTCTGAAAGCGGTTACCAAGCATTCTGCAGTGTGTGAGGTCTCTCTGAGCCAAATGGAAAGCAAGTGTTTTCATAATGAGATGAAATACAGTACAACCCCGTTATAAGATAACCTGGGAATATAGATTTTTGTCACTTATAGGCGGAACCCTTTGTTGGTAGGAAATGTACCACAGTAGCATACCAATGGGCGGGAGAGGGGAGGGGTCAATGGACTCCAGGTCAGATTTTTAAATATTTTTGTTTAGGTAAGGAGTTACAGTTTCATTTTTTTGAACTTTATTATTAGAACCTTTCTGAACTCATAGTGATACTTTCGCATCCAACATAGGATGTTTACAACACAAAACAAAACATCGAAACCGTCGCCATGCGTTATGGCAGCTTATAAACACTGATGTACTTTTACAGCCAGATCTGCCCATAAAAACATTGCTGTTGTGATGACTTGCGTGAACATTTCCGGGTCATCAGGTGCCGGGGTAGGGCGCCAGGGGACGAGTCGGAGGCAAGTGTCCAGATATTCTCCTGGATCTTGTACTTCGACCTCGCGACAGGTTGCCGATCTCCGGTTACGGTGACCAGGATGTATCTCACATGCAGAGACTTTCGCAGAGTGGGGCTACTCCGGGTCTGATCATCATGGATTTCTGGTATGTTACTTGTTTTAACGTATGGGAATAACAACGCATTTCTTTTAAATTAATTGTGGGCATCTAGCACTCACAAACATTTATTTAATTTCAAACTTATAACTCCATTTTCTCCTCCTTCTCCTCCTCCTTCTTCTTCTTCTTCTTCTTCTTCTTCTTCTTCTTCTTCAGTTTTTCGGAATTACGTACAATATTATTCACTAAACATTATGATACACAGACAGTACATGTTTCTTTTCACTGGATTTTAATTTAAACAAGGGAATGAATCTGTTGGCTGATGCATATGTCTAATTATCTGACGGCCACACTTCGGGTTTGATTCGAACCCATCGGCTGAGAGCTTCCGGTTCACCGACTGATTACCAGGTTTCAGAAGACAGATTAATTCGGGTGTGAAGCATCGCGGATGTGGTATTTCCCGCTCTTCTCGAACACACGTGGTATTCGGCAACGAGCTAGCAAAGTGCCAAGGCCTGTGTCTCAATCCGGCCAGCGCGGCATGGTTGGAGAGGGTGGCGACGTATTCCGGACACGGAATTCATTCACAATTTACTGTGATAGCAGTCTGAATCAATTTAGCAAGTCTTTCACTTAGCACTCGAACTTTCGTTGAAAATAAAATGTCCTTTTATTTAACCTGCTGTTCACTGACAGCACGTCCTATCTTCACGCGAGTATTTTTTCGCCCCTCAAGCTTCCCGTTTTTGCTCCTGCTTCCTTGGTTCCCCTTCCATTTTGTTTCCTACTCCTTCCTAAGTTCTCGTCTGTCTAGCGTTTCTATTAGTTGGTTTCATTTTCGCGGGAAATGCTACCGGGATCCAGTTTCCTTAGTGGCTAATTTCCTGAGCGGAAGCAACTTTCTAGAATATTCTGGAAATGTCATTGAGCAATGATGATGTCATCCGATTCACTGTCTGAAACTTTTCCGAAATGCGCAGCTGTGTTTGCTGGGAGCCGGCAGGCGGGGTGGCTGTCAAAAGGGGTAATGATAATTGAATGGTGAGTTTGAAATAACTCGAGCTCTTTTGTCTTTTGTTCTTTGAGTCAGGTCGGAGAGAGTTCAGGTTTGGGGTTGACCTCGACCGTTCTCTATTGTAAAGAAATTGATGTGGGTGGGGAGGGTTTCAGATGCCGAATTGGTCGACTGCAAGTGGAACTAATTATTGTTCGCGAGGGGGCGCAGAGGGCACCCATTGCAAAGTAGCAATGCGATTCGTCACACTATCTTATTTTACGAGGGTAAGTCAATAAGTACTTGCAATCAATTTTTATAATTAAGCTGCGGATTTATAGGCACGAAAAACTGTAGAAGTAGACAGGCAAATAGGCACTAAAAATGTAAAATAGGCATTCAAAAATGCAAAATAGGGATTTAAAGATGAAAATAAGCATTTAAAAAGGCATTATATATTTTCTTATCCTTATTTATGTCATTGAGTAGAAAGTTTCTGATGAAATAATATAGTTATCTTCATGGGATGTTTGCTTTCATCATTGTTCTGACAAATACTCCATAGAAATCCATTCTTTCATTATTCGTCAATTCGAAAAAAGGCTGAATCGCATCTTTGCTTTTCATTCATTTCACAAATGCTGCACAGTATGATCTTCTTTTTCACATTTAATTTAAACACTAGTGAAAATATTGTGCGATTTGTTTAATCGCCATGCATAACACAAACGTTACTAGTGGTGTTACAACAGCACATACTTCCTTGCATTACATTAAAAATATATTTCAAAATTTGCAATTTTCAAAAAATCAGAGAGTTCAAGAAAAATGAGACCTGCGCTATTCTTTTAAATGTCCATTTCATTTAGTATCCATGGAAAAAATTGGTTGATGAAATATTTGTAATGATTTTTGAGAATTATTTTTATAATTTGCATGAAGCAGAATTCCGCAATAACCATTCGTTAAAAAATTATACACTTTTTTGTTCTCAAAAATCTGTTTTTTTAGAACATAATTAATTTAAAACAAAGCTCTATATTCAATACTGTACATTGCAATGTTACCATTTTAAAATTTTCGAAAATACAATGTTCACGATAAATGGAAGTCACCAATTTTTATATCATCCTTTGATACATACGAGAAGAACATTTTAAAAAACATTTAGAAGCGTTTTTGAGTAAAAAATTGTTTAAAACAATCGAAGTAAAAAATTATCGCATGACTACCACCACCGATTTTGCACGTGTTTCGTAATATGAATTACCCGCACTGTGGTGGCAGTAAAACAAAACATAGATTTATCGATAGTTGTTCGATTTCTCTGGAATCTGCAGGATAAAAACAAAAACCTACATTTAAAAAAATCTGATTAAGGATAATTGAATTTTGAACAATAAATACGAAAATAGGCAACATTTAGGCATTTAACATAAAAAAAGCATTTATTAGTGAAATAGGCATTTATAGGCACTATAAAATTCGCATTCGCAAATGATTTCTAATGCCTCAAAATGAATAAGTAATCTAAAATATTGCGTTTTCCATTGAAGGAAAAAATAGGCAAATAAGCAAAAATCCGCAGCTTATTTATAATTTATTACGGAAGAGTATACAATGTTTATTGATATCATCTTTCAACAAATTCACCCTGTTTTTCAATGCACTTAGTTTCACCAATGCACAAGCTTTCCGATACCTTCTGAAAGACGTTTTTGGTTGTGCAGCAAGCCACGTATACACCGTCTCCTTCATCTGTTGATCGGAGCTGAATCGATGGCCTCTTAAAACATTTTTAAGTGGACCAAGCAGATGGTAATCCGACGGCGCAAGATCGGAACTGTACGCAGGATTCTCCAATACACTTCAGATCTTCATTGAGTTGTTCTGAAACCCATCTCGCACAGACTTTGCGAAAGTTCATCCTGTTATGCATAATTTCATTGCATAGTCATGGCTAATGTGCATGTGGTTTGCCACTTCATCAACAGTCACTCGTACGGGAGAGGTGACTCAGGGCATCAACTGATCTCACTGCAGTGCCACTGACCGGGAAGTCTTAGGTTTGAGTCTCGTCTGTGGCAGGATTTTCGACACTAGCTTGTCAGCTTGGTCGAATTCAGTCGCTGTCGGGAGGAGAATTCTAGTAGCCGGCTGCTCTTATCGGTAGTTTTCCGTAGTTTCTCCGGTCAACACCAGGTGAATGTCGGAACAGTATTCTAAGGCTACGGTCAGAGTGGATCCCTATTCGGCCGAATTCGCGTTCGGCTGAACACGGTCGTTTACGGCCGAATATTTCAAACCCTCACTAGAGCGCAGGCACGGTCACACTGAATTCGACAAGTTCTAGTGAACACGGCCGAACTTCGAAGTCGGCAGACCGATATCAAATGAATTCGATTTATTTGGCCGATATGAGCTATCGGAGATGGATATTGAAAAGTTGATTCCACTTGTACACGAACGAGATGCGCTGTGGAAGACATCGGGTTCCAGATATCACAATAGGGACAAAAGCAGGAAATTATGGAATGAAATCGCAGAAGAAATGGAAGAAACTAGTACAAAACGTGTTGTAAACATGCGACATAGTCTCACATATCTTATGGTTATAAACAGTCGTTCCTCTGTAGTAATGCATTTTCTAAAATTCGACATTTTTTCAATGTCATCTCTAATTGCTCCAAGTATGTAAAAAAAAGTATTAGTAGAAAATTCTTATGTATTCGAAAAATTTCACTGGTCGTTTCAGAAATTGGTATAATAAGGTATGAAATTCACCAGTATTTTCACGATCTGCGAAAATAGGGTTCACCCAGTAACCTTTTTGATTTTCAAGCAGAAGAAATTTACGAGCAGAGCTCTCAGCAAGCAGCTGTAATCTTCTCGCTTTCATTAGATACCACTTATACTCAATAATTCACAGATAGATGTCTATTGCAGTCGGATGCAATGGGATCACTCAGGTCGGCAGAATCAGTCGACCGTTCGCGCGCGAACTTTTCTTCGGGCGAAAACAGATCCACTCTGACCATACCTTTTCAATTAGGCCACGGACCGCGCGCGATCTTTCTTTCCTCGTCCTTGTTCTATCTTTATCCCTTACTTATACTAACATGCACTACACTACCACACACGCCGAGGGACCTGTCGGGAGGTTAGGGCTTGTCGCGGCTGGGGCGGGACCCCACTGGTGAGAGAAACCTGGTTAGGAAAAACACTTGTCGACGGTAGGTCGGCGCCGGATGTCGCCATCCAGCGGGGAAGATCATCGCCACCGCCGAGGAAAAACATGCGATACACTTACGGGACTAAATACCTTAGCAGTTGACGCGCCCGGAATCACGAACAACCATAATCAAGGCACTGGTATGTTATTGAGGATCAAGTGTGTAGAGACAACCTATACACAATTAGAGCTAAATTGCAGACTTACCTACGTAGTACGTAGCTGTACAAGTTGTGCAACCGGAGAAAAATAGTGAATGTTGAACTAGTTTTTGAAAATGAGGAGTAGCCAACTGTGCTCCCGCAGAAAGGACCGCAGGTACAGAAAGAAAAAGTTCAGAATATATATGCCTTTGCCATACTCAAAACTGAAAATATTTCAACAAAGACTTAAAGAAAATGGTTGGATTATATTGGTTTATACGTGTATTACTGTTCTCAAATATAAAAAAGCCTTCAATTATTTTGCATACGAGAATACACAATACAGTTTATTTTTATATTCAAGAAACACATTTTTGTGATGTGATATTATTTTCTACATGCACAAGACAACATTAAACTTGCGATGTGATTTTATTGTGTATTTTATCCTTTTAAATAAAAAATTGAAAATTTGCCTAAAATAAAATGGGGTCATAGAGAAACTAATTGTAACAAAATTAAAATATTGTCCTCTACCTTCTATTTGGAGGTTTCGATAATACAAAAAATGGAAATGAATCGGAGATACAGACTCTGCTCCGTTCCAACTCTGCCATGGTTTCCAGATATTAAATGTAGGTATAATGAAAATAATATAAAATAATAAATAAACATAAAATTATGATAAATTGATAAACGTAAAATTATGTTTAAATTTCTGAGATTCTGTTGAATATAGCTACCTTACAATAGTTTGTGACGCTCTCATAATTTAATATCTACCTAATCTCGTATTCATTTTCTTTACCCTTTTCTTCTCTTGTAGTAATAACTGTTAAAGTTTTTCACATACGACTAAAGAAAACAAAAGCGCCTGTCTTTGAACTATTGCCTATTTATATGTAGATGCCTTTTTTGCCATTTCACCTTTATCATATGAGCTGGATAATTTCTGAAAAGATATTTCCGCGAACGATTTTTTTTCTTATACAGACTTTCTCAAGGATAATTGAGAGTAAAACCAATGTGTCACCCGGTTGGCCACGAGGGAAAGTTAGTCGTTTCGGTTTGTGATTTACTTGAAAAAACAAACCTCTGAAACCAATATTATATCACTACATCTTTTAAGTGATTCTCTTACATACGGAAAGAAAATTAAAATAATTTATACATTGAGACTCGGGATAAACAATATTGTCTCACTTCTTAGCGGGTTCTCTTGTAAGGAGGTTCTATTGTATGGCCATCTAAGATGAAGATCTAAATATTTAAAAATAGCAGAAATGTGACGAAAGACCAAATTTGATCAAATTAAAATAAATTCAAATAAATAAATAAATAAATAAATAAAATATTCAAATTAAAAATCCTCTCCGCCATATAAAAGTGTCTAAATTTGGCAGCAATAGCTAAATAAATTTTAATTTAAGTCCAAGTAAGCAAAAGAATAGCAGGTCATCAACATCGGGTCCTACTTAATATTTAGTAGTTATAAGTACGATAATATTCCTTAATTTTAGTTGCCAATATGTAGGTTAATATTCCTTATTTTCAAGAAAATCTTGCATTTCAACACTTACATGTAACATAGTGCCAAAGAGAAAAATGTAGGCACCACAAGTATTTATCTCTCTCATTAAATATCAATAAATATATAAATTTCCTGATTTTTTGCGAAATGGGAAAGAATATGGACATTTTTTCTTAGGTTGTAAAAAGTTCCCAAGTGGATTGAAATTTCTGGAAAATGCAAATAATTAGGCCGTTAAAAATACATATTTATTATTGTAGTATATCTTGCAAATAGTATCTTCTGCAATCCAGGGATGCCAACTCACCGACAAAAATATTTTGAAATCATTTGTGACTATTATTATAACTAATATTTCCTCAAAGCTTCATCATTGATATAAAGTAAATTTATTGTTGTTGATTAGGCAGCAGGAAGAGTGAAACAAACACAGAGACAGCAGGTTTCAACACACAAACTCTTCACTTGAATACACAATAGTTACACATGCTTATTTTGCGGTAACCGAACATGAACTGAACTGAACAAAAAGTGAAACGAGAACACAGGATACGTAACAATCACTACTCAACCACTGTATACATAATAAGTTCTAACACTTTCCTTCGAGTTCGTTGTCCAACAAGACTATCCAATCAGTTCCATGCATCGTCTGTGTTTAAGGTTAGGGAAGCAGGAAATCAGCAGCTTGCTTTACTCTCTGCACATTTAGAAGACGAAACTCCTTCAGTACATTTCGTACGAAAAGATTGTAAACGCCGATATGCTTGGTTCTTGCATGATATATTGCATTCTCCGTCAATGTACACCCACGTTTAACACTGAAAATGTTCGAAGCAATCAAATCATGAAAACACGGTTTTGCGGAAAAACATCTGACATACGACTTCTTCATAATCTCTGGTAAAGTCCTGTACTCTGACTCTCGTATAGACAAGGCGTTGTTTTCATGAATCCCAGGAGATTGGTCCTCCATTCAGCATCAACAAATAACCAGAGAGGGACCTCCTGTTCTTGGTAAGGTCAGCAATAATATATCTCATGAACGGGCCTGGATCAAATCAATAGTTCAGCCCCACATTAATTCATCCCTTGAGAAAACGCAAAACGTCACTCTCTTCCATTGATCGTTATCAAAATAACTGTTAAAGTGTCTCAAATAACTTGTAGCAAATGATGACTGAACGCCAGTCGGAGAGACGCCCCACAAGTTTGCGGCAAGAAAACTTCGAGTCATCAGGAGTCATTTTTCAATTTAAAACTCGAATCCTATTGAAGTAATACTGCGTTTGCAATGTTTTATGCCGAACTGCGATTAAGTCTCTTGAATGTAGCCTCGCTGGCCTAATAACACTTGTTATTCTGATTTAACTTCATTCGTAGGAATCATATGACAGACCCAAACCTTTTAATGTCTAAGTTGGACGCTAGTCACCTCGTGGGTTTTGATGACCTCTTGCTGCATTGATATGCTAATGTGACGCCGACGTAATGATATTGTCGTGCTCTGAACGCCTGATTTTAGGCAGCTATTACAACTGCTACCGATTCTGGCTTCATCCTTCCCCTTTTAAACCACATAAATGATTGATCCATTCTTTTTAGATAATGTTCATGGAATGGTTTGTCTCTCCACGATTTCTTTAACATTTTAAGTGTCTCACATTTCATGCGAAGAAGTATCATAAGTTCAGTATCTGTGTTATTCTGCGTGTCTTGCATAATTTTCTTCGCAATGCTTCTTGCTACATTTACAATGCCTCTATTTCCCTTTCTTTGGTCAAATGACCAGCTTCATTAGTATGTCATCTTGATGACTGGCTACATATTTTCCCATCCCGACTATTGCATTGTGTCAGGATGCTTGAATTTTTCTGAGATCTCTTCGTCCGTTCTTACGTGACTCATAATGTCTACGTTCATCGAGATATGTCTGTCTATGTATTGAGATAAGTCTATGTACATGATCCATGTTCGAAGTTGGGCCACCTGATGCATTGCAAGCAGTTTTCTGTTTTTTCGATTCATGATTCGAATTTCTTGATTATTATTATTATTATTATTATTATTATTATTATTATTATTATTATTATTATTATTATTATTATTATCATTACCATTATTATCATTATTATCGATTTTTCATACTTTCTCTGCTTTAGCAGGGAAAACTTTCACCTGTCCAATTGATGCTATAGGACTAGGCTCGGACTGCGCAGGAAGGAAATTCATCCTGACCTACATGAATGTCACTCATTTAAAATTTTTCTGACAATATGACATGTTTGAAGGAGGGTAGCTTTCTGGGCTTCGTCAAAAATGTTTTTGATATCTAAATTCTCCATATTTCTTTTAAAGTTCCTGGTGACAACTCCTTCAACTGACCATGGGGGAAATGGGAGATCTCGTGCAATTTCCAGATGTTTTTTAGTTCAATTGCCAAGGTCTCATATTTTCTGAATTTTTCCGCTTAGGACATCCGCAAGTTGTGAGCCTAAACTTTTAAAAGAATACTTTAATTTTTGGGTGTTACTTACGTGAAATCCTAGTGACATTTTTGAATTTTCCCTCTAGATATTTGAACGTTTTCCTACGCCTATTTCGTATAATACATAGATATATCCTGTTTTTGAAAGTGTAATGTCCTACATACAACTTTTGTTTTTGTTTGTTTTTTATTTAAAGTCGCATCGACAGCTGGGTCATTAGCAACTCAGAAAAAAAATACATTATACCAGTAATTTATACATATATACAACTTTGTTGCTTCAAATAATCCAGATTTTAAGTATTACAAAGTCCAATGTAAAAACGTAATATTCAATAATTTACTGAAATGTTATTTGAAAACTAATGCCACATTTCATTTCTATTTTTACCTGAGTTTATCATTAAAACTAAAATATATGAAGACTTGATACATAAATGATATAAGGATACTCAAAACTTCAAAGGCCTTTTTCTCGAAAGCAACACTGTTCTAGATTCAACCTTGCAACATTGAGCCAACGATTTGTCGATATCACTCGTTTTTAAAATTTGTTTTTCACAGTTCTTAGCTCTTATTACCCTGTCCTGAATTGCTGCTACAAAACCTTCAGTTTTCCGGGTATAAGAAACCGTTGTTCAAACCACTTCAAGGACGCAGATTTGTCAATCATAGAGTCCAACATAGTTCGGAAATTTACCATGAAATATCATTTGTTGCCAATTTTGTATTTCCTCCTTCAGAGTTGGTATTGTAATATTTGTGTCCTGGTTGCTTAAATTAAGTGGTGTGTATCTATTGTCACCACCTTCTGCAAGAGGGAATCACCACCTTCTTATAAGCACTCACCTTCTTCTTCTTCTTCTTCTTCTTCTTCTTCTTCTTCTTCTTATTATTATTATTATTATTATTATTATTATTATTATTATTATTCCTCTATATCACGACTAAAGATGTTATGAGTCGGCGGAATATAAAGTCTACTCCAGGTTGCAACCAGCTACCTAAGGAGCACCTAGAGACTGTCGGTGCCTCTACAATACTTTAAGCAAAATGTGAGCTGTTCAAAATAAAGTAATTTCTTGCACTTCCCAGTCATTTGAATGACCTGGAAGTTTAGCCAAGTTCTTACCCAAATTTTTCGGAACTAATCTCAGAGCTTCGATAATTATCGGGACGACCTGTGCTTTCACGCTCCCTATTCGGCTGACCTCGATTTCTAACCTCTTGTATTTAAGACGTTTCTCTACCTCCTTGGTAAAGATATTTTGAACGCAAGGCACAGCAATATCGACAAGCAAACACGATTTTTTCTCCAAAACCCGGAAAATTATATTCGGTTTGTTTGCCGCTATCGTGCGATTGATTTGAATTTGCTGGTCATACAATTTCGTACACAATCCAACAGACGTCACCGGTTTTGTTGAGTGTTCGTACCTCTTGGAGCATGTGTTTGGAACTTCGAGGGCGGTACAGATCTGTCAGTGGAGGTAACTACACACCCTGTCATGTCTTTTCAAGTATTCGTTCTTTGGTAGGATTAGACAAGCTGAGCCAATATGATCAATGGTTTCTACGTGTTCCTGGCAAATGCGGCATTTGTCATCTTGGGAAATTTTGAGAACCGCTTTATCATCATGTGTTCTCAACGCCTGATCTTGGGCAGCTATTACAAGTGCTTCCGATTCTGGCTTCATTCTTCTCCTTTTAAGCCACATAAATGATTGATCTTTATTGAACTGCACTTTGTCCATTCTTTTTAGATATTGTCCATGGAGTGGTTTGTCTCTCCACGAATTCTTTAACATTTTTTGTCTCACATTTCATGTTAAGAAGCACCAGAAGTTCAGTGTCTCTGTTATTCTCCATGTCTTGCATAGTCTTGTTCGCAATGCCTTTTGCTACACTTACAATGTCTGTGTTTCCCATTCTGCGGTCAGATTTCACGACCTGCCTCATTAGAGGTTCATCGTAATGGCTGGCTACATACTTTCCGAACCTGACTAGTGGATTGTGCCAGGAGGCTTCAATTTGTTTGAGGCCTCTTCCTCCTTCCTTACGTGACACATAAAGTCTATGTACATCAGCTCGAGGGTGGGCGACATGATGCATTGTTAGCAGTTTTCCGTTTTTTCGATCCATGATGCGAATTTCTTGCGCAGTCCAGTCTACTAGTTCGGAACTGTACTCGACTACAGGCACCGCCACACTACCAATTGCAGATATTTTATTCCTGGAGTTCAGAGCAGACCGCAGGACAAGTCTCACTCTTCTGTAATACTCCCTGCGAATTCTCTCTTTCATTGTGTCGTTCGAGATGGTCTCACATTCTTCAATGCCCAGATATCAGTTTGCCTCTTTTTAAATTGATTTTTGCACATTTGTCAAGAGCAAACTTTATGCAAATGTCATTGATAAAGTCATTCATGACGGACAGCATTTGGGAGATGATCGCTTCATTCTTAGTAAACACTTTAAGATCATCCATGTAAAATAAATTGGTACTGGTCTTTCATCACCATGGAGCTTGTAACCAAAGTCAGCTTGCGACAACTTTCTAGATAGTGGGATCAAAGTAATGCGAAACAGCAGAGTGGATAGTGAATCTCCTTGAAAAATACCCCTGTTAATCTGAATACTTCTGGTTTCTACTGCTTCCTTTCCGCTGTATATTAGTAACTTGGTACTC
>JAHLJT010008446.1:174566735-174576632 GCA_031308135.1 Acheta domesticus | reverse complement strand
TCCGGCATTCTCTTCTGCTATCTACTCAATAAAATTCTCGCGATCCCTGGTAGATACACGCTGAAGCAGCGGTCATTAGTCCTCAAAAGAAAGGACGTATATTTTCTGTATAGAGACTGATTGAGCATCATGTTATTTTGTATTTTTGAACGTTAAATACAGTGTCTCAGAGGTGTACTGAGTTATTATTTCGTCCGGATTCCACTATTCAGCCCATTCCCGTTTCTTTACATAGCCTGCATGTCCGAAACCTGTAGTTTTACTGCCGCTTTCTGCAAATGTTGTACTATATTTTATGTATACATATACTGGTAAGCCATGGAACGTGGTATTTAACTATGTAAAATTTCATGAATGACACGTAGAAGTAGGTAAATTTGCATCCGTTGGGAAATTAAAGTTGAAAAATGAAAATGAGTGTTAATCATTTGTCGAAATAAATGTTAGTGAGAATTTCGGAGACAAACAATACGGCCATAGTATCGAAGAATATTCTGGGTTATAAATGCGTATTAAATGTGTCGAAATGAGACAGCAATATACTTTCAATGCCTCTATTTAACGCTATAACGGTCTGAATCCTATAAAAATTAATATTACAGGCATTATGGTTTTTATATATAACTATGAAAAGTTTTGAAGGATAAATGAGAAAGATGAATGAAAATAAATGAAGTTAACGGTGAATCAAGCAAGGCCAACTGTTAACTGATTTGTTAACAGTTTTAGTTTGTTTTTATTCTAATGAGACTAAATATTTGTAACTAGAGCAATAATAATAAAAACGGATTTCGGCCAATACATTAAGTAAAAATTCTCTCCTTTCTCGTCTACATGATATATCGATTATCCGAATTTCAGGCAATGGGAACACGTGATGGAGGCGCGGGACAATAGATAAGAGATGTTGGGATTTAACTTTTAGCGGCCCACTGCTTGCATTCATTATAAAATGATGTCACACCAATTCCACGAGGCTTTGCCGTGAACACATTCGCCGTCGGGAGGGTAGCGAGCGAGGCGAACATATAGGCAAGTGCGAGGGGCGTGGAAGAGGGGGGCGCCACTGGACTCCGCCGCCACCGCCCCCTGTGCAGGAGCAGCTCGCGCGCGAGAAGCAGGTGAGCGGCCGAGTGCAGCTGCAGGTATTCTACCACGATGAGAAGCAGGAACTAGTGGTGTCGGTGCTGGCCGCCGACGACCTGGCGCCGCGCGAGGACACTGGCTATGGAGCGCTCCCGGAAGCCTATCTCAAGATGCGCCTGCTTCCCATCACGTAAGTACTGGCATTGCCCAATGCTCTCTCTTCCTTCCCCTTGCCCGAGGCAAATCGTGCGGCTCTTCTTACTTCTAAACTGCGCAGGCAAACAGCTATCGACCTTGCCCAGTTGGCTTTGATGTGTTTTCGCGTGTGTGTTCTGCCGCTTTCAGGGTCACGCTTCAAGAATGACCTTTTCAGTGTGATTGATTTAATCGTCTAATTGTTTCAAACGGTATGGATATACATTGAAGTCATCAATTTTAAGACAACTGAAAATGTGCAAAAGAACGAAACGAAAATTTAGAAGATGGTGAAAATTGGCACATTTTTCATGTATACATGACGGGTATATCGTCAATCCTCTTAGTTTGAATAGGTCAAACATAAAGGCACATCAATATCCAGATGAAACTTTTTCGAGGAGTAAACTTTTTTCTCAATCACAAACGTTCATTTACTGCAAAACGTCTCGCTTATTTGCTGCATATAAGTTATTCACTGCATTAATTATAGATATTAATTGTTTTCTGAAAAACATGAGTAACTGCAGAGAGTAGAAAGGGTTTGTTAAAATACTAGCTCACTATTAGTGGCAAACGTTTTCTGGAGTAGAAAGCGTTATTAATGCATGTGGAACATATATAAAAATATCATTTCAACTTAGTTTCACTCGTTTCATAGTAATCTAAAATATATATTTAAATGTCAGGTAAGTTCAAGAAGTCTCTGTTCACTTATGTGAAGAAATAGTTATAAGTAAATGAGGAGTATTTCAGTATGATCTAGATCGAGAAGAGTAGCGGAGACCGGGGCTGGCTGGCACACAGGTTCCTATTTCTGCCACGTACTCTCTTGGTTTTTGTCACGTGTTCCTTAAGACCTAATCACAAAGTCACTCAATATGATCAGTGCAACGATAGAGGTACAGTAATCTCAAATGTATTTTAGAGCTTGGAGAGTAATTGATTATCTCCTGTTTCAAAGGGAAGGAAAGATATTGCTTTTGTTGCCAGTGTGAGACTGTTCTGCAAGACCAAACAATAAGAAACAGTTTTGAAAACAATTGTGTAAATAAAACGTTGAAAATGGTTTATTCCGATATTGACTTACTATTCCACACTCTCACAAAAGCAGTGTGCCAACCCACCACATGCTGGTGCCAACCAACCTCACAAATGGGGTTGATTTGACGACTTTTAACGATCCTAAGAGTTTGATAGTCAAACATTTACGAATAAAAAATACCGTAACGGAGCCCCAATAAATAAAGTTTTCACTGACACACTCAAACTGTCAAAATTCGACCGGAGTGGCATAAATATTAAAAATTTCAACTGGTAGCAACCAGCTCCGGGCTCCCCTATTATTAGAGCTGGTTTCTGCTCTCCACTATATTTCTGTCTGAGAAATTGAAGGGTTTAAAAAACAACCGAAGCCCAAAAACACTTTTTCAGGAGAGCGAAAAAAACGTTACGTGGTAAAATTGGTCGACATTTGAAGCATGAAAATTATTGTGCACTTTCTCAAGTAATTGTAAACACTGATGAACGCTTGAGTGTAGTTCAAGCTTGAAGAACTGTATAGTGGAAAGTATTGGATAAAGTGGGATGTGCAAGGACTATGGTGTTTTTTTTCTTTCAAAAAGTGAGAAATTTGTATATCAAAATTATTTATTTGGGGCAGTATTATTGCAATATTCGAAGAAATAACGCAAGAAGATAACGTACTAAATCAATTTAGAATATTATTGACAAATTAAATTATTTACAAATCTGTTAGCAGGTGAACGCAAATATTTAGACTTCCTTTTTTAGACACATTTTAGACGACTTCCTTTTTTATAAGTAAACAAGATTCCTTTGTGATTAAACTGTGCTTCTGATTTAACCTTCTTTGCTCTTACTACATCCTCTTTCCTATCTTTCTTGGTTTACGTCTCTTCCAATCTGCTCTTTCTACATCTGACGTAGAATCCATTTCTTAGCATATACCTTCTCCCATGCTTTCTATCATTCACGACACAAAGGACGTATATGCCACAAGAACAGGTTATACACTATCATCAAAATTCCAGGACAAAAATATTGGTTCTGCAGGACAACTACATTCACAAAACAAACATTATCATCCAGTGTAATTTGAAATAAGTTATGCTTGATAAATAATCACGGAGAAAATTTACTTTTAAAAGACTATGGTTCTTTTACCAAAAAATACTCTGGACTATGTTTCTTTTATGAAAATCACATTTTATCGCAGATGGATTTCACATTTTATTGCAGACTGAAATATACTGCACCGACCGTTAAACATACAATTATTATTCTTTCCAGCGTTTATTAACATTTCGCATTTTTAGCAATTGCTCAAATCTACCATCTCTACTCATAGCTCCCTGTTTTTGCTTCGTAGGACACACTTGCGCAGAGATTACCATTTACTTAGCAAGAAAGGTCACTTTAATAATTATTACATTTTTGACTTTAATAAGGTAAGATATGCCTGTGAATTAATGGAGAGCAATTGTCACATAACTTTGCGAATTAAATATTGTTACTTAAGCGTGGTTTAAATCTACCCGAAATGTATGTGTGGGTAACAACAGGCTTCCTTAATGGAAACCTTCGGCCACTTAATAGTGCACTGACGGTCATCCGATCTGGAACGACCTCTCAACTGGAAAGCTAATCATTTGCAAGTTCCTCTGGCAGCTGAGAAGCAGCCGATATCATAGAAAGAATGAGTCTTAAAACTTACGATGAGAGGAAGACATAAATTGAAATTAAACAAGATGTTGGGGAGATGGTCCATTTTAATGCTCACAGTGGTGCCGGGCATTAGAACGTGTTGCCATTAGATACCAAGTTTTGTTATGATTTAAATTCCCATTTAATGAAAATACATGGAATTGGGCAAATCATTCATTTTATCTACAGAATACTCCGGTCTCCAATATTGCATATATTTAGTTATTACAAAGATAATAACATTTTAGTAATGAAACATTTAAAAGAAAGTGCCCCAGGTAAGATGGTCAATTTAAATTAAGAATATCAAAAGGTACACAATATATAGGCTACAAAGTGGTAACCATTTTGTCAACTTCTATGTGTGAGAACGGGAAAAGTGAAAAACTTCATAATCATATTATTAATATTTTTTCTGTGTGTTATGCGAAATCCTCGCCGTCATCGTCATTGTGCATAGCCGGTCCATTGAATCTCGGAGTGGCGTGAAGACGGCTCCACGCATACTCGCCATTGGGCGAGTAGAGAGCGACCGCTCGCCGAATCCCGAGTGGAGTGGATGGGTCGCTTGCTATTTGGCAAGCGACGAACATTCGGTGCTCGCCCTACCCACCGCTTGCCGGTCCTTTGGACACATCAAAGGATGCGAACAATCTTGGAGCACCTCGACTACTCGGGATAAGGCGAGTAGTTGCTCTCTACTTGGTAAATGCCGAATGCGAAATGTTTGGAGACGCCTTAAGACGAGGCATCTCGTGAGCTACGCGGCTGGGAACATTGAGGCTAAATCATCAATAAAATCATTTGCTATACTTCATAAAATATACGATACTGTTTATAACGATTTTAGTCTTCTCATTATGTCAGTTTTAACCCGTAAATGGTGATGTAGTGGCTGTTAGTACCCCAGCCTTTGAAAAATACCGAACCTACGCAAAGCGGATGCGCGAAGGAACCTATGCTTCAGGGTACCTCTCAGAAAGTTGGTTGTTTTGCGAACCAGGCGATGGTCAAATTGTAAAAGGTAAGCAGACATTTGTTATTTTCTTTTTTTCTGGCACCTGGGGTGTAATCAATCCCCACCTCACCGATTACGTAAGTATTTATCCTGTGTTGATTTGTTTTATATTTCACAAAACTATGGATTCTTCGAGGGTTATTATTAGGGGTGATGACCCAGGATTTGGGGAATGGGTGAAGGTCAATTTAGAAGCGGAAGAGAGCGAATTCAGTGCTGGAATGGGAAAAACCGTGGAGAGCGTATATGCGGAAATTGCAGTGAATGAGGGACTGTGGAAAGTGATTTAAAATTGAGGTTGTGTTGTAATGGTCATAACATGTGAATAATTGTTCCTCTTTTATCAGATTCTCATTCTCAAAAAACAATTTTACAGTTAGTCTGTGTATTGGTACGAAATATAGTTGGAAGAGTGCTTTTTGAGTGATTCATGTTGACAATAAAATATTTTTTAATTTTAATAAGTAACTGTTATTCTTGTTTCATTATTTTTTGTATTAATCCTAATGACAATGCACAAAATTTCTCGTTTATATCACCAAAACACACGTTTTTTGTTATTTCTTCACTTTTAATCAAGTTTTTGTGTTGGGTATGTGTAGTCCCCACATCACCAGTTACGTGACAAAAAATAACCTCACCAGTTACGGGATGAACAGCTTTTCAATATAAGAGCATGTTACCTAAAACTCTGGACAGAATAAAACTGTATTTAGAAAATATTGCATTAAATTCAAGCCAAAATTACGCGAAAACTACTCGTTTTTTTCCAAAAAGCTGTACATGACCTTTTTAAAGTGCTGCTTTTATGAAACAGATTTTCTCCAAGGCAAAAATCTTTAACTTCAATTTTGTAGTTTGAAATGTTAACTATTTGCAATTTTCACAAATACAGATAGTTCATTGGATATCAGACTAGCACCATATTTTTTTACCGTCCCTAGAAACATACGAAGAGAAAATTTAAAGAAAAAATTGGTGCTATTGTGGAGAAAATAAATGTTTAAAAAATTAAAATTGCTTATATTTCGCGTAAAATTACGCGAAAAAAACTCATATTTAAAAAAAATTGTGTGTGAACTTATTTCAAGATCTGTCTTTAAAGAACAGATTTCATTAAGGAAAAATCTCTATCTTCATTATTGTAGCTGTAGGAAGTCGACCAAAACATTGCACTTTTGAAATTTTTGGAAAATCAAACATTTCAACGACCATTCGCACCATTCGCTGCACCCTTCGCCGAAATGTCCTCAATGCTATCCGAGGACAAAGCTTAATAAAACATTCGTGCTGCTTTTGAGAGATTTCGGAAATGTTCTTAAGACTTCATGCAAAGTACCTTCAAAAATAAAAAATATCTGATTGAAACTCCCAAAGCCTCGAGTTCATTTAGATCGATTGGGGAATGTCAATTGTAGACAAAATCGGCTGAACGGTTTAGGCGCTAGAATTGGCCACAGACGGACGGATAGATGGACGGGCGGACCAACTAACAGACGGACGGACAGACGTTTTGCTCTCAATGAATTTTTCGGTATTAAGTGCAAACAAAACATGGATTATGGCTACACCACGTGTTAGAAGAAGTAATTTACTTTATAGCAACAGAATTTTTCCACTTTTCGTTACGAGGGCCTGAGAATAAATTTTTCTACCGACAATTTGCCGTTTTCCGGCGCACGATTACATTACTTTCTCTTCTTGCGAAATGAGTGCGAGAAAGTAAAAATGATTGTTCTTCTTTCACATAAGTTCTGTGATACAAATATATTATTAAGATAAAGTAAAGGTTTTTATGTCGATCCGCGGTGGCCTTTATCATTAAGGAAGTAGTGTTATACCGATCTCAGACCCAAAGATCGCCGGTTCGAGTCCCACCTCGGGCTTGGTTGTACTTGTGTTCGTCCTTTCACCCCCAGTCATCACCATATCATCACATAACGTTAAACCCAATAGTGGTCGCTAATGACCTTGATGTTAATACGACCTAAAAAAACAAAAAAATAGATTTTTTATCATAAATTCAGAAAGTATTTTGTTGTTAGAGGTGCTGAATATTGTGCATTTGTGATTGTAGCATTGGTAATGATAAGTGTTAGTAGCAGTGTTAGTGCTATTATCTTAGTGAGAAAAGTGTTAGTAAACGCAATAGTGATAGGAGTAGCTGAACATATCATTTTGGTAACAGGAGAGGGGGAGATCGTAGTGATATTGCGGAAGTGGTACTTGAAACAATAGTAATAAGAACGGTATTACTTCAATCAACAGCAGTAATAGCAACAGTGTCAGAAATAGCGGTAGGTATGTGTTTACAGTATTTGAATACTTTCATGTAGGAACAACAAATGTCCAACATTTGAAATAATTTAGGTAATGATAGGATTAGTGCATATATGTTCATATATATTATTTTAGATAAATGGATATAATTTAACTTCATATTATAATGTAACTTTATTATCTGTGAAAGTCTTCTAGAATTCAGTGGGAAATATAGTTATTCAAATTATCGTTCTCGTCGCGGCACTATTCCTTCACGAAGGACATGGTGAGGGATAAGAGCCCAAATCTATAGCTAATTTGCCCTTGAAAATAAATTTTATTACATCTGAGCAAATATTTGGTGAACAATCCTTGCAAAAAACAATTATTTCTTTCTATATTCAAAATTCAACTAGTTTATGG
This sequence comes from Acheta domesticus, assembly GCA_031308135.1. Classification (NCBI taxonomy): domain Eukaryota; kingdom Metazoa; phylum Arthropoda; class Insecta; order Orthoptera; family Gryllidae; genus Acheta; species Acheta domesticus. Next base: position 174,568,921 of record JAHLJT010008446.1, on the reverse strand, counting down.
CTTAGGGTAGGATCAGAGAATTATGAAAACGTGCACAAAATGTACTTCTCCCCGTAGCACGTCACACAGTTTTTAACTGTTTTTGACATAAATAAATACATTTCTACCATTTTATTTTGTAGTCTGGTGACAGAACACAATAATTTACATACTTAAGAATTACAATTAAATACTTTACAATGTATTTATAAATTAATACTACACATACATAATTTTAAACATTAATAATAGAATTAAATGTAAATGATTATGGCTATCTTATATTCCAATATTTAACCAGGTGGTTTTCTAACTCTACCGCACTTCACTGCAATGAATTTCCCCACGAAATAGTGCATATCATTCTTTCTCATTTTATGTTCCCCTCCACAACACAACACAATCCTACACAACCCTTTATTGCACGGCTTTAATAATTAATGTTTATTTATTTTAAATGTATCTGTATAACAATAATAATAATAATAATAATAATAATAATAATGAAAATAATAATATTTTATGTTTAATATGTTAACCTTTGAATCTTTCTTTAGGTAAAATTGTCTGCTTTAAAAAATAAAATTCATAAACTATAAAATTTTTCTAATTTATTTCTTCTTTCGTGTTGATTTTGTCTGCCAAAAACCTTTGTAAAATTCTGGACGTTGTTTTATTTACTAATTGGTGTTCCAACGTATTCAAAATACGGCATTCAATATTCATTATTAGAGTTTCAAAGACTACCTACTTTGCAACATGAATGGGAGCACTGTTGTTGAAGATCAAACTCTCTGTGGACTTTTTTGTTGGAAATGTATGAAGGCGCTCCCAGTGCCATGCCAAGAACTTCACTTTGAAACGTTTGGAGCGTTTTTGGTACCGAAGAAGTAGCTCCTCCCCAAACAGGACATACATACAAGTAAGTAGAGAGTATTTTGTAATGTAAATGAGAAAGATCTGTTTTAAGAGCAGACTTGATTATTAAAGGGTATGAAGAGCGCGGTCTATGACTTATTGCATTTATTCAAAATATGTATTTCCATGTTAGTCTAGTGTCAAGGAGCACTCCTAGATACTTTATTGGTTTATTTGGTTGATTCCTATGAACATTTTGATTCGTAATGTGTACATGAGGGGGATCGTTGACGCCTCGTAGTGTGAATATATTAGCTTCATATTTGGAAGGATTTAAATTTTGTCTTCATAAATATGCTCAGTTCTGAAAAGTGTGTAGTGCGTTTTAAGGTGGTTTATAGCCTTGGGAAGCTGCGAGTCAACTGAGTAGATGGCTATGACGTCAGCATGAAGTGCCGTTGTGTGATTGTCTCGAACGAGGATATCTGTTGTGTTAATGTGGGAGAGAGTGGGGGGACTTGAAGGACCGCAGCGTGGATTATTGAGAGGGGTGCAATGTAATATTATTCAAATTGATAGAGCGTGCCGGATTCGAAATGAAGCAACGTAATATGTTAAGTAAATAATCCTAAGTGTTGTAGCTTGAATAGTAAGAGCCCTGGCCAGAGGCGTAGCCCCTGTCCGGCCCCTTCACGCACTGACTCACGACCTTCACTGGGGAGACTAATTTGGAACACTGCGAGTAATTGCAGAAAACGTCTCAAAGTTCAGGAGCGCTAGAGAGAGTTGCAGACCGGTTCTTACTCACCGATGGTCCTCAAAGGAATGAGTTTTTAGTCAGATGAACAATCTTAAAACAATGGCAAAGAAAATGACAATCTGCCGTAGTAAGAGGCGTGCCGTTATAATAGCATAGATTCTAGTGGCCAGTGTCCTTTAAATAGTCTTAGCCGGGTTTCTCCGCAGGGAGAATGGGCTGGCTGGTACCTAAACAGCGAACACATAATGTCTCTTCTTTGCATGGTGTAGTGTTGTGTTGTATACGCTGTGTTGCCACATACTCGCGCGGCTGGCTCGTCATACACATACGGTTGCGTCCACCAGCCCCGTTGAGAAGGACGTTCGGGAACATTCAACACTGTAATGACGTTGAAGCTCCCGATTAGGGACTGCCTCCCCCTCCCTTTTTCGTACTTGACCTTGAGTTGTCATTATAAATAAATCCAAGTATATACTTCGGTTAAAACCTAGTGGCACTTCAAGGTTACGAGCTGGACGAAGTCATTCAATTGGGAGCTCCCACTGTCATCCAATTGGGAGCTCCAATACCAAAAATTTAAGTTTACCAA
>JAHLJT010008446.1:174539235-174561735 GCA_031308135.1 Acheta domesticus | reverse complement strand
TGAAAATCGTGAATGCTTTTGGGTTTCTAAAAAGACGTTTTAGACAATATTATTGAGACTCCTTTCAGAAAGTCGAAAGCATCATATTCTACTAAAGCATGCTGTGTAGTATAAAGTACGTGCATGGACTGGAAGGAACCTGAATTTGAACAACATATTCAGAATCATCTCGAAGAACCTTCAGAATAAATTCATGAGAGAAATTTAGGTCGAAATTGAAAGAAATTACATACTAGTGGAATACATTTTTCTTTTGCAAAAATCAAATCAAATCTGTTTTTAAAACGTGAAAATCAGATTTAGCATATAAAATACAAATTCATTGTTCAAATCTTATTTACTTATTATAAGCGATTTTCTCTCTGAGTGGGAGTTTTCTGAAATCCTTCACTGATCAGATCAACTGAAATATCACCCACAACTGCCCTTTTGTTTTAAATAGCTCCCCAGGCCCAACTTGAGGGGCATTGAGTGCTTGGAGTAACCTTGCTTGAAATAATTTTTTACATATTGAGTGCCATCCATATGTGGCAAATTGGTTTCCCAAAGAGGCCTTCCATGAAGAATATGTTACATGAAATTCATTGAGGCAGATTTAGAAAATTATTCTAGGAAAAATCATGCTTTTTTTCAATTTTTGATTTAGAGGCCGCCGGCGTCCTCACGTCCCTCCAGTAGTTGGCGATGAAGCAGCCATGGTAGGTCAAGGCCATGAGGCCGCCGGTATCCTCACGAAAAAACTTGGCCAAACGTAAAAATACTATTATATGATTTATATATTATGATTATATAAACACCAATTATGATATTATCATGGTGTATTTCGAAATTTCTTTGATGAATCTCAATAATGGAACAAAAATATATTTCTATTCGTTTCTGCAACAATGAAATCTACCATATTCTCATCCAAAAACTTTTTGTAAACATGGATAGGTTTTAATTCCCCCATATTCTCATGATATTCACCACTGTCATTGAACTTTTCCGCGCGTGTAAATGTGAATATTTTTAAGCAGCTTCCATCCACATCATGCCATCCCGAATCAATTACACCTTGTTTACTTCTCGCAACAATGCCGGAATTCTTGCAACACTTCCATAACTGGAACTTTCGGAATCAGATGATGAGTATTCGTTTCCAAATTGTGATGCATCGGACGAAGAACTAGTTTCTAAATCAGTTCCTCTAAACGTCGTATCAAATCTTCCTCAGCCAAAAGTGAATAATGCCTTTTTCCCTTCTGATATTTACGAATATCATCAACATAACGTTCCATTACAGCACAAATTAAAATATAGCAAAATCACAAAAACCCACAAAAATATTCAGAACACTTCCTTACGGTTCGCTATAAATCGGCTCACAGGACATAAATGACGTAACGACTCAAATTGGCGGGAAAGCTGGATGCGATCTGCAGGCCACGCTGCTGATCTGTTTTACGTTTCCCCCTGAAGGGACTTGAACAATCATACAGTCCCCCAGCGTCACGCAGAGGCGTTAAAACGTCCCCGGACGCTTTCGGTCAGTCGGCGGCTTCATGGCCTCTGAGGGCAGTCTCGGGTGAGGCCGCTGGCGGTCTCATGGCACTCAATGTGTTAAAAATGTAGTCAAGGTTAGTAATTGCCTTTTAGGCCCAGTTGCTTGGCGACCTTTGATTTCAAGGTTCCTAGACGGTCATCCCACCAGGATCCGGCGAAATCTCGAATTCGCTTAACCTCCGTGACTTCACCGGGAGGGTCCTAGTTAAGGAAATCGGCTAGTGACGCCGATTCTTATCTAGGCCCCCCTTCACATCAAATCGAACACCGTTTTCACCTTAGGTGATCGAAATCGAATGAAACTTCCTCAATGAATTCTGAGGGTAACTAAAAGAACCCTAAATTTTTTGTTAGAATTTAACTTCATTATTTTGGAAATTATGACGCATGAAATTTTCCGAAAAAGCGCGCGCACTAACAAATAAAAGCTTAAACAGTTATTTCAGACTATTTATACATGGATGGATTTATACATGGACAGAGACAGGGTGAGGGAAGGAGGGAGAGATAGTGAAAAGGGTGATGGGAGGGGAAAGAGAGAGATGAAGGGCAGAACAACTTCTGCCGGGTTTTCCTAGTAGCGATATAGAGAAGTGCGCCACAAATGTGGGGCGTAAATAGTGATGGCGCGCGGTGAATTTTTAGCCGATTGCTGTGAAATAGTTAAATTGTGCGAGTAAATTTTTTAAAGTAGAGATTTCAAGCTCTAATCTAATATAAAGTAAAAGTATTTTGGATAAACATTTACGGAGCTATGGTCAATTGAAAAGTGTCTATTTCTACGGTTTTAACGTAAAATTGGCCACATTGGAGCTAATGTGGCACACTGAGTCTAGTAAGCATTGTTGATAATCATAAAATTGTTTCGGGATAATGTGGGCACCACCTCAGCCAAAAATTAGTTGATAAAAATCACATAAAATAATATTTATTTGTTATTTTCTAAATAGTAGCAAAAAGACCGAAAACGGGGCGTTTATGGGGTTTGTGGCACTCCTAAACCTATTTTAAAATCGGTTTTATTGATACCGATGTTGTTCATGCATCAAGAACTTTTTTTTTTTCACTAACCCATTTCATTTTATTTTGTCGATACAGCCTAATATATATATATATATATATATATATATATATATATATATATATATATATTTCTAAACATTTTCAATTGTACACAGTGAAGTATTTTATTAATCTCTTCAATTTTTATCTTTAACTAGAGTTAATTGTTCAGTAATATTTTTTCTGAATTTTAATTCCGGGATTCTCTGTTGACCGCTGCATATTGGTTTAGAACAAAATTATTCTGCAGTTTTTATTGTTGAATAATACCCGAAATAAGCACAAGGAATTCCTATACATGATCCTCAGTTCAGAAATACATCTCAAGAAAATTAAGGAGGTATAACTATATAGCCAATGAGGTATGATGGATAAGATATAACCGGAACATCTTTGATGCCAGTTGCGTTTCAACATTCAGAGTTCTGATTCCGCGGGAAGTGATGTAGATGTGACTGTTGTTCTAGTTTTGTGAAGGTTTGTGTTTTCTGTTACAGTATCGTACTTAAAACTTACATTCCTTTCATTATATCTGCTAAAAATTATTATGAAACCGCAAAAACCAAAATTGAATCATTTAAAAAGTATTGCAAACTTGATGTCGGCTGTAAGATTGCGGATCAGAACACGAAATGCCTCCCCCGTTTTTGCTCTTTGTTAGGTTACATTCCTGGCTAGTGAAAAGGATCACGACACACGGCCTCCGCTGTTCCCATAGTTTAAAGGGAAAGATCAGTCTCTGACTTCTGACAAAAATATCTTGAATCACTTCGAAAAAACACTGTACAATATTCTTGTTTCCCATCTGCTCTAAGGATTCTATGTCACAGTGAAGAATCGCCAGTATCAGTGCATTTGTGAAGATGACCAGTGACGAAGATGCAGAAGGCCAAAGAGGAGATATCCATTCTGACCCAACATTTCATGCCTCCATTGAAGCAAATGATTCATACATTTGTTCAAGGAGATCTCAACGATCTTCTAAGTCATTTAAAGAGATTCTTTCCCAATATTCGAAAACGAGTGTTTTTTGTGAACGCCATTCCTTTTTCTCCAAAAATTTAAAACGAAGGTGACATGGAATGTTTGATTCCAAAGAACATTTGTAGGGCCGAAAATTAAAGAATTAATAGTTGATTGTTATTTCGATAGAGATGTGATAACGTTATATATTCGGTACAGATTTCGTCTTGTTGATTTCGATAGAGAAGTGATAAGATAGTTATTGCCTTATTTTACGTGGCGAGACTCGGGCCATCAGGCCCGCTCTTCCGTCTGACCACGCAAATTTCACTACGCTCCTTTCACCAACTAGCGGAGAAAGAAGGTATTATCTCGGGCGACGAAACAGACGATTTGAATTTAGCTCAGAGGCGTCATTTGGGCTTGAGGACCTTTTACATGCAAGTAAATCTACCAACATGGGACAGCCGGCTTTACTTCCCCTCCGAAGGAAGGCGTACGAAGGATTTTTTCGCCCTCGAAAATCCACGGCTTCGATCGGGTTTGAACCCGCGAACTTGGGAACGACAGTCCGGTACGCTAACCGTTACACCATCGAATCCGCTTAGGTAACTATAGATAACTATAGATAACTAAGATAACTATAGAGATGTGAACGTTTCGGCAACAGTGGCTGGTCTCTTTAACCAATACATGTTGAGAATTGCTGCCTAACTCACTAAGGGTCTTCAGCCACAAAATTCAACATTAGACGTTTCTCCAAAAATTTTAAACACAATGTTCGTTTTGTTTACTTCTCATGAAATTCTTAAAATAATTGGTACGCTAAAAGATTAATATTCGGTCGATTTAGATGAAAATTAGAAAAGTTTAAGTCCCAAGTAAAATCTTTTCTGCTGCATAACTGTTTCTATACAATTCGAGACTATACCGAGCATCAAAAAGGAAAGTAGAATTAATTTTAACAATGATAGTTAATGTAATTATTTATCATTTGGACTGTATAATTCTAAAGAACCTGTAACAAGTATTGTACCACAGTTTCTGGGTTGATGGCCCCCATCTCGATCAGGTTTTTCGTCCAGTTTCCCTGATCCTTGAGCAAATGCTGAGATGGTCCCTTGTTTTGCTTCTGGACATAAATGTAACTTCATTATTTGTGCACGTCTTCTGAATTTCAGTGGGAAATATAGTTATTCAAATTATCGTTTTTCATATTATCGCGGCAAAAAGTATTATTCTTTCATGAAGAACATGAGGGTTCAGGGCAGAAATTTATAGCTAATTTACCTTTGAAAATATATTTTATTATATAGGAGCGAATATTTTGTCAACAAAACTCGAAAAAAACTCTCTTTTCTGTACTCAAAATTCGACTAGAATATGGTTTAGGATAGAGACCACAGAATTATGAAAACGTGCACAAAATTCACTTCTCCCCATAGCTCGTCATACGCAGTTTTTAACTGTTTTTGACGTAAATAAATAAATAAAACTTCCGGATTTTTCTTAAAGACTTGTGCGCCTGTCATAATACACCTGTTAACTCACATATTTAAAGCATCCTTATGCACCGAAACTTTTCCGGATATTTTCAAAACAGATAAGATTAAGCCGCCCTTCAAAAAAGGAAACAAAAATGAAATTCAAAATTATCGGCCAAATTCTTTTTGTCAGTTTTTTGTAAATATTAGAGAGACTTTTTTACGTACTAATGAAAACCTTTCTCAGTAAACATGACGCGTTTTTAGATTACCAACCAGGATTTCAAATACCAAAATCAGCTATAATTTCGGAAACAGCCATATTTTCTTTTCTCAAAGATGTCGCCTCATCATTGGATCAAAACGAAGCACCTATTGGAATATTTTTAGATATTTCAAAAGCATTTGACAGCATTGATCATAACATTTTACTTTCAAAATTACCTTCAAATGGAATCCGTGGTATTGCCCTAGATGGGTAATGTTCACCTCACAACGATCTCAGAGAGAGTAGAATTCCTCACTGGAATGATGGAACATTATGTACACCAGTGACGTGCATTCCATGGAATGAAAGGACTGAGCCATTACCCTAAAAGCACAGAAAAAATCCTTTCTATAATTATAATATTCTTTGCTTATGGCTAGAGCAAAACCGTTTACTCAACTCAGATTCTGAGCTAAGACTAGTTATTAAACCGTAACAATCGATGTTTTCAAAACGGTGTGTAGATTCGTCTCGTGACCTCAGTGAAGCTCCGTTCTTGGAGGGTCCAGGCGTTCGACTTCGTCATGCCTCGTAAAAAGTCGGGTCGGTCCGTGAGTGCGCGAAAATGAGTTATCTAATGCGTTCCGTCGTGATTGATAGCTATTTCAGGTTCGAAAGAATTTATTATTTTGGCTTTTGAGAGTGTTTGATGTACGTGCTAACTACATTATAATACAATTAAAGTATAAAGTATCTCATAATACCGAGAACGTTTATATTAAGTTAAAGAAAGTATTCTCAAAAAACTAAATCTTTGCGTACCGGCTGCAGTTTTCCCATGCGGGAAGGGAATGCATTGGCAAACTCATTCCGCGCGGTAGTCATAGAATCTAGCGAGGTGAGTGTGGTAAACCCGCGTTTACAAGCAGCACGGTTCATCGGCACGGCGCACAGTGGAACATTTTCGCCAAAACCTGGCCAAAAGTCGAAAACTCGAATTTCGGAAAACCGGCGTTTGCTTTGTGGGGATAGAAAATAGATTAAATTCTGCTTTAAATACCGTTAAAATGAATACTGTAACTCTATTAGGTGCATGACACTGTTAACACAAACCTGCCCTTATTTTGTGTCTCCCGCGCTGCGCTTGAGAGCCTGCCACGTGGCTTCCGTTTCAGCACCAATAACTTCCGTGCATAGAAACGAAACGGTGTTAGACAGTGGACAGTGTTCCTAGAGGTATCTACTATTAGTTTGCATATAAAATTATTATAAATGTGTAATTTGTTTGCTTACAATGACAGACTGAAAGTGTTGGATTTTTAGTGTTAAATTTTTAAAACATTAATCTTCGCTTAGAGTAAAAGTTATACTTCTCACGAGATCCCGCCGTGTTTTTTGTTGTATATAATACTTTAATATGTCACAAAGTTAGCTGCAAAAAATTAGCTGCGAATATCTGCGGATTTAGTTTTTATGAGAAGTAATGTAAAATGAGAACGGGAATTTTAACACGACTAATATTTCATTGACACAATACAATAACCTCATTGTCATACGAACTTTCACACTGATGTTATCGAAGTTTTGTGGAGGTTCGTCTATTGTCTAAATACGGCGTAGATGATACGTCACTTGTAAGATTTTATTTAAATTCGTAATGAAAGTTGTCATGATTAATCCGACTGTCCGCTGGGGTCAGGCGCAAGAGCAGACTCTATGGCTTGAGCTTCGCCATTAAAAACAGATACATATTACCAATATCATTGTTAATATTATATGACGTGCGTTAAAATAACAAAGCGCTGTTGAAATTTGCAGAGGAAAGCGTATATTACACCTTATAGAATGCTAAGTTTTCTATTATTACCGTGGCGCAATCGGTATCGTGTTTCCGAAGGTGATGAGATCGCGTCCTGTAGATATTATTTTAATGCAATTTTAAAGTAAGAGTTGCCTATACAAGATTATTTTATGAACCATAAATATAAATATTGAGTAATTTCTTAATATAAATAACTTAAAATCGATCAAAAGTTTTGTTTGGGCAATGCTAACTTCATAGCCCAAGCAATATTTTTAGATTACCAACAGACTGAATCACATTATAATACAATACATGGCGCAAATTATTTTAGAAGATATTTTGTTATTTTGAATTATTAACTGTTCATTATAAATAATTTCTTTTTAACTTTTTTCTCTTTCCAGGATCACATTATGATGTTATATTTTATACGCGCAGGGAAATATTTCTATTGCTTCAAAATGTTGGAAATGAAGCTAATTCTCCTGAAAAAATGTTATTCATAGAGGCTGAATTATCAAAAATGAATGGCTGCAGTGTTAGAGCTACTTCTGAAACGAAGAAAGATTTTCCGAAGTTAGTCTTTAAATTTAAAGACAAATGGCAAGCCGTGAGCAGAAAATTAAGTACATTCTTGACAAGAAATGAAAAGTGGCTTAATGTAAATATACCTTTTTATAAGAGTGTTGGTCCTCAATTGTCAACTACTGCTACTACGGGTCGTCCAAAAATAGATTTCACTATTACCAGTGAACGTACTAAACATAGGAAAATTGGAGAAATGAGAGAAGTATATTCACCGGAAGAACTGTCGTATGGGACGCAGATGAGTTTACGATCTGTAGGAAAAACAGATGCTGCGAAAGTAGTTAAAAATGTTACATTAACCACTCCAACAAGGGCATTGAAATATCAACGGGTATTTCAAAGGGAAAAAGAGGAAACTATTTCAGGAGACAAGGCTCTTTCAGTGGTCCAAGCTAAGCTATCTAAATCACAATACAATGTGATAAGAGAGTTAATGAAAGAAGGCAAATGCAAACTATATCCTAGCTATGTGGATGTGCAGAAGGCTAAACAGAGATGTTATCCAACATCAGATGGTGTCATCAGATCCCCTGATTACCAGCCAAAGAAAACTTCCCCAAAAGCATACAAGCGGACTCTCGCCTGATGCTATCAAACTTCTCGATTGTTCTCTGCCTGAATCATTAGGAGATGATGAAGACATGGATTGTACTGATGATTTCTTTTGGTAATTTTGTAACCCTTGCTGTAAGAGTAACATGTTTGTTCCCTCTTCTTAGATATTGTTTTTCAAAAATTTTTGTACATATGTTTTTTAAGTTTTTAGTTTTTAATATCTCTAACGTTTTCTTTTCCGTTTATGTGTGCTGTGAACTTCACGTTCATTTTCCGTGAGAAACAAAAGTTAATATTAACAATTATTCCAAGCATTTCATTTTTATTTATATTATTTTAATATATTCTTACATATATTTGTTAACTTATAATTGTGCATTAAGAATTTAATAAACTAATTGTTGCAGTTGTCAATTGGAATGAACAATTCTGTAAACAAATATAAATGTATGTAAAATAATTTCCTAATAAGCCGCCATTTTGAATTTTTGCAATCTGGCATTAGATCCTTATTTCTAAACATTAACTAAGTATTCATACCAAATTTGGTATAAATTGATTGATATTGACCACTGAAAGAGCCTTGTCTCCTGACTTATGGCCAGGTTTTCGATCATTTTTTCCACTGTGCGGCGCAACGCCCACGGATCCCTTGCGATAATCTCCGTTTACGGTGATACATTCGAAGTAGGCACGATCAACTTTCAGGAGAATAAAACATTACTGATATTTCGAGGAACATAAGAATTGCAGACGAAAGTTTGGATGGAATTCGCCCTTGGTCTATTATGAGTAGGAGATGGATTTTGATGATCTAAAACATTGCCAAAAATGATCAATAGATTGCTCTTAAACGGTTTTAAAAATGCCCTAAAAACAAAGAAAAATGATGTAAAAATGTGATCAAAACCACTTCAGATGAACAACTCAAACTGTCGGATATGTTGCTGATGTAATAGTGACTTCTTCCTATTGTTTAAGTGAAATTAGTTTGCAAACTTTTTATTTGGACTGTTCTTTAAAAGAAAATCTCTACCTTTATTTATCGCGAAATTGTTTGAACTGACAATGGCGCCGATAAGCGTCACAGAAACCTTAGATTACATAGTACTCACAAAGACTGACATTACATTCACGGGCGAAGAAATCGAATAGGCCCCTTAGGAATTCTGTGGTATTGCATCTCGTAAATATTATTTGAAGCAACTACCATTTAAAATGAAATTAAAAATCGATGAAATCACCGAAAAATGCATTAAAGTGACATAACTAGTGGTGCTACAGAATGGCACAGACTTTCCCGTACTTCCTTCGGTCTGCGCTAGCTATTCAGAATTGCCACATACTCTTGCCAGCTGCCATCTATCGCCGCCCAAACTAACTTTTTTTTACATTTTCTTAATTTTTCGGTTTCCTAATGGTTGAACGGAAATATTCGTTTTAGAATATTAAAGAACACAAAAACCTAGTCCTAAATGGCAATTTTCTTTTAAAAATTCTGTGCGCTTTTACAGAAAATGGCGTTTTAGCGCTACTAAAATGCTAAATTTGAAGCTCATTTTCACAGAAAATTTTTGAGGTTTCAAAATACTTCATTTGAAGTCATTTGAAGCATATACACTCACAAATATAATAATGCTTACAATTGCTGGTAATGTGCATATTAAAGATGTGAGAGATTTTTCAAAAAAATTACATTTGTGTAATTGTTGAAAAAAGAAACAAATATCTCAAAATAAACTTCACATCATATTAAAGAGTGTAATTAACACTATACGATCGAAAAGTTTGAAGAATTTTTTAGCCATTTATGAGAAAATGGCGTTTGAGCGTTTCTGAAAATGCGGATTTGAGCTAGTTTTCACAGAAAACGGTTGTGTTTTCGAGAAACTTTACTTGACATTACTTAAAGAACATGCACTGATAAATATAATAATGTCAACAAATCGCCGCTAATGTAAATATTAACGACGTGAGAGACAAGTAAAAAATACATTTTTGCAATTTAAAAAAAACAAAAGACTACAGCAATATGACGTTTATGTCATCTCATAGAGTACATTTAGCACTATCTGTGCCAAAAGTTTAAAGAAACAATTTGGAGCCGTTTATGAGAAAATCTTGTTTTTGTATTTTTTTTAAAATTGCACATATTGCACGCAATAATATTGTAATAATATTATTGGGCGAAAACTACTAAAATTTTCAAAACAATGTACATGACAAAGAACTAATTTTGGAGAATAAATTTCATTTGAAGGAAAAATTTCTATCTGCAATTTTATAGATGGAGGAAGACGCCGAATACATTTCAAACTCTTGCAATTTTTTAAAATTCAGAGTTAAGCGTGAAAATCGGACCTATGCCACCTTAACAAGTATTTTACTCTATTCTAACAAGAAATTTAAAGAAAAAATTTGGAGCCGTTTTTGAGAAAATTTAGAAAATGCCCGTGGGGCTTCATGTAAAGTAACCCCAAATTTTGAAGAATCTTTTTCAAAATTTGAAAGCTTCGACTCGAACCACATCGGCCGGGCAATATTCATTTTGGAAGAAATCGTACGTATGGTTTAGGCGCTAGTATTGTTCACACACGGACGGATGGACAGACGGACATTTTCCCTTCAATTGGTTTTTCGGTATCTTTGCAAAAAGTGCTCATTTTTTCTGTATCCACAATTCAACGAGTATATGACTTAGGGTAGGGATCACAGAATTTTGAAAACGTGCACAGAATTCACTTCTCCCCGTAGCACGTCACACACAGTTGTTTTTGACGTAAAATAAATAAACAGAAATCATTAATTTGTTGAGAGATGTTCAAAATATGGATTGGCTAACTTTCACAAATGTCTGCAAGGTTTTTTTAGGTGTCCTACAAGAAAGATCTGGCTTGTGAGGCGTATTGTGAAATTACACACGAACTACTAAGATCGCTCCATCGTACGGAATGTAATATATCACTGAAGCTTTGGTTCTTGAATAGATGATTTGGATTTCCCCGATAACTGAAGCTTCGTTTCTTCTATGATTTCGATTTCCTCGATAACCTGAGAGCCGTAATTTCGAATATAGCGAAACATTCTACAAGAACATTTAACATTAATGAGAAAGCTTTATCAAGGCAATTGCAATGCTGCAATACTGATCGATTATTTCTGCACTTAACAAAGACACTTTACTGAATCAAAATATCGCAGGAAATTGGGAAGGAAATATTTTTGGGCATGTTTTCTTACTTTTACTATACTATTCTATTGTTTTTTTGCCATCTATACTTCTATGTCTTGCAAGAGCGTGCCATTTTGCCAGATTAATATAATATATAGAAACACTTCACCGATTACAGAAACGTTTATCACATGATAACTGAGACTGGTACGAGAGTTCTGCAATTAGATCTCATTGTCCTACAAAAGAGTACTTTTTTCTAATACAAAAACAACACAACGCAAAATAGCACAACAACAACACAAAATAGAAATAGAACAAAAACAAGTAACAGAAAGGAATAGTTTATTTGTAAGACAGTGCGATTCTTCTAGCGTATACGTTTGTCTATTAAAGCTCCATAAATGAGTAAACTGTTTTCTGAAATCAACACGAAGAAACTTCTAACCACATGTAACGTATCAAGTTCTTCTTCAATGTCAGCATTAGGAATAACACTGGTCAACAAAACTAAAGTTTTTTCTTTCACAAGAATGAAAATAACAGTTCCTAGAAGTATTTTTCATATTGCGACGGCGGTGCCTCCTGTAGCGTCGCAATCGTCAACGACGCCAAGTTAGATGAGCTCCGTCGCAATCGTCAGCGACGCCAAGTTAGTCGAGCACCAGCCGACTCTTATGGAATAATTGCTTCTTATCAAAAACAACAATTTGATTTATTATTATCAAAATCTGCAAATTTCTAACACCATTTGCACTGATAGAAATATTTCAAGAACTTCCTTGTGGACACGAGAATCTTTTCAGGTCATTTCACTTCGACCTCTCAAAGCCTTCTGACTATTTATCTCTCCAGCAACAACTCCTGTTGCTAGGCAGAAACAAACCCATCATAACTATTACGTTACAGACTCTGTAACGTAGTAGTTATGATGGGTTTGTTTCTGCCTAGCAACAGGAGAGTTGCTGGGGAGATAAAAAAATAAATAGTCAGAAGGCTTTGAGAGCTCCAACCACCAGAGTTCTATTGTACTGCGGTCGACGCCTTCGCTGGCCGCGGAAGGGACGCTCGGAAAGCTGCTTGCGAGGGCGGGTTGTGTCCTTCCTCCCCCTCCAGGCGTGACATCAGGAAGCCACGACATCTCAGCATGGCTTCCGCCAACAGGTGTCCGATTCGCGCGATACTGATCGAAAAGTAACTTCCCGATGAGGTGGAGATTAAGTATCGTTACGAGAAAATGCGTGCAATACTGACACACGTACTATGAAATGTGAGTAAGCGGAGATAATGGCGTAACGCAAAACTTTGCGTATAGCTGGGAGCATTGCGTACACTCTGGGAGCATTTGCCCCGTCTAATTACAATGGGCACTCGCCCCCTATCTCGAATAACTTCTCCTAACAGTCGCGAATAATAGTTTCTCTCGCGGCAAGCAGTCGCCCTGCCTTCTAAAAGTTTCTGTTCTGTTCTCTGCGCGTTTCTGTCGCAGCGGGCCCTCGCGAGCTCGCACCAAGCCTCTCACAAGTTCTAGAATGTTCTTTTAAAATTTCATAAAGAGTTGTGCTATTGGCCAAAAGTTCCTACTTCGAATGAAATTCTCCTCCCATCACCTAGAACGTTTGATGACTGATTTTTAATGGAAATTTCTGTAATCGGCGCTCTCTCTCGCACCAAAATGTAAATAGAACGCCTGGGTGGCTCCTGGCGCCAGTTCGTCGCCGTATACCTCGTAATTCCCTGAGGGGGTTGACCAGGAGGGTTCGTTTGCTAAAGAAACCTCTCTCAGGCCGGTGCCGGGGCGCGGGAATTAAGTTCTTGACATCAAATTCCAGTTTTTAAAAGGATAATTTATTCTCGAAGAACAGTACACCAAATTTCTAGAATCCTGACGACGAACATGAACAACGTTCCGAAGAACAATGCTGGAGAGAGCTCCTCAGTTTTCGTATATATAGTTTTGACCTGTTTACATGTTATTGGAAAGTATATGAAAGTAACTCAGATTTCTCTGGGAATCTATAAATGAACACTTGTTTGTCGTGCATAGGAATGCCTTTAGGTCATTGGATGTAATTCGGGCTCGGCCTCGCATCTGTGTGGGACTAATTGACCCTCACCCGGGCGGGCGGAGTGGCACCGCGTGGCCATGCGCGGGCTGAGATTTTAAGACGCAGATTTCGGATTGGAATTCTTTTATTTAAATAACCGAATATTCGGTATCGTCACAATATTGAATTCAAATATCATTTCAATTTTTCTCCATCAGGCAGGAGTTTTGTGTGATATTCATTTAACCCTTAACTAACACGGTGCGGTCTGGGAGACCGCTGGCAATATTGCATTGCTTTCAGTTCCTTTTGTTGTGAAACATTCGCGTTATCTCTTCTACCTTTCGAGGAACTCATCGCCTTCTGAATGACGCCCCTATTGTAACTTGATCCATCTTTCAGTTTTGATTATCGCCCATTTTTTCAAGGACGACGCGTCAGCGGTATATGAGACCGCGCGTGTTGGTTGAGTTACGAGAGTCAGTCTTGCTATGCGTGCCGACGTAACAGTGTATGAGAAATTCGCCAAGTATATTCTTTTCGGATTTCGAGTTTTTTATAGAAAAAATATAACTTTCATGGGATTTAAAATGGAACCACCTCAAAACACTAGCACTCGTCGGCATAACATCAATCTGTAACTTCCTGGACTGCCTCACGAGCTCAAAAATTTAAGTAATAATTCTAATATTGAATTTATTTGGAAATCTCTTTTCTGTGAAGATAAGATGAAAGAAATAATTATTAGAACTAATTCAAAAATTGCTGAATTGGGACTGAAATTTACTTCATCAAAAGATTTATCTTATCTTCATGATCTTAATTTGATTGAGTTCAATGATTTCGTATAATTCCCTATTTTCAGATCTCGGAATGAAATCATTGACAGCATGTTCGCAACTGACGGCATGGGTAGAGATATATTTCGTTGCACTATGTTCAGATTTCTGTTTATTCTGTCAGCTCTTCGATTTGATAATGCTGAGATGCAATGCACGAGAGAAAACCGACAGATGCAGCTTTTGACATTACAGCCATTTAAGATTTTATGAAGATGCTAGCAAAAGTAATGACATATTTCAAATATCAAATATGTTTCTGCACATATAAAATCAGAAAATAATTTAATAAAAAGTTTTATTGAAAGAATAATGTTTCCTGCTATGATAATAAATTAATAACATTACCTCTATGCCAATCTCAGTTCAATAAAAAAGAAACATACGACAGCGGTCTGTGAGACCGCGCCATGTTAGTTACGTTACAGAAACCGACCGTGTTAGTTAAGGGTTAAACTTTTTACTTTCTCGTATACATACGTATATACGGAATATATACGTAGTGTAGAGAAAGTTCTGTAACACTGCAAAAAAATCGATTTCGATATTTCAAAGGAAATACACGTTTTGGGGGTCCCCTGATGTAGTAGCTGTTTGAAAAGACCGCCACTGCAGATATGGCTCGCCGCTGGCGTGAAGGCGTCCAGTTGACCAGCGCCAGGAGCGGCAGCGCGTGCGGTGGAACGGAACCGCACTGGCGGCGCAGCGCAGTGAAGGGAGGGGAAGGGAGAACGGAGAACCTCTCCCTTCCCCTCGGCCCAGCGAAGGAGAGGGGCGAAGGCGGCGTTACTGGAAAAAAGGCGCGCTCAGCGCTCGCGTAGGCAGATTGTGACTAGAGATTAGTGCGATAACCGGGGAGAGAGACTGGAGTAACATGGTACGACAGCTTAGCTTATTCAGTCTGGCATTTCTTCCGGATTAACGGTAACTTGGCAAACTCATGGTAATCTCTCGGTTATCCGGCAACAAAGCTGTATATCTGTATTTGGATTTGGAAGTGGAGAGCGGCCACTGAAAATAAACTTTGTTGGAACTGTTTGTTTGATTTCTGTGTTTCCTGAGTCACAACACCTGATACTGTAACGTATTGCATGCAGGGTTTGGGTGAATACTTAATAATAACACTTTATACAAGTCACAAATGCACACGTAACTGTGTGTTTATTCATGCTCACAATACAATGCTGACTGGCTGGTCATACCTCGTGTTACAGAGATGTGCTACTCGATATATCGCTACAAGGTTATCGTTACATCTCCCTTCTCAAAATAAAAATTATTATTTACCTTTGATTATATTACACATTGAAATTATGAATCAAATACAACACTTCATTTTTTAAAGAACTTTGTTAATCTTTAAGCTATAAATTTCAGACAAACATTAACTAATATATTTTCTTGATCAAATAGTTTTTAATTGAGATTAATATTCACAAGTTTAATCTAACAACTGGTTTTACAGTTCTGCCATATCTTGATATGTATTTGGATGAATCTAAAGAGGATTGTTTTGTTGCATTGTTCTCTACCAAGGTTGACTTAACTGGCGTTTTTCCTCTGTTGAGATCATCTGAATTGGTGAAGGGTAGTTGTGATCTTTCGGGCACATCCGCTGTTGGATCTTGAATTGTAGACTACAGTCTCCCATCTCTATCTTGATATGGTTCCACCTTGAAGTTCGTAGTAATTGATGTTTGTTTGGTAATTGTGCCTTCGATCTTCGTTGGTCTGATGAAACTGGTATTTCGTCGCATAATCGTTCCATCATCTTTCTGAATCATGTAAGAAAGATCAGTAACTGGACGTAATATTTTGCCAGAATACCATTTGTTGTCTGCGTCCCTGATCAAGATTTTCTCGTCATTTCGATATCTTTGTGACTCTTTGGCTCCTCGATCAGAATATTTCTTCTGTTGTGCTCTTTTTTTCTCAAGCTTCTGTGATACGTCGGTTTGTAGTTTAGGCTGAAGATGGTTGTTGGAAAGAGAAATTGGTGTTCTCGTATTCCTTCCAAATAATCGTTAAGATAGAGTACCAAGTTCTTGATCTCGAGGTGTATTTCTTGACATTAGTAATGCCAGTTGAAGATCTTCACCACTGATGTCAAATCTCTTCACTAGTCTTTTTGCAATGTCCACATACTTTTCAGCTAATCCATTTGACCTTGCAAAATGAGGACTCGATGTAACAAGTTTGAAGTTCCATTCCTTTGCGAATTTTGCAAATTCTCTCAATGAATATACTGCGTTGTCAGAATGAAATTCTTGTGGAACTCCATGAGTCGCAAACCAAATTTTAAATTGACTTATCATTTCTGATGCTGTTGTCCTGGTCATTTTCTGTACTTCATAGTATCCGCTGTAGCTGTCTGTAAGAACAAGATCTGTTGCTCTTGTAGGAAAATACATCTGACGATACTATTTCGAATGGTAATTTTTGTATTTTCTTCATGATGATTGTTTCCTTGTCCGGTTTGCGCTTTGTATGTTGTCAGGTTTTGCAGGATTCTACCAATCTGATAACATCTTTTGTTAGACCTTCCCAAAATACGAATTGTCTAGATCTTCTAAGTGTTGCTTGTATGCCTGAATGCCCTTTGTGAATTACTTCCAGAACTCTTGATCTTTCGTTTTCGGGGACGAACACCTTCGGGGGCGATCTCCTTTGAAAATAAGCCAGTCACAATGTGATAATTCGTCTCGAAAGGTGAAGAGTTTCTCAATATCTGCGGTACTTGAAGAACGTCGTCAGGCCATCCTTTGTTCATCATCTTTATGAGTGCCTGGCTGGTTGGATCTTCGAGTGTCGATCTTCTGAAATCTTCAGTGATGCTTTCAGACATCGATAAAACCATTAGAACCTGAAGTTCCTCCTCATCCTCTTCATAGGAATCTTCACAATCTCTGCTGAGTGTATCAGCAATTTTCAATTCGCTTCCTTTCTTGTATATTATGTCAGGGCTGTACTCCTTGAGATCGAGCAATATTCTTCGTAGTCTATGTGGTGCATTTACAAACGGTTTCTTCCAAATTGTTTCTAAAGGTTTATGGTCAGTTTCGACTGTTAATTTCTTACCCCAAACATAGTCATGAAATTTCTTACAGCCGTAGCGAATTGCCAATGCCTCCTTAACAATCTGTGGATAATCTTGTTCAATGCTGTTTAATGATTTAGTAGCATAAACTACCGGTTGACCTTTTTGCATCAAGACTGCTCCTAATGCTTTCGATGACGCGTCGACCGATAATGTCACATCTTCTTTTACATCATAATACCTCAAGACGAGAGTGCTAGACAGTGCTTCTTTTATTCCTGTGAACACCTATTCTTGTTCCGGGCCACAAATCCATGCGACATCATTTTTCAGTAAGATGCGTAGTGGAGCTGTCAATTGTGATAGACGTGGAACAAATTTTCCCAAGTAATTAACCATGCCCAACAGTCTCTCTAGTTCTTCGCAATTCTTCGGAACTTTGAGCTTCTTTATCGCGTCGACTTTGGTCTCATCTATTTCAAGTCCTTTGTCTGATAAGACGTGGCCCAAAAAATCAATCCTCTGTACATTGAATAAGCACTTTTCTTTGTTGAGTTTCAAGCCATTTTCAAGCATTCTTTGGAGTACTGTTTCAGTTGTGTCTCGAAGTTTCTTCTCTGTACTCGCATGAATTAGTATGTCGTCCATTGCGCATTCTACGTTTGGAATGTCCTGTAGAACCTCTGACATAATCTGCTGAAATACTTCTGGAGCTGAGGAGAGTCCAAACGGAAGTCGCTTACAGGAATAACGGCCCCATGGTGTTGCAAAAGTTAAGTATTCTTGCGTTCTCTCGGTGACTTATTTGCCAAAAACCTCCAGTGCAGTCCAGACGTGTGAAGTACTTACTACCGGCGATTCTTGCTGCGATGGCTTCAATTGTGTTTAAAGAAGAATTTCTTCTTTTAATATTTTGTTCACGTCCGTAGGGTTGATACACAGGCGAATTTTGTCCCCTTTTTTGACGATCACTGGAGGTGATACTGCTGCTGTTGGCTTTGTGACCGGTTTGATGACGTCCATTTTTACCATTTTGTCGAGCTCCTGTTTCACTGCTTCTTTTATGGCTAATGGAATCGTTCTAGCTGGACAGATCTCGAAGCTTGGATTTTCAAAAAGGTTGATGTCGTATTCGTAGCCTTTAAAACACCCCAAACCGTTGAAAATCTGCTTCTCGTCTAATTCTGGATTAATCTTGACGCTCTGTACTAGCAGCTTTTCTTCTTCACAAGTCTTCTTTCCTATTATTGGTTGAACTTTTTCCTTCACAATCAAGAATTTTAGCTCAGTGTTTCTATTCTTGATCTTACGTTTCAGTTTATTTATTTATTTATTTATTTATTTAGTCAAAAAACAGTAAAAACTGTATATGACGTGTGGGGAAAGAAATTTATCTGCGCACATTTTCTTGAGGGCCAGAATTTTATTAAAAAAAACCGAAAACGAAAAAATTAATTTAGAAAATATTTATTTTAGAAAAATAAAGATATTTGAAAAATGTTTTTTTCCCGAGTTATAGAAAATCAATTTCAACTGTAAATGAACTACAAGCAAAAGGAGTGCTCAACAAAACGTGCGCACAGTGAAGCTACATTTACGTCCAGAAGCAAAACAAGGGGCCATCTCAGCATTTGCTCTATGGATCAGGGAAACTGGACAAAAACCTGATCGAGATGGGGGTCATTGACCCGGAAGCTGAAGTACATTACTTGTTACAGGCGTATTAAATATTTTTTTAAATGTATACAATGCAAACATAAACTAATTCAAAATATATCTTTGTTTTGTTACATTATTTTTCTTTTTCACGATCAGTATAGTCTCTAATTGTATAGAAACAGTTTTGCAGCAAAAAAGATTTTACTTTTTACTTAAATTTGTATACCGACTTTAATTGTTTTATGTCATCTGGCAATGCGTTGTAAAGTAACGTACATGTATTGTATGTTGATTTCTTGTACTGAGCTGTTGATACTGACACTTGATGCACGTGATTTCTACGGCGTGTGTTGTAATTATAATATCAATATTGCATGAAAATATGTTCCCTCCGTTAAGTAGGTCATTTTTGACAAATATTACAGATTCGTAAATAAATAGACAAGGCAATGGTAGGATTCCCAGCTCAATGAAAAGAGACTTGCAGGAATCACGTGGAAGGCATTTTTTCATTATTGGAATAATTTTCTTTTGCAATCTGAAGGTCTGAATACTACAGGATGAGCTTCCCCAGAATATTATGCCATATCTCAGGCGGGAATGCACCTTTGCAAAATAAACGCAACGAGCTGCATGAAGGCTGACAGAATTTGAAAGAATTCTGAATGCATAGCATAATGAACTTAATTTAGTGTTTAATTCTGTTATATGTACATTCCATTTGAGGTTTGATTGAATTGAAAGACCTAAAAATTTTGTTGCCTCAACATCAGCTAATTGCATATTGTTCATTTTCAATGGAACATGCGATTTCCGATTTGAGATGCAAAAATGCATTGAAACAGTTTTTCTTTCGTTAACAATTAATTTGTTATTATTAAACCAATTTGAAACTTCTGAAATTGTACTATTTACTGCTTCTTTTTGCAAAGAACATTCGTGTCATCAGCAAACAGAACCGTTCTTCCATTTTTAATAGACGAGGGCATATCGTTTACATATAACAGAAAGAGAACAGGACCTAAGATCGAACCTTGCGGGACCCCATGCACAATTGGCAAAGAATTGGAAATATAAGTATGTAATGTCCTTTCCTGCCAGTATGGTATTTCTACTTTTTGAGTCCGATGTTTAAGGTAAGAAGTTATCCAATCTAGGGCAATACCACGAATTCCATACGAAGGTATTTTGAGAGCAAGATCTTATGGTCAATAACGTCAAAAGCTTTCGAGAGATCTAAGAATATTCCAATGGGTATTTCATTTTGGTCTATTGATGAAGCAACATCTTTGAGAAAAGAAAAAATGGCAGTTTCCGTAGATTTTGATTTTCTAAAACCGTGTTGTGAGTCTGAAAACGCTCTGTTTTTCCTGAGAAATGTTTCCATTCGTAAGTAGAAAAGCCTTTCTAATATTTTTGAGAAAACTGACAAAAGAGAAATTGGCCGGTAATTTTGAATATCATTTTTGTTCTCTTTTTTAAAAAGTGGCTTAATTTTTGCTGTTTTGAAAATATCTGGAAATATTCCTGTACATAAAGAAGCATTGAAAATGTGAGTTAACGGATGTATAAAGGCAGGTGCACAAGTTTTTAATAAACAATCCGGAAATTCATCTAAACCAGATGAATATTTATTTTTTAGTTTACTGACTATTCTGAGGATTTCGTTGGGAGAAGTTTCGGGAATAAACATCGTATCTGAAATTTTTTGGGAAGTGTAAAATGTTGAATTTTGTGATTTTAGTCCCTTCGTGAGATCAGACGCAATTCTGGAAAAGTGTTTGTTGAAGAGATTGGCAACTTTTTCCGGATTACTCGTTTCTCTTTCATTATCCTTTAAAATAACATTCTCTACAAGGTATCGAGATGGTGTGGTTGTATTTTTTACGATATCCCACATTGCTTTAGTTTTGTTACTAGCGCTCAAAATGTCCTGACTATTTTTCATTATTTTTGCCTGAACTATTACTTTTCTTAAAATTCTTTTATATTCTCGGAAGTATATATGGAAACCGGGTGATACGTTATGATGTTTAGAAATAAAGTAAAGCGTACGTTTGTTTTTACACGATGTTCTAATTCCTTGTGTGATCCAAGTATTACTTTTGCTTGAAATATTAATTTTCTCTTTTAAGAGGAAAGCACGCGTTAAAATGAATTGAAAGCTTGGAGAAAAATAAATTATATTTTTCATTTGTGTCAACAGCGTTATAAACTTCGTCCCATGATTCCTTCATCAAGTAGTCCGTAAATAATTTTATATTAACTTTAGTGAATGCTCTGCACATGCGTGTATTATTTATTGTGTCAGTGTTTATGTTCTTAGTAATTGTAAGAATTTGTGCATCGTGGTCACTGTATCCTAGATTATTCGTTATTATTTCATATGTAGTTGTGGTTTTGTTAATTATAATTTGATCTAATGCTTTTTGTGATTTAAGCGTATTCCGTGTAGGTACATTCACTGTAATGTCTAAATTAAAAGAATGAAGTAAATTGAGAAACTGCTCTTTTTCGTGGGATTCGCTCAGAAAATCAATATTGAAATCTCCACATACAACAATGGATTTAAAAGAGAGTTTACTAATTTTGTTCAAAATTATCTCTAGATTTTCCAAGAAAGTGAAATAATCTGAAGCTCGCTTCGTGTATACGTACTTATAGGGAAAGTAAAAGGGATATTGGAGTGAAACGCAGTTATCTAATCACATGAACAATAAGTACGTCTTATTCTTATATTGAAAACGGAATATTGAAACAGAGAAAGAATCCTTAATAATAAAGCTGCCGTAGTAAAATAATTTACTGTCACGTGCAGTATTAACATATAAATTGATCTCTTCTGAAGTAGTATAAGAAGTTTGTACCTGTAAGTCATCATAAAAAACGAGTCCTCATTTTGGCAAGTCTCCGGTAACACAATGTCAGTACTGTTCGTACTTTTAAGTAAATTATAAAATATCAATAATTTGTTGTTAGCATCACTTTGTTATGATGGAACAGAACCAAGTTAATAAATTCAATGTATATGTAACGTTTTGCATGCAGGGTTGGGTGAACACTTGATAATGATGCTTTATACAAGACACAAATGCACTGCAATGTAACTGTATGTTTTATTAACGCTCACAATGCCATGCTGACTGGTCATGCCTTGTCATACAGCGATGTGCTGTTCGATACCTCGATACACGGTTATCGTTACATCTCCCTTCTCAAAATAAAAATTATTATTTACCTTTCATTATTTTGCACATTGAAATTATGAATCACATACAACACTGCATTTTTAAGAACTTTGTTGACATTTAAATTATAAATTTCAGACAAACACTAACTAATACATTTTCTTGATCAATTAGTTTTTTAACAGAGATCAATATTCACAAATTTAATCTAACAACTGGTTTTACAGTTCTGCCATATCTTGATATATATTTGGACGAATCTAAAGGGGATTGTTTTGTTGCATTGTTCTCTATCAAGGTTGACTTAATTGGAGTTTTTCCTCTGTTGAGATCATCTGAATTAGTGAA
>JAHLJT010008446.1:174353196-174539135 GCA_031308135.1 Acheta domesticus | reverse complement strand
CACCTGCCGTCTAGTCACCCTCCCTCCCAATATTCTTCCGGCGTTCTACTCACAGTACTTCGTCCCCGGGCCGCAGACGCTTCGCGTTCGCCCCCTCCGCTGACGGGGCGATGCTCGCGCAGCGCCGTACCGTGCTCGTTGCTCTTCGGGTCCAGGATGCCGACGTGGAGAGGGGGCCCGTCCGCCACCCGCCTTCGATGCACTTCCGCCGTTCCCTGCACGACGCTGACTGCCGATATCTTGTTGTCCACTGCCGTTGTAACGGACCTACCGTGCGTCGCCCGGTAATGCGTCTCCCTCTGCCGTCCGTAATAAGTCTTTTCTTCTCCGTTTCACAACTGGTTATTTAATGCTGTTCCTCTACATTCACTCGATGCTATCCTGGTGTCCGCCCGCGTGCGTTACTTTGTCAATGCCGATTTCACCACTTTCAACATATTCCAATAATTAATCTCGCTCACTCCGATGAAGTCGTTGTTCCCCCGGTTCTCGAAGCTACATATACCAAACATTAACGGGTTAACTGCCGCAGTGGGATCCACATGCAGCCGCTCCTCCGCACTCGCCACGTGAATATCTTTACGCGCCGATTATTGTATTTTATCATTACAGCATACCACCGTTTTAGTTCACTTCATGCCTTTTCACCACCATCTTGTCCTCCGATGCCTATCCTCCACGAATGGTTTCAGATTTCACTACTGTCCGTGCTCTTTCTTCCACACACCACATGGCCGCCGTTTCATTCCTCCGCCCATCGCTCCCCACCGATCCCGTCCCCGTGATTCCGTCGCCTTCAGTTCTCCACACTGAATAGACTCCGGCACCCGACTCCGTCGGCGCGCCGGCCGCTACCGCGCAGTTCAACCTTCTTCTCAGTGAACGCATTGTTATCATTGTCATGATAACAATTCGTTCAATATGTATTGATTGTACTTGTGAGTGGAAGTGCTTCATATTAGTTTTAATAACTTTTCTTGAATCCTCAATAGTTTCCTGCAACAACACATTCATTGCAACAACACATTCAATTAAAATCCCTGCAGGGAATTCGAACTCTCGTCCCTTTGCCCCAAAGAGCCTCATTCGTTCACGGGATTTAACAATATTTCCGTTCTACGATTAGGAAACCGAAAAATGAACAAAATGTCAAAAAAGTGCTTTGGGCGGCGATAGATGGCAGCTGGTAAGAGTATGTGGCAAGTCCGAATAGCTATCCCAGACCCAAGGAAATAGCAAACGAAAACGGGAAAGTCTGTGTCATTCTGTAGCACCACTAGTTTACAACAGACTATTTAAAGCATTTTGTAACAATTCTGTTGCAAAGTTGCAAGTTGAAAAAATTCAAAACAGAAGAAAATATTAATGAAGGTTTTCATAATGAAACAAAACAAGACGAGAAATTAAAAATATAGAGAATAATAATACTAAAATAATATACTATTTTCGCAAAATGGCAGCGCACAAAAAATTCACTGTGTGTCATGTGCTCTCAGTTTTTTCGTTCTATTAAATAGTATGATTACATAAAAGGAAATAAATGTACTCAGTGTACATGTGTTTTACTTTTTCCCTGGAATACGATAGGCAACCAAAATTTAAATTTAATACAGGTTTTTAAATACACATCTCCGCTGAAATCAATGTGATTTCGAACACCCTCCTTTATTTCGCATGTAGAACTTGTGAAAATACAAAAACGAGGTCATTAGCATTACCAGTAAGAGCAGAGGATGTCTCGTCATCGACGAACATTCTCGTTTTTTCGATAAGGTGCATCGACTCATGTATACGATATCAACAACGTCAGCTGTCTTTGCGCGCAGCAGCATGGCATTTACCAAGTTCTAATTGCACTATTTTTGCAACAAATACTTTTCGAATAATAACAATATTTATATCATTGCGTTGCATTTAGAGATCTTGATAGTGATCGATAAAAAATATATACTTGCATTTAAAAAAATCAAAGTTGTGTCAATATCTCTAAAGTTACATACGTCACAAACAAGAAAACGAAATATGTTATTTGCCCCATCATCAGCAACAACATGGCACAAATAGCATCTCGACACCTCGAACCGTTTTCAAGATATTTGCTGTGGACACCTTAGGTGGTCCATCTTGTAGATTTTGGCGAAGCTGATGGATGTTTCTTTTTAAAAGAAACACGTAAGTGTTCTTCATCCTGGACAACATATTCAGAATTCAGACGTCCTGGAAGTTAGCAGGACCTTTTCATCCAATCACAAAACTGCATAGCTCAGAATTTGAAGCTATTTTGCCGTTTCTAAGATGCGAAAACCAAAAATTTGCCGCGGGCCATTTTCCCCCAAAAATCGTTGTTCATACTAATTTCCAATGGAAGTTAACTCTTCTTCTAAATCAGCCAATAATGCAAGTATACACACCAAACTATACTCCAAATTTGCGGCTTTATATTTCTAAACGATTAGTGAAGAACTCACATCGATATCTCCATTCTTTCAAAAAATATTAAGAAATAAATAAAAAATTAAAGAAACGTTCCACATGAGAGCGCCGTCAAAGAAGTAAAGTGACGTCCCCCGTAAAAAACACACATAACAACTCAAAATCTACGACAAAAATTCTGAAAACTAGTGAAAAACATAATCTGTAATAAAAAATGTGCCGCCGACCGGTTAGTATCAATTACCCGGGTTCGAATCCAAGAAATGCACCACTTAAATAAGCCCCATTCAAGGAAAATACACATTCTCTAATAAACCATTGGCCTTAACAATTCATACTGTGCGCCGAAATTAGTTCTAACCACGTAGCAAGAATATTCATTTAACCAAAAATTTGCCGCGGACCAGTTAGTTTCAATTACTCGGGTTCGAATCCCAAAAATGTACATCTTGGAAGCACCTTTCAAGGACAAGGTGCAGTGTCTCCTAAACCATTGGCCTTAACACATCATTATGTGCGCCGAAGTTACCTGTAAGAAAGTGTAAAATGTAATTTGCAATCAAAAAATTTGCCGCGGACCGTATAGTTAGTTTCCCGGGTTCGAACTCCAAAAACGTACCTCATGGAAGACACTTACAAGGAATAGACACTGTGTCTCCTAAACCATTGACCTCAACAATTCACACTCTGCGCCGAAATCAGCTGTGAGCAAGTGCCATCTATAATCTGTAATCAAAAAATTTGCCGCGGACCGGTTAGTTACAGTTTCCCGGGTTCCTAATTCCAAAAATTTACCTCTTCGAATGGCCTCTTTCAAGAAAATTGCGCCGTGTCTCCTAAACCATTGACCTTAACAATTCACGCTCTGCGCCGAAATCAGCTGTGAGCACGTGCCAACTATATTCTGTAATCAAAAAATTTGCCACCCAGGCGTACCGTTGCTCGTCTGCAACGAATAAAACTTCCAGGACATTCTGCCGCCAAGTTCTCAGTAATATGTGATATGATAATCGCGTCTAATATGTGATATGCGTATTTGTACGTCATAAAGTATTTGTATTGGACCGCTTGTACAAGGTGTCGTAACAAGCAATGCGCCCTCAAGTGTTGACTATTGTGAACTGTAACTGTGTTTATGTAACCACGTAATCAACTGTTATCAAAATTAAACCTGATTTGTGCAAGAACTTGTTTTTTATAAAACCAGAAGGATCCTGCGGCAACCATTCTCCTTGAACTATCAAAGAGTTTCAGGACTGCTGTGCTCAACTATTTACTCCAATAATACAATCCACTAAAACACTTTTGAAATAAGTACAGCAACCCGAACAATTACTTTTACAATATTACTGATTTTTTGGCTCTTATAACTATGTTCGTCGCTCCGGAGTCCAGGTAATGAAAATTCAGCAGTCCACTTGCCAGTATACATCGCGCTTTGTGCCATCTTCCTGGGAAAATCCGAGTCTTAATTATTCTGAACAAATGTTCACGAAGATAGCCTCCGATGTGCCTGTGCTAACGTTTTACATGGTGGTGTATTTGTCTGTTACAGTGGTGATGAGTGTACAGTAAAGTCTACAGTCGCGGAACCTACACAAAATCCCATTTGGAACGCGACGTTCGATTTTCCCAACGTTCCTGGGGAAACGCTCATGGAGAAAACGATCGAGGTGACTCTGTGGGACCACTGCCCGGATCGTGAAAGTGTCTTCCTAGGTGAGTAGTATTTGCTTTGATATTTTGTTGTCTGTTACATTCTGGCGTAATGATTGAGGATAAGTCATTACCAGGAATACCCATGTGCCAGTATTCTTGGTATAAGTGAAACAGAAAAAATAATGCTGAAATAAACCTATTTATATAATGAGAACAAAATGTCATTATATATAAATTAATGCATCTGTTACCGCCAAAGTAGAAAATTAGGTATTGCACAAAATGGCTGGGTAATGCAGACGATCGATGAAATCGTTAGGACGAGTACATTTTTTTATTACCAGCGTTTCTTAAGGACTGTTAAAAATGGATAACATATAAAATATGTATAGTAGAGAAGATCCAAATATGGGCTAGCTTTGAACCTTAACCATAGTTGGCACATTCTTGGACATATTGAGGAATTTAAATCTTTGAGTCGTCCCTTTAACTAAAATCCTTCATTTGTGGAAAGTTTCAGAATTAAAAAATGACAGTTTCATAAAAAAATGCTCTATTAAAAAAAGTGGCAAAATGTCGCATTTTGAAAATGGAATACAAACATGGGCTTTCCTAATTTCTTTGGAAAAAATTAATCAATAAAGTAAAGACACGTAAAAGTACAATTCTCTATCAAATAGTACAATATAATCACAAAATTGTAAATTCACTTACAAAATCACATTAATACACATATCTCTCCCAAACAGCACATTCTGTGTGCCAACCCATGACACGTAACAGGCTATACCCAATCCTCACCATTTCTAATTAAGGAAAACAACTGTTGCCAAAACATGCAGTTATCGTCTTTTTGCGGGGTTTTGTGTGTTTTGGTCCCTCAAAATCCGAATTGGAGTCATCCAGGGGTATGATCTTCTGAATCGGAGGAACTCGGTGAAGGACAACTTTTTTCTTCTTGTTCTTTGATTTCTGAGGTTTTTGCTATTTCTTCATTTTATCTTTCACCTAATCAGCAGTAAACGGAAGCTTTCTTTTTTTGTCAATGGAACGGTCCTCACGGTTGTAGCCTGGAACGTTGTAGCTCCTCACGGTAAGGTGTTCCAGTGACCAGTGGTGCTTTAGCTGACTTTAAATGTAATAATTATTATTATTTACATAAATAGTAGGTACATCGTAATTAGGTACATCATTTTTAGGTTATTTGAAAATGGTTTTGGTCTGGTACAAATATGGGCCTCTTTGGAGAGGTAGCCCGTTTTTAGACCTCTCTCACTAGCCCATATTTAGACCAAACCCTCCTTTTGCTCCTCCTCATGCTGGCCATTACTGGTATGAAGTAGGAGGTTGAATGAGACATTGAAACCGTTCACCAACTCAAAGTTAACCCAGCCCTGCTGCCGAATAACATTTAAAGTCAACTGACTAATAGTGAAAAACAATATTATACATATTCCCTGAAGGTTTGACGATGGAAAAACTCGACAAACGATGATTTTTTTTCGCAAAGCGTCAGAACGGATTGACTGATGGGCACCAACTGTTCGTCGCTCTTCAAGGGGACTACTTTCACGCCATTTCCGATAGAGTTCAGTATCCTCCAGCTTCACAACAGAAACTAGCCCGTTTTAGACCCAAGCCTGTATTTGGACCTTCTCCTGTAATAGTGGCGAATTTTTCAGTGGGCTTAGGAATTAATCATCGTGAGTTAAAGAAGTCAATATATCTACTTTTTTCATTTATTACATCTCGTTCGACATTTATATTATTCGAGGGTTTTGAGGTATTTTCATATATGGCCTATTAGGATATGGCCATCCTTAAGTCGCGGTTGGTTTTCTTACTACTTATTTTAACTACAGCAGATTCTAAGTTGGCTGAGATGAGAGTGGAGATTTGTTCTTGTTTCACTTACCTAGTTTAGGTAACCCACCTGAAGCTGCATACGACGATAGTCAAAAACTGGAATCGTGGAATGTTAAATCTTTTACTTAGGATTGAATGAGTTTCCATGTTGCAAGCAATCTTGACATTGTGATGACGTAAGAATATTTGGAACTGTGTTTAAGTCCGTTTGCATTCTAGTTGAAGTTATTGCCTTTTTCGAAATTTTTATCTATGGTATGTCTTTTTTCTAACCATCCCCTCTACCAATTTTTGTATTTGGGGTACTATATCTGTTACAACTTGTGAAACAATATTGGAAATGATATTTTTCCAGTCTAATGGCGGAGCCATTCTTGAAGGTAGGGTTGCTTCTCGATAGGAGTGACGAGGGAGTAATGGAAAATATCGTTTATAATTCATTTATGATGGGGTAACGTTTGAATGGCATAAAATTTGATTTGTTGACACTTACTTTTGGGAAGGGCATAGTCTTCTCTTTAATAGAAGTTTTATAATATTTACAACCGCGGTAATTAGCGGCATGGTTTTCTTTACAGTTAGCACATTGAGGAGGGAATCTAGTTTTCCGACATTCTTTGTAGTGGTGACGCAACTCGATGGGAAACCGCAGTTGGCTTGGAATGGTCATACCTTTGACATTTTTGCACCTAACTATTCTAGCATTGAATCTCTGCTGTATTCTAATTACAAGATATATTATACACTGTACACTTTACACTGTGCACAGTAAAACCAACTATTTTGTTACAAAACAGTTATTTTTTATTTCCAAACTTTGAGGATATGGAAATATGTACCTCTTTCAACTGATCCACGGGATTTATCGCTGTCTTCAACAGACGGTACCTTACATTGAAATTCATTTAAGTAGTTAGATTCATTGATATCATCGCCTTCCTCTTCATCTTCAGTTGTGCCTTCTTGAGAGCTTACAGATTCTGTAATTTTTGTAAATGGGTAATATTCAATTATATAATAAATGAATAAATGTAAAACTATCAGCTTCAGTATTTGTTATTACGTGCAACTAATTTCATCTCGGATTACTGTGTCACTTTATTTTAATATTCTCATTCTAAACAATACCACATGTTCGTAATAATCTGTAATATTTTCGTAAACCATTCTTTACGTTGAGAGTTGTGGATTCTCTCATGTATTTCTTCTTTGGTGGCTTATTGCGAAATTAAATTGACTTTTGGTTGTTTGAATTTGTTCATGAAACAATCTGACGGAGAATTTGTAAAGATGTTTGTGTTTGTGACGTGAGCGCGTGGGTTGCAGGGGAGTGCGTGGTGGAGCTGCAGAAGGCGTTCCTGGAGGACCGGCCCGTGTGGTACCGCCTGGAGGACCCGCGCGGCCTGCGCATGGGCAAGTCGCCGCAGGCGTCGCCGCGGGGCTCCCTGGCCGGCGAGGTGGCCCAGCGGCTGCTGCGGCGCGCGGAGTTCGGCCAGCAGCGCTCCTTCTCAGGTGCTCCCCCCCGCCTCAACACTCTGGTCCGGCTCGCCATGACAAGAACTCCTTCTTTTTTCATTTCAAGTCTCTTCCTCGATGCAACGCCGTTCCAACTCCACTAATGGACAACGTCCACGGTTTATATTGAGCCTCAGGCTAGAATGAGTCCACATCAAGCAAGGTTTAGGGGTCTTTGTCTTCCGCCCCTGTATGAACCTAGTTCAGAACAGTTTTGACCGTGGAAGGGTATTGCAATAAGCAGTATGCGGATACGGAAATAACAGTGGTTCGTCGTTTTCGGAAACATCAGAAAGTCAATTCAGTTTATTACGCTATTGTCCTGATGATGCAACGACATCTGATCAGAAACTGCCCAAGCTTAGTCCGAGAGACGGCCAACTTAAAATGACCGTTAGACGTTTGGGGAGGGTTAGAAAGATGTTCAGAAAAATCAAAATAATTCCTCAAGTCAAAGACTCACAAATAAATAAACTCACAAAAGACTCACAAATAAAAACTCAGGGTTTTTCAATTTTTTCTGGTGCAGTTAATTAACCACTTTACAGAACAGTTATAGAGAAATCCACATATAGTGCTATTTTCAGATTATTCTTGGGATCCTCTTCAGCCATCTAGAAGTGCGGAATTGGTTTCACTTTTTTATTTATTTGGAAGCCTTTTATCGAATATAAATTAGAGGAGGAATGTACGAGTTATGGGATTGGATTAAGGTGGGCGGAATTTGTCCTTGGGAAGTCTGGAGCGGATTCTTGTTTGTAGATGGTCAGAAGTCTTGTCTAGATGAAAAATGTTATGGTCCGGAAAATTAGATAGTTTAGAGTATAACCTATCTGAGATTCTAGGAATGTGTTGGGAGATTGTTGGGAAATTGAGGTCTTTATGAAGTTGGTTGTTCGAAACATACCACGGAGCATTTACAACTATTCTCAAGATTATATTTGTAGGTGTTTGATGGAAGAGCAAGCGGCGCCTCTCCATACAGGCCAAGCATAGGCTAGAGAAGGAAGGAGTATGTCTTTGTGAAGATATAGTGAAGATTTTGTGTAAAGGGAGAAATTCCTATTTATCGTAGGGTATAGTTTACGGAGAGTGGCATAGGCTAGATTTAAGCAGGAGAGAATATGAGGTTTCCAAGTCAGTCGGGAGTCTAATAGAACTCCGAGATATTTAACAGTTTTGTGTTTGAGTGTATCCAGAGTGTTTCAGAAAACAGTGCACAAGCAACAGGGCAAAGGGCCAAGGAAACCCATTTTCATCAATGAAATCTAGATATAGGATGCAGGGACTCGACCGGAGGCTATGTTAAAAATACGCATCTCTTGCAAAGGAACGCGCACTCAAGTCGTACAGCTGGCGATTGTTTCAGGCTAACAACGATAAGGCAGAACTTAAAGGCCAAAATTTTTGTAATCTGAGTCGTTACAGGGCCTCACATTTTAGGAAAATGACACAGAAATACTCGCAAATGAATCATAGTTTCACCATTAAACATTATTATTCGATTGAACACTCAATTATTCAGTTATTTTTATTAATAAAGGAACTAGAGACCCCTTGGCGTCGGCGCATTACTCCCCTGCCTCAAGACAGCACTGTATTTTACCAAAATAATTACTTTTACAAAATAAGCAGACTTTAAAAGAAGTACTGCCAATATTATTGTATATTTTTCCGATACTTATTATTCGATACTTGAATATTCATTACCATTATCATTTCATTATGGATCTTACGCAAATATTTTTATTAACTTTCTCCAAATACAATCTTTTCACACACAGTTATTATTTTTTTGAAAAATCTCAAAGAAACGGAGCCAGAGTAGTTGCACGGATGTGCAAAATGTGAAGAACGCTCCAGCTCGTATGTGTCCGCAGACGACCGGGAGAGCGACGAGAAGGCCAGCAGTCCCGACCTGCTGCACCCGGACCACGCGTGGATGGCGCTGTCGGGCTGCAGCTCGCGCAGGGGCTCCAGCCAGTCGGAGCAGCTCGAGGTGGAGAGCTACCAGCTGGGGCGCGACTTCTCGCGCTCGCTGCCCGGCTCCCGGCGCAGCTCCTTCCAGTCGGCACAGGAAGCCTCCAAGGGTGAGCCATGCTCCTCCACACGCCCTTCCACACACCCCTCCACACGCCCCTCCACACGCCCCTCCACACGCCCCTCCACACGCCCCTCCACACGCCCCTCCAAACTCCCCTCCACACGCCCCTCGACACGCCCCTCCAAACTCCCCTCCACACGCCCCTCCACACGCCCCTCCACACGCCCCTCCACACGCCCCTCCACACGCCCCTCCACACGCCCCTCCACACGCCCCTCCACACGCCCCTCCACACGCCCCACCACACGCCCCTCCACACACCCCTCGACACGTCTCTCTTCTTCCACATTAGATGTGTAAATTATGTCATGAATATTTTATTAAATATGAGTTGCATATGACCAACTTTCTTTTTAAAGCCTCGGATTCGTCTTTCGGATGAAAATTGCAAAGAAATTAATTGTACCATATTGATAAATAATCCACAATACATTCTGGTAAAAACAGTAATATGAAAGACCTATTGTAAATAAACACTGTGCAAGTTCATTAACACACACTATCAGAAACAAATGCTAAAATAAATGGTATATACACAACTCAACACTGACAATTAAACACAGTTTCCTTTCTACAAATTCTTAGATTTAAATAAATCTCTTCTATTAGTTGCAAAAAAAATACATGAATACAACGATCTAAGTAATTTCAGTTTATTAGTGTTAAATATACTTAGTATCTCACTTAAAATCAAGGTTTTGATTTCTGGTTATCTTTAAATTACAGTTTAAAATCGCTGTTTTATATATTCAAATCGTTCCCTCAAATTAACATTCACGTACCCAAGACAAATTATAATCTTCAGAACTTAAGAGAATTACCTATGGATGTAATTTACAATGTTTTAATAACTTTTTATATTATTTTAAAATATGGACATCGCTGGGAGCGAGATCCAGAATATAAAGTGTAGCTCAAAACAGATCTTCTGCAGCAGTTCCCCTGGAGATGTTTGGCCATCCAGTAACAGTTCGGATTTAGCCTCGAAGAAGTGTTTTTAAAACCGCTACGGAGCAGAAGTACCCATACATTAGAAACGAAATAGTGGGTGGAAATGGAACCGTCTCATCTTCGTCTCCTTCCCATGGAACTGTCTCACTCCCTCTGTTTGCTTGCAGACCCAGAGCTCCCTCCGCCAAGCTACAGCAAGGAGCGCCGTCGCAGTTCGTGCAGCCGGGGGATGCGCGATCCGGATGAGATACTTCGCAATCTCAAGGCCGTCAAAGGCGAACTCATGCTGCGCCGCACCATGAGCTTAAGCGGCAACAAATTGCGCAGACGTAAGTCACTTACTTTCCGTGTTGTACCTCCATCCACGAATTGCAAATATCGCAGCCTCAAGTACAAATTCTCAGCATCTTACCAAGAAAACATGTTTGAGAGGACTAAATCAAATGTATTTCTCCACAGTTTCTCCGAATTTCATTAAAATAAAAATTAATATTCAATATTCAGTGAGTAGTAAGCGTCTAAATCGAAGTGGAACTTGTGATTCTGATCAATGAGTTATTGACACCATCTTTAGATGTAGGATTCCAGACAATATTTTCTCAGGTTACAAATCTTCTATGCTGTAAATTAACATGTTTCAGCATCGCAACATAAGATTCTCTTCTTCTTGTGTTGATTCACTTTGTACACATCCTTGCCCTCAGGTCTGATTTTAATGATGATCACAGATGTTATACACTGTGACAACGTTAAGAATTACTTTTCCTTTAAGATGTACAATCCAGCTTGCCC
The DNA here is from genome assembly GCA_031308135.1 of Acheta domesticus. Lineage (NCBI taxonomy): Eukaryota > Metazoa > Arthropoda > Insecta > Orthoptera > Gryllidae > Acheta > Acheta domesticus. Next base: position 174,527,815 of record JAHLJT010008446.1, on the reverse strand, counting down.
TTCGGACACGCTTTTATTGATAGTAGCAATTGCGGAAACGTAATCCTCTTCAACTCTATCATTTCCATATGTGATGGTGTGATTTCCTATTTCATGAACAATCGATTTTCATCACATTTAAGTGAAATTTACTAACAATTTTCTTCAGACATTCAGTTTTTTGACGACTCAAACTTGTTTGTGGTACATAAATGTTCAAAACGTTGTCGCTACCGTATTCACGCGATGTTATAAAGAGGAATCACTGGGTGCTGAAATTTATTTTTCAGTAGGCAGTTTTTTCTTCATATAAATCAATTTTACCATGTAACAAATATTTTTTTCGTTTTGAAATTATGATATACATGTTTTTATTTTATCTCGCAACCCATGATTGGTAGCGCCTGCGCTTATTATGGCTATTTGGCAACATGTGAAATATTTTTGCCACCTTATTCTCCTTGAGCAGTCGGGTGCCATTAGGTTTCGTGGTAGAGAAACGCAGCTGTAGTGTAGTATACAAGCACTTGGCGAAGAACCATCTGTTGCCAGCTGAATAGAGAGGATACCATAAATATTCCTGCGGCTGTAAGGAAACCTTGCTACTAAATAAAGTACCCTTAAATGATGTAAAGAAACGAAAACGTAATTTAAGCATGGGTTATATTGACATCCAGAAGGCCTTTGACAGTGTATCTCACGATTGGGTTTTGAAGACCCAGGAGATCTATTGATTTCATCCTAGACTTATTGAATTTTGAAGTCGTGGAGTACCACGTTACCACTATAAAGCGGAAAGGAGTAGTAGAAACAAGAAGTATTCAGATTAACAAGAGAATGTTTGAAGGAGATTCGCTATTCCCTCTGCTATTTGTATTAATTTGATTCCATTATTTAGACAGTTGTTGCACACTGACTTTGGTTACAAGGTCCTTGGTGATGAAAGACCAGTATCATATTTGTTTTACATGGAGGATGTCAAAGTGTTTGCTAAGAATGAAGCGATTTTCTTCTAAATGCTGTCTGTCGTCAATGATTTTAGCAATGACATCTGCACGATATTTGGTTTTGACAAACGTGCAAAAGTAAATTTAAAGAGGCAAGGTGATAACTTCAGAGGGCGTTGAAGTTGATATTCTCAATGTGATTTACGATCTTGGGTCGGGTAGAAATTACAAATATCTGGGCACCGAAGAACGTCAGAACATCTCGAACGACACAATGAAAGAGAGAATTTGTAGAGACTACTACATAAGAGTGAGACTTGTCCTGCAGTCCGCTGTGAACTCCAGGAATAAAATATCAGCAATAGGTAGTTTGGCGATGCCTGAAGTCGAGTACAGTTTAGGACTTGTGGACTGGACGGAGCAAGAAATTTTAATCATGGATCGAAAAAACAGAAAACTGTTTACAATACATCATGTTGCCCACCCTCGAGCTGATGTACTACGTAGATGTGTCACGTCAGAATGATGTGTCACGTCAGAATGGAGGAAGAGGCCTCAGATAAATTCAAGTATCCTGGCAAAATTAAATAGTCGGAATGTGAAAGTATGTAGTCATCAATATGATCCACTGATGAGGCTGTTCATTCGATCTGAACAACGAATAGAAACAGAGGCATTGTAAGTGTAGCAAGAGGAATTGCGAAGAAGACTACGCAAGACACGCAAAATAATAGTCACTGAATCTCTGATCGTTCTTAACATGAAATGTGATACACGAAAAATGTTTCAGAAATCGTGGAGAGACAAACCATTCGATGTACAATATCTAGAAAGAATGGATTAAGTGCAAATCAATAAAGATCAATTATTTGTGTCTTAAAAAGGGAAGAATGAAGCCAGAATTCGTAGAAGAATAGCAGTCCAAGATCAGGCGTTGAGAACACATAAGGATAATGCGGATTTCAAAATGTCCACATTTGTTAGGAACAAGTAGAAACCATTGATCATATCTTCTCAGATTGTCCGATTCTAGCAAAGTTCGAATACCTGAAGAGACACGATAGGGTATGTAGTTACCTCCACTGGCAGATCTGTAACCCTCTCAAAGTTCCAATCACAGACTCCAAAAGGTACCAACACTCATCAGAACCGGTAACGCCTTTTGGACTGTGTATAAAATTGTATGACCAACAAATACAAACTGATCACACGATAGCGGCAAAGAAACCGGATACTGTTATCCGGGATTTGGAGAAAAAATGAATGTACCTGTAGATATTGCTATGCCGTGCGGTCAGAATGCCGAAAACAAAAGAGGCAGAAAAACGCCTTAAATACAAGAGTTTAAAAATCGAGATCAGCCGTAAAAGTACAGGACGTCTCGATAGTTATCGGGGCTCTGGGAATTGTTCCACAAAATTTGTGGAAGACCTTGACTAAACTCCCAAGTCATTCAAGAGACTGGGAAGTGCAAGACATAGCTTTATAGTGAACAGCTCATATTTTGCACCAAGTATTGTAGAGGAATCCACAGTCTCTAGATAAGCAGAATTTGGCACTTTCCTTAGGACACTGATTGCAACCCGAGGATTTTATATTCTACCAACTCATTAGATATTTAGTGAATTAGAGGAATAATAATGACAATAATAATAATAATAATAATAATAATAATAATAATAATAATAATACTGACAGAGACACTGAACTTCTGATGCTACTTAACATGAAATTTGAGACACAAAAAATGTTAAAGAAATCGTGGAGAGACAAACCACTCCACGGACAATATCTAAAAAGAATGGACAAGGTGCAGATCAATAAGATCAATCATTTATGTGGCTTAAAAGGGGAAGAATGAAGCCAGAATCGGAAGCACTTTTAATAGATGCCCAAGATCAGGCCTTGAGAAGACGACATTATGATAAAGCGGTTCTCAAAATTTCCCAAGATGATAAATGCCGCATTTGTCAGGAACACGTAGAAACCATCGATCATATTGTCTCAGCTTGTCCAATCCTAGCAAAGACCGAATACTTGAAAAGACACGACAGGGTGTGTAGCTACCTCCACTGGCAGATCTGTACCGCCCTCGAAGTTCCGAACACATGCCCCAAGTGGTACGAACACTCACCGAAACCGGTGACGTCTGTTGGATTGTGTACGATATTGTACGACCAACAAATTCAAACGGATCGCACGATAGCGGTAAGCAAACCGGAATATAGTCATCCGCGATTCGGAGAACAAATCGTGTTTACTTGTCGATGTTGCTGTACCTTGCGATCAAAACGTCGTTACCAAGGAGCAGAAAAACGTCTTAAATACAAGAGTTTGGAAATCGAGATCAGCCGAATGTGGGGTGTAAAAGCACAGGTCGTCCCGATAGTGTATCGGAGCTCTGGGATTTGTTCCGCAAAATTTGAGTAAGAAACTTGGCTAAACTCCCAGGTAATTCAAAAGACTGGGAAGTGCAAGAAATCGCTTTATTTGGAACAGCCCACATTTTGCGCAAAGTATTGTAGAGGCACTGACAGTCCCTAGATCTACTCGTTAGGTAGCTGGTTTGCAACCTGGAGTAGACTTATATTCAGCCGACTCATAACATCTTTAGTCGTGATGTAATGGAAAAATAATAATAATAATAATAATAATAATAATAATAATAATAATAATAATAATAATAATAATAATAATAATAATAATCAGAATAATACGGTGGCAGGTTTGAACGGCATCCCTTTGTCTGTGTCAGAAACGTGACCTACCGAATATATTTGCATACTAGGGTTAAATGCTGGCTAAATGTGATCAGTTTCTACCCCTCCGTTTGTCCTAGAAGTTTGTAATGATCAATCTGAGTCATCTGCACTCTCTCTCTCTCTCTCTCTCTATCTATCTATCTCTCGTATATATATATATATATATTATATATATATATATATATTAGAGAGAATATGTGTGTAACTTATGTGGTTACGTATAAATATATTTGGATGAATGGTGCAAGTCACTGGAATTTAGAAACAAATGTTAAAACATCCGGTTCACTTTGCCCATCATCCCTTACGTCTTCTCGATATCAATTGACAGTTGTGTTATCGCTCGTGGGCTCTCTAGAAACAAAACATATCTGGCACATGACTGCCCCACATCCCATTTTGATTCCTGATGCAGTTAATTCGCATCACAACAGTGAAATTCAATGTGAGAACTTAGTATTATTAAGTTGTGGAATTCTATGGAAATACTACAGTGTTTTAACGCTTGAGTCAAGAATTCTGTCAGAAATTTTTATTCGAACAGTGATGAAATTTGAATTCTTCAACTTGACCTATTTCAATAAAAGCTTTCACTAAAAAGAATTAATGGTTGCAAAATGAAGGAGACAGGGGCTGGATGGCACAAGGGGCTGTTGCCATCCAGGTTCTTTCATCTGTCACGGAACTTGCATAATACGTAACTTTGTCTTACGCGACCTTCACGATGTAACAATCATCTCCCAGAAGTCGCAGTATAATCAGTGCAACGTGAAGAACCGTGATCCCTTATGTGTTTAAGATCTTGGAGGACACTTTTTTTTGTAGTTTATTGATTGACTTCTGTTGTATTGGAAAGAATAGATATTGCTTGTCCTTTTTTAGCTGAATCCTGTAACCAAGATCTTGATTTTCATGTTTCAGTGGTTTTGTGTTGTGTGTTTTCTGAATTTCAATTCCATTGTCACCTCTACGGATATCTTTAATAAAAAATCCCTTCCGTGGCTAGTTGGCACAAAACAATTGGGGTTAGTTCGCATAGAAATGCGGTGACGTCATGGTCACAGCTCCGTTTTGCGGTTTGGCTTTCTAATAACAAAACATAGCATTTCCTTAAGTTTAAGCCTTCGTTGGCTCAAATGTTTTACTTGGTAATCCACGCGATTTTAGAAAAATTAAAACCTGTCTCGGGCGTGCTCAGATCAAAAATGCACAAGTTTAGATTCGATTAGGTCCATTCGATTAGGTCCAGTACGTGCACGATCTTTCCTTTACATTCCTCGTCATATCCTCACCCCTTTCTTACAAAAAATTACACTTACAATGCACTACACTGCCACGCACGTGGGGAGACCAGTCGGGAGCTTGAGCTTGACCTGACTGTGGTGGTGCCCTTTTGGTGGGAGGTGCCTGGATGGGGAAAATCCTCCATGTCGTTGTGTAGGTCGGTGCTAGAATTCACTGGGGAGAAGAATTAATCCATTAGGTCCAAAAAGAGCTCATAATTGGTGGATCAGAAGCCTTGCGAAAAATTATAAAAAGGGTAATACATATGTGGTAACATTCTCTTTACCGCCAAACTTGACACAAGTAACTGAAGTTACTATTGTTCTAAAAAGGACCAGAAGCACTGATTATTAAAAATAATTAAGAAAGATTAAATCAAATGAATGACTGATTTTTAAATACTTAATTTTGAAACTACCGAGACTGCGGTAGTTCCCAATGTGAGAATGTTCTGGACTACCAAACGGTGATAAACTTGTGTAGTGTTTACAAAGTGTTAAGTGTGTCTACAAAAGACCGAAAAATAAATAATTTGGACATTTATTTATTCCTTCACACTGTCACAAACATCGTTGGCCATCCTATCCCATGCTAGTGCTAACCTACCCCAAGAACTGTACTAACAATCCCAACAAATTGGGTTAATTGGCACGTCTTGACTTGTTGACTTTTAGCGACTTTACAAGTTCAACTGTCAAACATTCACTAATAAAAAATACCATAAGGTAGGCAAGTAAATGTAGTTCCATTATTATACGTGTCACAACTAAACCGGAGCTGTGCAAAAAAGTTAAAAACTACCAACTCACACCAACCAGTCCCGGTGTCCCCTTTCGAAACGTCTTAAAACGAAAGCCACAGAACTGGCAGTAAAAAAACGACTAAATGTTTGGCTCGGTTAGATGAATGTATAGCCATAACACACTCGGTAACATTTATATTCACTCAAAACTCACATCAAACCAACACAAAAAGCCAAGAAAATGACATTCCAAATTATCAGCCATTTTTTTCCCCTTTTGTCAGTTTTTTTTAAATATTAAGCAAGCTTTTCCACAAGTAACCATTTTCAAACAACGATGCGTTTTCAGATTATCAACGTGGATTTAGAAAATAAAAATCTACGGAAATAGCAATTCTTTATTTTCCAAATGTTGTTTTTTCAGGGTGTCAAAATAAAGCACGAGACAAGATTTTCGTTTGTTTGTTGTTGTTTTTTTTGAAGAATTCAGTAATATTTTCGTTTAGAATGTGAGTGTGTACCATTCATATATTTTCTCTACGACTACTCCGGAATGTATACATTTCTGCACGTTATCGGATGCAGTAATAATGACGATTCCACAAGCCGTGCGAGAATATTAAATGCCCGCGCTTTCATTGCGGGCATTTTCAAAGTATCGGGGATTTGAAGGTGTTTGGGAAAATTCAAGGTGATTTAAATGCGGGAAAATAGTAAAAATATTTTTATTTTTTTAACTGAAGCCCAGCAATCGAAAAAATGTGAAATAAGTTCACAACAATCCGTGTTTTGAGAGGAAGTTTTGAGATTTTTTGCGAGCCTGTTCGAGTGTTCGACACAGTAAAAAATATTTTGTTGTTATTTTTAAAAAATATTTTTTGGGTTTGACGCTGAGAAAATATGTTTAAAATGTTTTTTGATAATATGAATTATTTCTTATTTTTCATATTTTTTCAATCAGAAAAATTAGTGTTAAGTGGACGAAAAAAAATTATAATAAAAAACACGTTTTTGGCTGTTGAGGGGTGTGGGTGGTGGGATGGGGGCTAAGAAACCTTTAAAAAATATTATTTTTATGTCAGTTATAGGTTAACTATTCATATTTCATTTGGTTTAGGGGAACTTTTTACCATTTTATCCGAGGGTACCATTTAGAAAAATAATGTTACGAGAGCAAACATACTTGATATTGACCACGCAGAACACAAACTAACTTTCACCAAAGCTAAACATTACAAGATCCATATGTCTAAAGTTTCCCCTTGTATAGGGTGACTGGAGAGATCGCCTTTATTTCTTTTCAATGTAGCATCTTGAATTTTAAAGTATTATTTAAAAAAGTATGTTAGTGTGAAAGCATGCATCATCATTTTGCCACAATTAGCATAATTACGAATCTGGGAATGACATTTGAAAACAATAAAAATATATAAAGTCTCCTCCAGTCTCTCCTACACTGTTTTCACACAACACCATTGTCTTAAATTAGATATACAATTTGCTGATGGTGATGAAGTGTTTCTCAATACTGAAAACATATTGAACATTTTCACATACTTATTTTGCTTACCGCTTTCTTCTATATTTGTTTTCTAATGAGTGGGATTATGCTTTCACAATTATTAATGCATTTCGTATAAGAGAAATACATTTTTGGAGAAATGAAATGAATAAACTTGGCAGTGAGATCGAGCAATAATATCACAAAGGCTCTAGAAAATATTGACCTTTCTGACCTGTTAGATACTAATTAATTATAATCTCTTTCAACTAACACACTAAATAATGTTGATGAAATCCATCATTCGCCTGAATCAGAAGATAATACACTACTAAAACTTACAAATGGAGAAAGAATTTCACTTCTGTTTAAGTTTACTGCCCAGAAAATTGTAGAAACGATGAGAACAACGTCCTGAGTATTTTCCCCATTCTTTACCGAAAGCTACTTTTACTAATTTGAGAAAACTATCGTTTATACAGTTTAGAAGACTTTAATCCAACATTGTAACATTGTAATCCAACAGAAATCAGAAAACCTTTTGAGGCACACTTATCGGACGGTTCTTCGAAACTATACGTTGTTCTGCGAATGTCACTAGAATTTCGCTAAAAGCAGATAATACAGATGATATTTCAACCAATACCATGTTTGGGGTCAGAAATAATGTGCAATTGGTCAAGAATATACTGAAGAAATCAGTTGATCACAAATTGTGACAAGTTCAATTTGCACAAAGTGTGGAATTTTTATATACAATTCACTATGCCTGCCTTGGCATCCCACAAGAAGGAAACAGAATGTCTATAAACAGGTGATTCCTTGTAAGAACAATTATAAAACAATTTGTATGTGGAAAACCAAATTCTATTGATTTGAAAAAGTGCTAAATGTGGAGTATTTTGTTTGACCTATGATTTCGCAATTAACTAAGGAAAAAGTACAGGTAATAATCCTAAGCATGAACATTTAAGTTTGGGTGGTTCTGTTATAGCAAGATTTGTGAAAATATCCCTGCAAGTAATGATTGTAAGATTTCTTTTGATAACTTTTCATGTCAATGTCACGAGTGTTTGAGCTTCTCAGAATTATTGCATTTATATTATGCGTGATAACAGACTCAAGAAATGTCCCCTACATCTGGAAATCTGCTGGATGGACAAAGTAGAGACAATAGTCTCTACTTATATGGGAAAGGTTCCTGTTGCTATTATAGGAAGATGCAATGCTCCCTGAGGATGATATATTACAGTTTCAAGTCCACACACCCAGTCAGATTTAAGGGGATAAAGTGACCACTAATAGTAATTTTCATATGTTCATCTTTTTATTTGTAAAGCAGGGTTAGAATATCTGAGAGACATGGATCGAAAACAAAAAACCTAAGTAATATAAAAAATTGTTTCTACTTTGGTTTAGAAATCGGATGTTAGATTGAAGGCTATGAATACCAGTCCGGCATTGTTGAATTCAGGGAGCAACGTTGTAAATTATACTCTTCTAGAAGTGGAAGTAGGATACATCGAATGAAAGGTATATTTGTACTTGTGTATGACCCAACATAATAACTCTTTCAAAAAATTCACAAAGACAGCATTCCATTAGAAAAAAGAAAACAAATTGTGTAAAAAGTTTGAAATATTTAAGAACTTAAATATAAATTTGCTATTTTTTTTCATTTTCAACTTTATATTTCATTTATATATCATGCTTCATTTTATAGTTGGAAAGTAGTAATTTGAGTTAATATAACCGCCAATTCATTTTGGCCATCATTCATTCATCACCATCAAATTTTTGAAAATAATTTCACCAGATGTAAGTTTTCTAACTCAAAACTAAAAGGGCTACGAACATTTTCTTCAAATGACACATCAGTCGTGACTATCAAGTGTTAATAGACACATAATTTTTAAGAAATGTGTCTCTGTACATGATGGTTCAAAACCAATAAAATGCTATTGGTTCTCGATTAATGTCTCGAGAGAGATGACGATCGAAGTCTTTTGTAAGAGAAAAATAATTACTGTAAAATATTGTAGTGCCTCTAAAGACAATTTTTGTCAGAGTATTACTTTATTCAGTCTCTTAACATTTGAATCACTTTCACAAACTTCTTAAAAATGTAGTAATGAAAAGATCACGTCTGGTGTATTTAAGATTGGCTTTGATATTTTTATGAAATGCTTTATCTTCTAACGAATTAATTTCAAGCATGTATTTAGATGCACTTCAATACAGTGTGGCTTGAAAATTATTTCTCTTCTTATAAACTCTAACTCTAAATTTTATGATTTGCTTCTTCCTTTTGTAATATGTTTAATATTTTCTTTCCTCTTCCTTATGTATCTTCTAGCTGACAAGATGTAGCTCACTTCTCTGGTAAGAGTTACTCGTTTTCTGTTTCATATAATGTCTAGTCATTCCGATGTATCAATGTATTTTTAATAAATGTGGTGCGAATGTCTGCTCGTCCCTCGTATGATTGTTTTTATGGACGTTCTACCTGCAAGCAACTGTTTCGTGTATATGTGGCTGAGTATCAACGTGTGTTCCTTTATGTGGCTTTTCGTGTCCAATGCCCCCTCGCTTTGTTAACTCGTCCGACTGCCGCTGCTAGACACGATGACTATGCGCTCGCCAGCGGCTCACTGCCCCAACCCTTGTTTCCGCTTCCTCCTGTGGCTTGCAACAGCAGCTGCGGTACTCGTTGGCTATGGTAGTCGACAGAAAACGTATTTCCACTTGTAGTTTGGTATTTAGATGTAAATGTGTTATTTTGAATTCAATGTATTTTATGGGTCAATTTTATACTATCTAAAAATAAATTTAACGAAGTCGATGTTCTATACACATGGGTAAGTAAACTAAAAAGTATTCTGTTTGTAGAAATTCGCCATAACAATATGAAAATCACTCATAAATGCATTAGATAAAAAATTACCTTTGGTATAACCTGACCTCCTCCAAAGTATCGTTCTGAAAAGTGTATTTCAATTATTTTAGTATTACTAAACTATCATTTAAGTAGTATTCAATTGTTACTTAAAATCTATTGAGTCCAAATTCCCTTTCCCACTACAAAACAAATGGAACTCGTTACGCATTTCGTTTCAGATTGTTTGTAGAGAAGAAGAATAAATTATCAATAAGTATACTAGAAATAAATTATTTTTATATACATAAATTGAAAAGAAAACCATTCTGAAATTCATAAATGTTCACAAAATTAGTGTTGAGTTTTCCGTAATCAATTGAGGCATTCGGAAGTAAATAATGGTAACCCACTTTTTGGACGAAGTCGACATCTTTATAAACAAGAGGAAGTAGCTCTGTCTTTATTCCTGGTGATTTCAAGAAATGGAAACAAATGGCAGTAATAATTATTTCGGACATTGTCTTCTCCTTTCGTGTAAAATGGAAGTTGCATATTCCATTTTCCTACTTAATGCGGAAATTTAAATTCATTATTTGCACCGAATGTCTCAATTTTCTTCTAGGAAAAGTTGCATTTTCAAAAAAATAAACGGGAAAGAAATAATAGGATTTACTATGAGTTTTAAAAAAGGGATATTTTGGCCAAAAAAAACAATGCAATATATCAGAAAGATCAACAGAAAATATATAGATAGTTGTTCTGATTGATCCAGTGAATTGAGCAAACCACAGAAGGGCCTAATCTTTTCAACTACTGTACGAGAATGGTTCTTGATATCACAAAGAGTTTAAAACTGCAAAATTCAAAATCGGACGTTTCAAAAAAAACCTTTACGATTTTTCATTCCGATTCGTATAATAAATTCTCAAAATAGACAGTAATCTAAAAAACTTCTGCAGGGAGAGATGGTTTTCGGATTGTTTTTAATGGTTTCTGCAATATTGTTATTCACCTCTTAAGTCACGTTTAGAATGCTTCCTTATGCATCGTACAATTTCCAGGTATTTTCAAACAGGTTAGATTCGGACACTTTTCCAAAAAGGGTACACAATTATTTCAGAAATTCAGCTAAATTATCTACGAACTTATCATTTCCATTCATTGTCAGATGTGCATGGGGTCTCTCCAGAGTGGTCTTTAGTCCCCGTCGTCTTCCTTCTACACTTAATCGACTTGTCCTCGTCGATTAGAAACTTGAAAACACTTTTTTAAGCTAATATACGAATGTTTTCTGTAAAAAAAACTATTAGTAATACTACGTCAAATGTTTCAAATTTCGTAATAACTTGTATATGAAGGAAGAAAGCTTGAATGTAGTTTTACAATTCAAACAATTAAATGCGCCCTCGAAAATGAACGATGCACAGTTGGCTGGTGATTATTCAACAAAATTTCTGAGTCTCTGAAGAGTCAAACCTAAAGTGGAATGGCAATATAAAATAATTAACGGTTAAATTTAGTGTATTATGTTATGCAGTAAATTTTTTTTTCAAAGTTTCTCTGTCTGCTCGATGAGTATGTTATGCGAATGTCCTACATGATGGAATAGGAAAATGATACGGTCAAACAGATCGTATGGGTTTAGATTAGCAAAAAAATTGTAGGAAAAATAAGCAAATGCTCTCTCCGTGTTTCATGCAAGCTTTTTTTTGATTTTGGAATACTACCGTTACCTTCCCTCTTGTTTCTGTGCTAATCAGTGTTATTTGTCTAAACTGACTTTCTCAAAGCGAGCACCAATTTTCATGCAATACATTATCTACAATTATCGCATAATTATCTATAATTATGTAAGCCATTCTTCAATGACTGAAGAATCTGTTGATACAAAATAGAGAAAACTATCGAAATACTGGATGTTATGGAAGGGAAGCATTGCTTAAGCATAAATTTTACCATTTTTTGTTTAAAATGTTTTTAAACCTGTTTTAAATCCCACCAACTGTCACTAGTGCTAAATGCTTATATTTCTTATTGAGAAAATGCTGTTTCTTTATGTGAAACATAAATATTTCGTTGCAGTACGTTAAAGATGTTCGATCGGATACTCTTATATGCCAGAATGTTGCAACAAACAATCTGTCAATGGGGGTTGTAGGGATTAAGATAATTTTCAAAACTCACAGAGTGCACTCATTTACTGATTTCCATAGGTAGATGTGGATATTAGCTTAGAAGCAATTTATTGAAAGCAACGCAAAACTTGAAATTTTTGAATATTTGCACCGTTTAACGACTCGCGTACTCTCCTACTTCTGCTTGCTCCATAAACTTAGGAAACTATAGAGCCTGTGTATTCTATGTATAAAGGGTGGGTGGTCCATAGAAAGTTGTATTAAGTAATGCTGTACAGTAATCCCTCTACATCCGCGAATTCGCTTCCGAACATTCGCGATTAGAGAAATGCTACCGGTTTTAACATTCGCGACTTCAACATTCGCGAGTGCGTCTTTCGTCGTACTTTTTGGAAAGCAAGCACATTTTATTTCCTTTATCAGCGTTATCTGGGAAACGAACTCGGTAGACACCGGAGCTCAAAGTATCACGTTCTGCAAAAATGTCAAAATTGGAATGCCAATTCACATTAATAGAATAAGACAATTGTAAAATAATTCAAATCAGTTCCATGGAATTGGAGGTAAGGGTGTTGGCCGCATGAGCAGAAAAGCCATCCAGAATCTGTGCAACTCTCATTAAATGACCTCACTGAAGAGCAGCTTCGGGAAATCATCAGCAAATAAAACGTAATGAAATAACAGAAGCGAAACTGCGTCCTGGACTAATTTTATTGTCAAAGCTGTTATTGTCTTTCTAAAACTTCAACATGCTCTGGTGGAAAGGGCATTCGAATGTGTTCCAAACGTGGAAGTAACTTCGATATTTAAGAGAGAAATAGAAGCAGCGACTTTTCCGTGTTTGGATATTAGAACAACAAGAGGGGTGATGAACCGTAATAACCAAATCGTATGTTCAATCACTTTCAACTTTGAAAACTGTCAACTATTGTTTTATTTCTTCTCCTTGGGATGTTAAATGGGAATTGTTTTAGTAGCACTTATCGAGTTCTTCTGCAATTGTTTGTAAGAATTTTTTATTTCTTTTTTAAACAGCTTTTCGATATCCAGGAACCTCAGTCACATTTCTTCATTAAAATATAGACTCCACATTCGTGGATTTGACATTCGCGAGGTTTTTTGGGAACCTAACTCTCGCGAATGTTGAGGGATTCCTGTACTGTATTAAACAATGTGAATGGCTTTGTACCAACACTGGTAGTGACGTGCCTTACGACAACACGTTACGGTTGGGGCGTAATAGTGTTTGGGAGGTTGTAGGTTCGATTCCCACAGAGTGCCGGAAATTTGCGTCATGCGTTTAGCGTCGGCGAGATTGAGGCGCCTGCAAGAATCGAATTAGTGTGACGACTGCTCTGATCTGTTGTTTCCCTGATCGCTTCTAGGCGAATGCCTGAGGAGCACCCTAAAATACGGGCCACGGACCCTGTGCAATCCTTCTGTTCCTGACCTGCCCTCATCCTTAGGGCTGACGATGGGCTGTTCTCCCACCTTCCAGCAGCTAATCCCACTCTAATCTAGAGATAACTTCCATCTACTGTTGGAGAAAGGCCAATGCAAAACTGTAAGTGCTGATGAGCCATAAAACTATGAATTTATGTTTGTAGTACGTAAAATGCAGTTTGTCATAGAGTGTTTGTCATGTTATTCCTTTCGCCCAGATCCCTTACTTCTGTACTCTTTTCACAATTCATTATTCGCTAGAAAATATACGACGTTGAGTTTCGCCACCTCTGTATGTCTTTGCTACTGATGTATAATGTTAAATTAATGAAAACTCTTCTCGCTAAAATTCGCTTTATTACTTCGTTCACCTTTGTATGATTAACACAAGACATTCGTTCTGGATGTTGTAATATCTCACAGCTTTCGTGGTTCCAAGGAAATTCAGTTTCAAAGATTTTACATTTATTCAAATATTTACTTTTTCGACAATTTGAATATACATCATACAACCTAATAAGTATATCTTCCAGTATTATTAACTCTCAATTTCAAAATACTTCAAAGTTGGATGTGTTTAATTCCAGGTATATGTAAAAAAAGAGCATAATTTTCACATGAAGAAGTGTAAATTCTGCTATTATAATTACTTTCGCAATAATAAAGTTGGGTAAATTTCTATTAGCGTTGCTACAACTGATTTGTAATTTAAATTTGCACCAAACGTCTTTAAAAATTGGCAAGAAAAGACTTTCTTTTAATAAGCATTGAATTCAACAATTCAAGGACAATTTGGACTACACAATAACTTTCCTTTAATAATTGTTGTTAAACATGTCTGATAACTGTCGATAATTTTTCGTGTTATTGTGCAATACTTTTTTAATTTTAGGGTTTGAGCATAAACGCTTGGACTTGCCGCGTATTCGATTCTTGAGACTTGTCTCAAATACAATATTTATATTTTTCATCTGGAGCGAAATATATCAACTACATATATATTTGAAACTAAATGTGTACCCTAGGCATTAAAATGCGATGATACCAATTATATTTTTGTATTAATTGTCACGTTCTTGTGTACCTGAAAACATTTTGAATTTTAGTATGACATTTCTCCGATTTAGCAGCTTTTAAAAAGATGATTGCCTTAATATCATCTCTCTTAAGCACTACCCTCAGCGTTGTTCCCAGCTCCCCTTTCCCCTGTTTCTTGTGGGATGCTCATCTGTGTGCTGTTGTGCAGGAAGCAGGGACGCACAAGATGCGATGATGGATGTGCCGGAAAAGAACACCAGCAGCAGCCCCTCGGACGACGAGGATCGATGGAGGTAAGTGATGATCTGCAACAGAAATACATGTGGAGAAAACTGCTCGTATTCTTGAAGGAAAAACGACGAAAAATATCGGAGAAGAGTGTGCGGGCTTCTTATGACCCACTACCTCCGATAGTGGCCAGCTGCATTTCCGCCAGACAAAACCAAACATTACATACTGATAATCATTGCAGACTCCCCCCCCCCAGTGCACTGTTGTGCTCCCGGATTGCGAGAGTAAGTGTCGAAGCTAATCAACTTCGCCTTAGTAAAGATTTATTTCGTAATTAATGAGGGGTAGTATCTGAGAGTCATGGGATGATCTAAATAACGTTTTCAAAATAGAAGAGAAATGGTCCTTTTCAGGAGAAAATACACAATCTATGATTCTGATGATAAAATTCAGAATACAAGTGATTTTAAGTTTACACACATAAAAGCATTACAATTTTATAATAAGATCTAAATGCAGTGGAAACTCCATCTCACACCTTAACAAGTTGGAATGTATTTTTAATCGTATGGTTTTCAACGAATTATTAAGTATTTAAACAGACACATATGTATGTATAGTATGATTGATAGTATATATATTGATTATCAATCATATTTTTAAAGATAGTTTTTAACTTATTTATTGATTGTCAAAAAAGAAAAAGAGTGTGTTAAATTGTGTGTTAAATTATTGTTATAAAGTAATCTAGAAGTTTTCTACAATTATATCAATTCATTAAACAGAAATATCACCTCCACTAAGATGTAAATTCAAATAATTTAAGTAGGGTGGAGTTTTACTTTACAAATGAAGTATAAATACGAGTATTTATTTTCAGAGAGAATTTTGTTTTGACAGTATATTACTATAGCGCCTCGTGTTATTTTACATATTTCTTAAAGGCTCTTTGTCTTTATACCTTTTGTCCTGACCCAATATTGCCATTGGTTCCGCCCTTTTCAATGTGGACACTTTCATTTCAAATTTGTCAGAACCAAAATGATATTTCAAAATATTAGTTTTACTAGATTCCTCTCCACATTACGAAGTTGATAATTGTAACTAATTATTTGAGTAACGTAAGTAGGTTTTGCGCCACAACTTCGAAAACTCAAAAAATCGCTTTCAATTTTTCAATTAAAATTTCTACTTACGATTATTTTGAATACATTCAATGGTCTGAAAAATTTAATACATGCACGTTCAATTTTAATTAAAATTATATTTTAATATTCGAATTTACAATAAAAATAAAAAAGGTATTATGGATGATATGCTTATTGCTTTTTTAAAAAACGCTAAAATCTTTTTTATTTCAAACAATCGAAGCACAAAGACATTAAATAATTAAAAAATAAAACCATGTTTTACGTTATGTACAAAAGATGCTTAGGGTTAAGGGAACCAGTTGAAAAAAATATATTTTGGACCGGAATCACTGTTCAATGAGTTCAATTTTCTTTCTGTTGAGAGATGTTTTACTACCTTAAAAAGGAAGACCTTTGATACTCTTATCATCAGTTCCATACAAAGAGGTTCTTCATAGGGTTGGTGAACTCTTCCTACCGCAAAAACATTGATTTTTACTTTCTCATAAATGTAGCATGTAGAAAGAGATGTAATGTTGCAAAAACTCGATGTTGACATATTTACGGAAATACCAAATGATGATACCCTCATACCTAAAAAGTCACTTTTTCAAAAAGTTTGTCTGGCCGGCCGTCAGTCTGTGGATAAGATGATGTTGCCTGTGGACAACATGCTTTAACTGTTTGGAGAATTTTCTCTAAAATGGATATTCCCCGATCCATGTGGCTGCATCCGAGACCGTGGGAACTCGAAATTGAACTTTTAATTTGTTGGAGTTCTTATATAAGGGTCAAAGGCTGTAGCAGGATAAGGGAGGTAAAAATGCCCCGAAGTTTAATTACATTTTGAATAGAGTGCATGTTTAGTTTTATTTTGAAAGACATTTTCCCAAAACTTAGAGCGACAACCTGATTATTTTGTAAGGTATCAGAAAAAATACGAATTTGGGGTTTTCGAGATAAAACTTTGAAACAATTATGAGACAAAGTTGACATCTATACATATTTTGGAAAGCTTTTTCAAAAAAAGTGGGTGGGATTTTCAATTTTTTTTAAATATTTAATTATTATTCAGTATTTTTCTACGATTTACTTCTGGGGTGACGACTCCAAAAAAATCTTACGAATTGGCATTAAGGTTTTCTTTGCTACTAATTGTTTTAAGATTTTTCTTATTGGTGCGTCATATTAAAAACAATTAATAACTCTTTTTTTAGTCATTTATACGCATTTAACTCATAATACGTTATTTTACAATAATTACAATAATACTTACAAACAATAAGTTATATTACAAACAAATACAATTTATTTCAGCAAAATTAACTATAACATTAATGAAGAAAAACAATTAAATCCTAATCAATATTCTTTGATCCTGCAGGAGGGGGTGATCCCATTTTATATCAACACTTATTTTGATTCTTTGGACATCCAGAGGTTTATATTTGAAACCTACCTGGATCTGGAATGATTTCCCATATTATTTGTCAAGAAAGAGGAAAAAAGGAAGCATTCGGTACTGTTTTTTAACGTGCCGGCATTCATGCCACTAAGGCACATAAGCGTGCATGGACCAAACTTGGGCAAAGGCATTAACACGTAAATGTCCGAAAAATCTTGAACTACAATTTTGTAGTTTTAAAAATATTTTTTTGGGAATCTAAAAAAAACAAGTAATTCCCGGAAGTAGGACTAAGATCATATTTTTTATCGTCCTTCATTACATAAGTGAAGAAAATTTAAAGGAAAAATTTGGAACGGCAAAATTTTGGTGAACTGCAAGCGCAATTTATGCAAAACCTACTCGTTTTTTCAAAAAATTGTACATGACCCTTATTTAAATTGCTAATGTTGTACATCCGACAGTGTCTGAGTCAAAAATACCTAACTTCAATTCAGCAGTTTTGAATTTTTTTTTTTTTTTGCAATTTTAGAAAAAATGGTAATATCAACGAAAATGATAAGTACATCATTCTCTTAAACGTCCTTCACACTATTCAACAACAAAATTTAATCAAAAAATTTGGAGCCATTTTTTAAACTTTGAAGATTTCCGACGGGCTTCTTGTAAAGTACCCTCCAAAATTAAGAAATTCAAATTCCGGGAGCCTCGAAATGAGCAAAAACGATTGGGGAATATCAATTTTTATGAAACTCCGCTGAACGGTTTAGGTGCTACAGTTGACCACAGACGGACAGACGGAAAGACGGATAGACGGACCTTTTGCCGTCAACCGATTTTTCAGTATCAAGAAGCAACAACACATGAATTTTGACTGCACCACGAGTTAGAGGATTTTTTTCTAAATTTAGCAACAGGTTTTATCCACTTTTCGTTTCTAAACCCCAGCTATAAGAGATATTCAGGCGAAAATTCGCCATTTCCCGGCGCACGAAGTATTCGTAAGGCGAGAAAGTAAAAAAAAGTAGTATTACATACCACATTCATTATCGTATTATTGAAACGATTACATTATATTATAATAATACCTGAATCTGTACGAAATCTTCGCACCTTTGAACTTGATTGTGTACATGCTATTAAGGCCGCTAACAGGTTGTTTTTCATGGAGATCGCCCCACTGATCCAACACATGTCTCTGCAAGTTTTCCTGACCAGTAAATATGGTTGTCCGGAATGTGATTGGACTCGACCGCATAGATTTCTGCTTCAACATCCTTACTATTACGCCATGAGAATTCGACATTTCGTTGACTCAGACGTAAAAAAATATATAATAACTTTCATTCTTCAAAGTATTGATGAAATGAGGACTTGAGCGATAGTATTCAGTGTCATGTGCTCTACCCTTACAAAAGTGTTGGAAGAACAAATTAGGATTGGTTTTTGAATGAATATTGCTTACGTATTTGCAGAAATAATTTGACTAAAAATTACGTGAAAACATCCGATATTTAAAAAAGTGTATGATAAAAGTTTGAAGATTCAGTTTTTAAAAAGTACTGTGCATTGAGAAATAAATATTTAGCTTCGATAACAAAGGAGTATGACAAATTTAAAAAATATGAACTACCGCAATTTTCGAAAATTTAGAAATTTTAATCAAAATCGCACCTAAAAGCGCACTTTGCTCTATTTAAATACTATTTTTTAAATGGGACGACTTTTTTAAAATAGCATGAAAAAAACAACGAAAAAGTAAAAGATACGTTTATTTTTCGCAGGACCTTGAATTCATCTAGATCTTTGGGGAAGACCCAATTTTGTGAAAATCCTGTGAACAGTTTAGACGCTACTGCGTTTCACAGACAGAGTGATTGACGTTTTGAAGAAAACACTTTATATCTATAAAGAGCCGCTATGAGATGATTTCCGTAAAAACGTCAACTTTGGCTATTCTGCAGCATTGCATAACTTTATTTATACTTATACAGAAAAGTATATACACGAAAAATCGTACAATTTGAAATTGAACAATCATGAACAATTTTAACAATCGTGCATTGTTATAATGGTAATTAATTTCCAGACGTTTTAATAATTGCTGTATATTATAACCACATGTGCTGACTTCACACTTTCCCAAAACACTCATGAGATAGTTTGCCCTGATGCTTGAAAAAATGACGTGAGAATTAATTTAAAATTAATTGCCACATTTTCAAAGTTTTCGTATTTATTTAACTACAAAAAACGTGATTTTGTTGGATGCTACAATAGCCATTTTGGCCAGACGCTTGACAAAAATTATACGAGCATTAATTGCTAATTAATTACATATTTGAATGAATTTTCATTTATTTAAAAGAGGTTTGCAAATGTTTCTTGTGGCCACAAAATTTAAAGTTATTTGTGACGGCAGAAATGGTAGGCGAACAGACTACCATCAAGAACTTTTCTTCGGGTGCTTTAAGACGTTGTCATGACTTCCGGAAAGCTTGTTGAGTGAGTGCAGGAAAACACTGAAAACATTGTGCTTTTGTTTTTCACGAGATGTGGTCATGAATAAGTAAGGCGTTGAAAAGTTATTGCATTAAAGTAGAGCGGCTATGTGGTATGACATTACATCTTACATTTTTCTGAAAACAAAGTCTCAATTTGAAAATATTCGTTGAAAACAGTGGAGGGGGCCTCGGTTAAATGATGTCAAATGAAAGTTACTGATTCAGAGTAATCGAATTCATGTGGGAATATCGGAATCATCACAATCGCAATGTAGCACAATCACAATGCCAATTCCTTGAATGTATTTCGTTTCCTGCATCGCCGTCATTCGACCTACTCCAGGATGATTCTGGCGTACGAGTGTACGAGATGAATGAAGATGGAGCCAAAGGTGGAATGGGAATCAGGGCAACGAGTGAACCCCGAGCAAACTTGCCGCGAAACCGCTTTGCCCACTACAACTGTCAATCGCTCGATCGCAAATGAGGCCCCTACCCAGCGAGGGAAGGCAAACAGCCTGACTGCCACTCCACGGGTCGCCATACACCATGAATAGACTTCCCTTGACTAACGACAATCTTGTCATCGAATCTATTAAATCCTAAACACTAGTTTACATCACCTAAACACTTCGCTCCAAATACACGTCTAAAAACATCTCCTATGTTAGTGCTAACATTATTTCATCACACAATAAAAATATTATCGACGGGCAATATTAACCTTTTGTCACCAGTTTAATCAATATCACATATAATCGGCTTCAGAGAGAACAGAACCTAAGATTCTAAGTTCACAGATCAGCATAGAATACCAAGCATATCCAGCCTGGGGTAGACCAAACAGTACCTTCTTGAGCGAACACGCTATATCACCTCTCCGCAGCTTAAGCAATTCGAGCGGCAGCGGAAAAAGGCGTCCGACCGCGAAACACAATCCGCCACGTATTCAACGGCGCCAATCCGCTGCCGCGACGCTCGCCGGTCGCGCAGATCTGAACGTGCTCATAAGCCACTAGGGGACGCCAAACTTCCGCAGCTGACATTCCGCCTAGGGTCAGGATCTTCCCCGCCGGTCTGTAAGAGCCTTAATAGTATACTCCTAGCCTAGGTAATTCATTCCCATTTCTCAGATGAACAAACCCAATTCATTAAAGTTACTGATTTCTCGTGCAACTTGCTTTTCTATTGGCAGACCGCAAAGGTGAGCAATTGGTCAGTTGTCGCTCAATTGTTGAGAAAAAGTTTAATCCGTTTCATTGTGGAAAATGAGAGTTCAGCTCTGGAAGAAGTCCTTGAAGTGGTGAAAAGAATTTAAAGCGGTTTGCAGACTTCTCAAAAAATTTCAAAATTAATTTTGCAGCATAATTTGAAATAAAGGTACAGTTCCCATTGCGTATCTAAATTCGCTTCTCTTTCATATTCCTTCCTTACATCTTGTTTTAGTGCACCTTCTTTAAACATTGAGTAGGTCAGTTTGTCCGAATTGTTCTTCGGAACTCGTTTCAAATATGTCTTTTCCATTGTAAAGAACAGCGTGAACATTATTTTTAAATAAAACAGGCCATTAACATAAACTAAAATTGAGTATCATACTTCTTTTTCAATTGCACAAGTACTGCCAATTTTTATTATTTTATTATTTTCAAACTATAATCGAAAGAAACGGCACCAAAGCGGTCAATTTTATTACGGGCATACTGAACCTATGTGAACTCAACTAAACTGAAAACTTTCTATATGACACTATAACTATTTTAGTCAACCCTCACCATCCACATCAGATACAAAACTAGTGTTTAGGACATTTTAGGGAACGCAGTGCATTATGCAGTGCGCCGTAGTTGGGCAGCGAGATAGTGCTGTACCAGTGTTGTGCCGCTGCCAAGATAGTGCTGTGCCGCAGTGCCATAGTTCCTTAAATGTGAACTTGGTTCGCTGAAAACTCCCAATGAAAACACAAAAGGGAAATAAAGAGGTACAATGATATCTTTAAAGGCGCAGTGTAACTTCGAAAACATCAACAGCAAAGTTACCACATAAGTTTGTCCAAGAAATATTGGTATGGAAAGTAGAGCAGAAACAGTCGTACTGTTATCAAGATTGTCAAAATGAATCATATATTATATTTTTTAAAATTTTTGTATGGTTCTTGAACCTATGAATCCCAAATAGAACCGCTTCTGGTTGACTGGTACACCTGACTATTTTCGCCGTGGCTCAGGAGCTCACGTAGCTCCCGCTTTCCATCTCACTCCTCTACAGATCTGCACCACATTCCTGCGATTTGTAGTCACACATTTTCACGACGGTCCTGTAAAGTTCTGCAATGTTCGTTTTTTATTCACCAATTACAAAACTTTCGCACAAACTATGACGATACACGATAGCGTTGAAGTCCGTTACCACGGGCCTCTGAACTTCATAATCGTACCGAAACGATCTTTTCGTGTTTTACATGTAATTCTCACTCTCAAGAATAATTTGCTTTTAAAATGATAATTTTTAGAAATATTTTTATGCTACCCATAATACAACTTTTGTAAAGTTCAACATTTGTTAATACTTCATTACATTTATATTTAAATATAATTAAAATATAAATACAAATAATATTGTGTTTACTCATCTTTCATAAAAAGCAAAGTTTCATAAAAAATAAATACAAATTTCTATTTAGGTAATCACTTTTTTTATTTATCTCGTGTCGATTTTTGGCACCACTTTGGACAGAGCGTTTGATAAATAAATGACGTTCGTTGAATTTCTATTTGACATCGAACCTAAACACAATAGAATTCAAATGAAAATCTCTGTAAAGATATTGCAAAGAAAAAGTTTAATAGAACTGAAATATTTCTAATTTTTGACTAGGAATAAAAAATGAGGAAATAGGGGCTAACTGATTTCAGTATCCCTCTGTCTGTTGCAGGAAAACACTTTTTGCAGATTTATTTCTGTAGTCAAATGTAAAATTAGCTATCTCTAACTTTGAACATAATTCAGATTCAATACTTTTGAATTAAATTTAATTAATAATAGTTTGTTCTGATTGAATTCTTAGCGAAAAAGACACGTTCAAGATAGTCCGTCTGTAAATTGTGAATCGACATGTAATAATTAGTGATGCGTGGAAAGCTGCCTTCTGTACAGGATGTCCTACATCTGCAGTCTTTCTCTGTTCAATAAGCCCTCATCCCTTCGTGCCCTCTCCCTTGGTGTGTGGTGGATGTAGGTGTAGAGCATGTGTTTGTGGAGCAAGGGGCCAAGGCCCTGGGCCTCCGTGCGGCGGCAGCGGCGCTCGGCAGCATGCTCCTTGGCCTTGCAGCAGCCAGGAGGTGCAGCTGGGACCTGGGCAGGTGCACCCGCGCGGATACCGGCTCTCGTCGGGCCGCCACGGCGAGCTCCGTCTGGGCCTCGTCATGACCAAGGGCCAGCTGGAGCTGGAGGTGCTGGCCGCTCGCAACATCGCGTGGGAGGACCGCGAGACCCCTCCAGGTGGGCGCAGCTCCCCTCCCGCGCTAAGTATAAGGCAGTGCTGCTGCAGGCCAACACATACGGATGTCGTTCAGTATGCAAGTTTCCCTGTGCTAGACGCTTTCTTACAAAATCCCCAGGGGGATGACGCCCGAGGGTTGACGAGCGCTATCTATGGCCCGCCAAGTACGATAATAATTTCTTCTGCAGTCGCGAAGGCCCATGCCCAGAGAGGCTGCACATGAAATCACATTGCAGACTGCTGGGCTCGTGTCAGAAGAAGTAATTCAGCTTGATATGTTCACTGGAGACGTGTTGGCAGGAAGCAGTGTGTTTCGCGAGGCTGTAAAAAAGGCAAATAACATTCCCTGAAATCTACAGGAATCTCGCTGCATTAAAGATGATTCCGCATGGCTGAACATGGCGAGAAGGTAAGTGCAATTCGTTTGCCGAAAGCAAAGCAATCACTTTTGACGAATTCCAATTCGACCGTTGTTTTGCTGCCTCTAGATATTACACTACCGATCGATAAACCGATCCGAAGAACAGGTTCATTAGTTGACGAAATCTTTGAAACAATCTATTGGGAACGTCAGTGAGAATATGCAATTTCACAACGTTTCATCAAATGTATTCTTCGTAAAATCATTTCTCAACATTGTCAGAAATTGTGATGCCAAATGCCATATCGGAAATAATGTCATCATTGCGGCGGGATGGTAATTTCGTTGCTTTCTTGATTTCCGAATTCAAGAGAATATCAGCGGAATGGCAGTTACAGTTTCTCTCTTCAGAAAAAATCGAGACAACGCCATCGGTATCACGGGTGCGAAAGACTTGAATTTTTCTTCGACAAACTCTGGCTTCAAAAGGTTTTCTGTACACTGGAATTCTTGGAAGAGAACATGCGTTCACCCCCAAAAGATTGTAGAGAATGAAATTTTCCATCAGGCAAAAGTGTGTTGGACAACTTACAACTAGAGACTTTCTATTCCGGACCGCCTCGGTAGTACGAAAACCGGCCCAATTGCAGATCTGAGGTGGAATAGCTGCCTTATCCATTACACAGCCCTGGTACGCCATCATTTTCCTCGTTTTCCAACAAGGATGAATGTTATTCATGGCCTTTTTCTTATTTTAAATTGATGTGAAATGGAAGCCTCTAAAATAAAACATTATGAACTCAGATGGATTTTTTGCAGAGGGTTATGAAAGCTGGCGCAACGTTAGGACTGAAGAGTACAGCCGATTATGTGGAGAAAAATGAAAAGATGCATTTAATTCCACATTTGGCTTTCAAGGATGTGTTTCAAAATTAAAATATTACAACATAGGGAAACTTTTATATTGAACGACCCTCGTAATGTGATTTTGTTCCATTCTGCAGAATCAAACAATATTATGGGACAATTAAAACTGCATTAGGAAGCAAACCCATTAGAAGGCGTGACACGAATAAGAGGCTTTTAAGTAATGGAACTCTCTGAGGTCTCCAAACTCGAAAGAATGCAAATAAAATAATATTTTATTACAGTAGAGCTTGCAGTAGAGCTTACGTCATGATTATTGTAACATTCATACAGCTTTACATGGTTGTACACAAAAAAGGTATTGGAGTTCATTAGAGATTTATGACATAAGTATGACACTTGTAACTTCTTTAGAGTATGCTATGCCAAGATGGCGTGTGTGGCAAAACTCAATGGGGTCGTTTGATAGAAACGTATTTTGAATATGGTTACTCTGGCACAGAGAAACTCTGAATGTTACTAATGGAAAATGTATGCTCTTATTTTAGTTTTTCTTTCAGATATCTAAAGCATGTCATAGATTTTGCTCATTCTTTGTAAAATCGTACGGAAAATTATAGCCTTTTTCCATTAATTGGTTCATGTTCATTCAAAAATACGTGGAAATCCATTAGCCCTTAAAATAGTGTCGGGGGCAAGACCGCACTTTTATTGCGCAAGGGCTCATTATTTTTCCGTGTATTAAATTTACTTTTCATATGACGACGGTCCAACTTTTAATAAGTGTGAATATTGAGCAACAGATGGCGAACAAATCTTGAAATTAGGATCCGTCTGCCAGCTGCTAGGTGGGCTGGTGTGGATGCGAAAAGCATTTCCACGCGTAGTCCTTTCGTCTAATGAAAATGATTTCGCTGCAGAGCCGTAGTTAATGACTCTAAATAATGTCAATATGCATTCCGAAGATCAAGAGCGTATCAATAGTATTTTACTACTTGTTGAAATTGTCAACAAAACCTTTGGTAGATTCAAATCAAAAATCATACATTCGTATTTCAACAGAAATCACAAAAATATTACAGTCTCTTTTCAGTAAGTTTTTTACGTGTCCAGAACAGAGTTCTTTTCCTGTACCAACTGCTTTCTAAACACTACTTACGAAGAAATTAAGTCATGAGTTTGAGAAATCTAAAGAATAGAAAGTGATCGATTACAGAAACACCCCATGCAAATATACGGACATATGTTAAAATTTGTTTCGTGTAGGTATTACATCAAATACCGAAACATATGAGTATAATGTGCCACTCGGTTATTAGTAATAAAAGTATGGCTATGGAAGAACCATGCCTGTAAACAGCATAAGCTAACATCTTCCTGTCTGAATCATCACGCGCGCTCTTGCATCACGCGAGCTCACCCACCATCCCAAGCGCTAAATCTCATTTTATTGATCTTATTCGTCCCACTTATGAATTTAAAGTTATACACGTTTACAATAATAACATATATATATATATATATGTTATATGTATATATATATATATATAAATAAATAAAGGTGGTATAAAAATAGGCCTTCTTTCATTAGTAAGTTTCTGTTGTGTCACATAATTGTCAATATTGTAAAGAAAATAAGTTTCAACAATATTTTTACATGAAAATCAGCCAATCCATATTTTCAGCCCAATTCCAAGTATTGAATTGAATTGAATTGCCTTATTTTACGTGGCGAGACTCAGGCCATGAGGCCTGCTCTTCCGTCTGACCACGCAAATTTCGCTACGCTCCTTTCACCTAGCGGAGAAAGAAGGTATTATCTCGGGCGACGAAACAGGCGATTTGAATTTAGCTCAGAGGCGTCATTTAGGCTTGAGGATCTTTTACATGCAAGTAAATCTACTAACATGGGCCAGCCGGCTTTACGTACGAAGGATTTTTCGCCCTTAAAAATCCACGGCTTCGATCGGGGTTAGAACCCGCGAACTTGGGTATGACAGTCCGGCACGCTAACCGTCACACCATCGAATCCGCGCGAAGTAGTCAACAACTTCCATGAGATTTCACAAAGAATGACACATCTAAATTATCTCCGCTTGCGACAATAATAATCACATGGCTTTCTCGGTTTCTAAATTTGATTTTGTCAGCATTAACATATTGTAGAATAATGGAAGACGTATTATTATAACTAATGTTGTTTTGATATCTACTTGCATATTAACAGCTTCCATATGATCAATAAAAAATATATATGCAATATGTCGATTGCATTAGTATCAACCAACATTTTCATACTGTACATATGCAGAATAACTGCACGCAGTAATTTGAAAAAAAGCGCACAAACTCGTAAGAGTTCTCTACAAACTTGTAAGAGAAAAATGCACGCAAAAATTCCAAAAATTCATTATTGAGACTCCCTGCAGACCATCACTGCACAAGAGCCAGAACATATGTTGAAACAGCAGCCAAAGGAAACACATTTCGGGAGATCTTTCCTGCCAGAGCATGGAACAAGGGCAAAATACTATAAGATTGAAAACTGAGATATATAATTATAATATGTTATAATATTTTTGAAAGAGGACAAGAATTTATAACAACAGAAGACAAACGTACGTCGGTTCATGGTAGATTCTGGATGTACCTCCTGTCGACAGGAAATAGTTGTCAGGTGAGCATGCTCACGCCACATCGTGGAGAACGCACACTTGCTTTGGATTGTGACCGCTTTGGCTATTTGCGGCCTTCATATGTAGTTCTAGGTTTCACACTGGAATAAATGTAGCATAGTTCGGTTGAAGTGATTCAAATTCTTAACCTACGCACACAGATTTAACATTCAATCGATTTTCTTTGTAATCTTCAGATATAATTACAACCACTAAATAATAATAATAATAATAATAATAATAATAATAATAATAATAATAATAATAATAATAAGATGATGAATTATATTTGTAATTCCCATATAAATTTACAGTTTTGGAATCATAAAATAATTCAATAAATATTCGCCCAGCCTTCAGATTTTTGGAACTACATGACAAAACACGCATCCCAATTCCCACGTGGAGCACTCATCAAGCTTATTAGAAGAAAAGAGATACTTTCAATAAAAGACCTTTACGACAGCGGAATAGAAAACCTCCGATAAGTCTTATATGGAAGAGATAAATTGTAAGTACTTCATAAATTTATAGAAAATGTTGACACAAACTACAATTCTGAAATTTAAAAATAAATACCATTTTAAACCCGTATTCACATTACAAATAAGTGGCGGGCCGAAGAGGAGACATGGGTGATGTGCTCCCTCCAAGCTAACATTTTCTTGTAATTTTACTCAATTTGTTGAAAATAATTACCATAAGTAAATAGCATCACATCCAAACCCTATTCTCGTTATGAATATATTCGTATATTCTATTTATTTCATGTTAACAATTAAAAAATAACTATTTCAAAAACAGATATGGAGTCTGAACTGAAATTGTCTCTTTCCCCGAGAAATATTTTCTGGACCTGCAAACAGTTCTCATGATTATATATTTTTATCAAAATTGAGATGTTTGCCGACGTAACGAGTGAGTTGGGCACCCACACAAAACTCTCACCAAACGTGACAGATATCATTCTTAAAGAGCCAAATGACATTAATTTGGGCGATCACGTTACACCTGATGCAAATGTTGCCAAACTACAAGGTACCACCCAAAACACGAACATCATTATCTCGACTCTGCCCTTTCGGTTCAATAAACTAATACTGTACAAAGAAATTAGTCACTCAAACAATCAATTGAAACTGGATTTGAGAGACACAAATGCTAAACTATTTTAACTAAATTTTCTCTCAAAAATGATTTCACCCGTCATGGTCTTCACGTGAACTCTGCAGGAAAACGTGTGCTCAGTAGAGAGCTTGCAAAACACATCCTTTCCTAGGCACTGTACTGCCCAATATCCATCCCCACCCACCTCTAGTTCTCTTCCATCCCCGGACCTTCTTCGGACCCACTTACATAATTCCCTGACCTAATTTTTCTACTACCTCTTCCATAATTCATTCCCCTCCACCTGTCTCTTCACCTGCTTCATCCCCTATCACTGCTAGGACACGATACTTCTTTCGACCAACACTGACCATCATCAAGAAAAATAATATTTATTTTAACTGTGATATTTAATAAATTAGTAAACTTTTGCACTGTATACTTTTAAAAACACTAATATTGCTTGTGACCTCCATCACGATCAGGTTTTTGCCCAGTTTCCCTGACCCATTGAGCTTATACTGAGGTAGTTCCTTCTATTTGCTTCTAAACATAAATGTAGCTTCACAATGCGCTCGTTTTCTTGAGCTGATATTTTGCTAGTTGTGGTAGGATTAGAGTCGGAGTTATAGGTGGCTATTTTGTTAGCAATATCATAAAATCAAATCTGAAGTTGGTTTACCGAAGCAAATAAGTTTTCTATAACTGAGGGGGAGGATTTCTAGTTTTCAAAAGTTGCTGACCTGGTTTTGTTGATACTTTGATTCAACATTCAACTAACTATGTATAGTAAAAGTGTGGAGAAGATATTCTGGAGCTCAAGAAAACTTGCGCAGACTATTCTTCTCCCCCATACGTCACAGTTTCTACTGTTTTCTGACGAGAATGTATCGAATAAATCAAATCAAACTGAAAAATGTTCGCAGGTCAGTGGAATATTGTTTTTACTATGTGTATTATATATTTGTTTAAAAGAGTTGACACGGCTTAAACTTTTTCATTGAAACCGACTGAAGAAAATTATATAATACATAGATATAAAATAAGCTATTAGATCATTTATAATTTTTTATATTTTTGCAATTAAAATAACCACTATTATTGACAACAATATAGATCTATATGAAATGGATCAAGGAGGAATTTCCTAGAAACAGCCAATTGTACACCTTAACTTTTCCCCTCAACAATGATTTTTTTCACGTGTCTAATTACTTTATATTTTCTCGAGAATTTATGAAAACAACGAACGTATTGGAACACATTATTACATTAAGTTTTATTCTTCCGCTCCAATGCGACCATCGGAGTGAATTATAAACGATT
The DNA here is from genome assembly GCA_031308135.1 of Acheta domesticus. Lineage (NCBI taxonomy): Eukaryota > Metazoa > Arthropoda > Insecta > Orthoptera > Gryllidae > Acheta > Acheta domesticus. Next base: position 174,498,001 of record JAHLJT010008446.1, on the reverse strand, counting down.
CCGCAAGTTTTATTTACGTTCGCGTCGTCTACCGATCCTTTTATCGGTTCATTCAAAAAATCAGTACAATTGGATAATTTATAAGGAATCAGGTCCCAATTAATGCAGATTATCCTTGTTCTACAGAAGTGAAATAATTCAAAAATATAAGAATTTAATATAAGAATTTCCGGAGTGGAAGGCAGAGTCAGAAACTGAACAATAACTGAAAACACTTTACCGATAGTAAAGTGTACTTAAGTAACAACACATTACCAATAGTTACTCTACGTAATGCAAAGACTGGTACTGCACACTGCTCACTGCTCACACCCAAATTGCTTCAGGACATCGGTGTTGCGGCTTAGTAGGCTTCTGTGCACTATCTCAATAGTCTTCAGAATAATTCCAATCCCAAGGTATTCACATAGTGTTTTTGGATGATCCTTCGCTAAAAGAATAGTAGTAGACAAATCCGCCACTCCAACAATTAGTTCGCTCTGCATAGCCGTTTTGTTCTGAGGTATAGGAAATGGTTACAGCAGCGAAGCAGTTTTCATGGGTTCACACAAGTCACTGCACCCAGTAGCGTTGCTCTTTGTTTTCCTGCCTTGAAGATGCTCCGGGCATGCTTCCCCTTGACACATGCTTCACAAAATCTATTATCAGGACAGACGTCATTCAGGAACTAGTGAACATGTTTGTTTTGATTACAGAATAACTCGTGCCAACTTTGGGGGCTTTGCTTCTCCACACGATTTACCTCAGAAATGCAATATTGCTCCAGTTTCACCACTCGAATGTCCATCTTAAAAAACTGTCCATTACGTAGCACATGACTTCGCAGCACTCGATGATCCAGGCACAATTGTCTATTTCTGCGTTAATTTCACCAATAAATTATTGATCACCACCATTTTTTTGGTGTTTCTAACTTGATCCTATACTCTTCTTTGTTTTTTTCTTGGGGACGCACACGTTGTATGTGTGCCAAGCCACCGCAACGATAGCATTTAATTTTTTACTTATTATTCATTGCTTCTCTTTTTTCATGAACCACTTGGAGTACTGCCAGCGTCCTTCAACCATTCCATCCTATTTATCTTTTCGTTAAATTCAGCGCCTTTCATTTGAAGTAAGCACTTCCATCAAATTCTTAAGGATCTTCAGCCCCTGCTCACCACGACTGTCAAATACTCATTATCATCTGGCAAGGGTCTCTAAGTCTTACTATGAAAACACATTTATCAGGTTTTACAGTCAACTGTTGCATAAGAAGAATAAACTTTCAAAGCAAGCGAAATATGTCACCATATCGTCTGTTGAAATCGTGCAAAAATTGAAATACTCTCGCTGTACAGCATAGGAAGCTTGTTTTGTCTGTTGTTTCAACACTGCATGTAACTTCAGATATGTCTTGAGCATGCTCACAAGCAACTTGTAATGCCATCACGTTTGATCCTAAGATAATCATAATGATCTAACAAGACACACGATTCGCTTTGTCAAACGGCTTCAACGCCATATTGTACTGAATAGTCTGGGCTGCCGTAGCGTCTTATACTGACACCGTCGGTTTCTGCAAGACTGTTATATGCTATACCTCATACGCGCCATCTGCTGCTCGCAACAAGTTTTTAATGGCAAACTTCTAAATTGTCCAATGTTCCTCTACGCACAGTTTCTGAACTAACAGATCTATCTCACACTTAACTTCTGCCAAAACAACTACCATAAAAGATATCAGCAATTACGTAGCAATCGATCCCATGCCATAAAATCTATATGGATTCAACACGTAGTTCGTGAATGGATCGCGAGGTTATGAAACACGTGCCGTCAAATTTACTTCAGATAACCACGCACTGGTACAATATTGTGGAAATAATGTCTGAGTGATTTAGGTACACAATAAGCTTTAACTAGCCCATAGATACAACATATGAGGTAATTCTGTATGACATTCATTCTTCAAAAAGTCTTCCAAATTCGCACACTGCACGTTAACGACATCGGTCGATCATACAGACGCATAGAACCAAACAGATTGCAGCGTGGTAGAGAAACACTGAGATGGTACCAACCTCTGAATTGTAAAGTTCAACAGAACGGGTACAAAACATTTCTAGTTCAATAATAATAATAATAATAATAATAATAATAATAACTTACAAATATCTGGGCATTGAAGAATGTGAGACCATCTCGAACGACACAATGAAAGAGAGAATTCGCAGGGAGTATTATAGACGAGTGAGACTTGTCCTGCAGTCCGCTCTGAACTCAAGGAATAGGTAGTTTGGCGGTGCCTGTAGCCGAATACAGTTTCGGACTAGTAGACTGGACTGAACAGGAAATTCGCATCATGGATCGAAAAACCAGAAAACTGCTTACAATGAATGCATCATGTTACCCACCCCCGAGCTGATGTACATAGACTTTATGTTTCACGTAAGGAAGGAGGAAGAGGCCTGAGACAAATTGAAGCCTCCTGGCACAATGCAATAACCGGGATGGGAAAGTATGTAGTCAGCCATCAAGATGACCCACTAATGAGGCAGGTCATGAAATCTGACCGAAGTATGTGAAACAGAGGCATTGTAAATGTAGCAAGAAGCATTGCGAACAAGACTATGCAAGACAACCAGAATGGCAGAGACACTGAACATCTGATGCTACTTAACATGAAATCTGAGACACAGAAAATGTTAAAGAAATCGTGGAGAGACAAACCACTCCACAGACAATATCTAAAAAGAATGGACAAGGTGCAGGTCAATAAAGATCAATCATTTATGTGGCTTAAAAGGGGAAGAATGAAGCCAGAATCGGAAGCACTTGTAATAGCTGCCCAAGATCAGGCCTTGAGAACACGATATTATGATAAAGCGGTTCTCAAAATTTCCCAAGATGATAAATGCCGCATTTGTCAAGAACACGTAGAAACCATCGATCATATTGTCTCAGCTTGTCCAATCCTAGCAAAGACCGAATACTTGAAAAGACACGACAGGGTGTGTAGCTACCTCCACTGGCAGATCTGTAACGCCCTCGAAGTTCCGAACACATGCCCCAAGTGGTACGAACACTCACCGAAACCGGTGACGTCTGTTGGATTGTGTACGATATTGTACGACCAACAAATTCAAACTGATCGCACGATAGCAGCAAACAAACGGGATATAGTCATCCGGTATTTGGAGAACAAATCGTGTTTACTTGTGGATGTTGCTGTACCTTGCGATCAAAACGTCGTTACCAAGGAGGCAGAGAAACGTCTTAAATACAAGAGTTTGGAAATCGAGATCAGCCGAATGTGGGGCATAAAAGCACAGGTCGTACCGATAGTTATCGGAGCTCTGGGATTTGTTCCGCAAAATTTGTGTAAGAACTTGTCTAAACTCCCAGGTAATCCAAAAGACTGGGAAGTGCAATAAATCGCTTTATTTGGAACAGCCCACATTTTGCGCAAAGTATTGTAGAGGCACCGACAGTCCCTAGATCTTCTCCTTAGGTAGCTGGTTGCAACCTGGAGTAGATTTTATATTCAGCCGACACATAACATCTTAAGTCGTGATTTGGAGGAATAATAATAATAATAATAATAACAATAAATGAAATGTTTGCGAAATTCTGCTTGTTGCACTGAGTTAACCGCATGACGCAAAAGGTTAACAAGGATATATTGTTTCAGAAACATAGAAAGTAAGTACAAAATTGAATATTTGAAGTGGAAGCCTTTAACGGACTTAAGTGGGCGCCGCCACTTAAGCGACAGCGTCCACTTAAGGCCACTTAAGTGGACGCTGAAAATGATCCTACACAGACAAAATTCTACATAAAAGGTTTCAACGTTTGTTTAAAATCAACATTCATTGAAGTCAGCATTGAAGATAAAACTCAGCGACAAGTGATATAGCATAAGAGATAAGTGAAGGCGCTGTAGACTTACATTAGGTAGAATATACTTGTACACAATAAGGCATTGGCGATGGACTACTTTTCACTCGAAACGAAGAAAGTAAATACGAACATTCGAAAAAGTCCTCTAAACAAATAAAACTGACCACTGAAGAAATCTTCTATGCATTGAAACATCTGCAACCTTTCGTTTTGTCTCTTCCCAAAAATAAATTTTGAAGACGAGTGAAGAGCGCTCTTGCTATCTGGCCCTTGGAAACTTGCAGACAATAATATGACGAAAGGAAAAGTTGATCTGTCAGATAACAGGCGTTGACTCCATTGTAATTCTATAATCCTTAGCATTTTGTCGGGGACAATCACAGTCCTTGGTTGTAATCTTCCAAGGAAATTTACTGCCTTTTTTTGTTAGAAATTGAAAAAAACAAAAAAATGGCTTCATGAACTGGAAATTGCTTTCGAAAGCTGCATCGTTGCACATTTTGAACGAAACCCACATCCTGGTCATGACTCTTCGCAGACATCGAAGACTACAACAAAATAACTAGATGGTTAGCACGTCTCTAAGCAGTAGAAGTCCCCTAAAATTTTCGAGGGCATTTTCCACTGTCTGGAAAAAAAGATGCAATGGAAGCAGGAACTGGAGATGGCAATATGCATACCGCTCCTGTTAAGTCGGCAATTCATTGGCTGTTTCATTAGGGCTGATTTTAAGGACAGGGTTCGGCTCACTAAAACAACGGCGCACGGTTCACTTGCGCATGGTTCACTCGCGCGGACCACGAGAACGGATCACTCAGGGAGCGGGAAGATGCCTTTGTGCTTGCATTGTGCATTGTGCGGTGTGGTGCGAATGTGTAATGGAGAATTACAATGGTTTATTTTTCGCGAATTTACGTAAACATTTAAGGTGTGTATTTGCATAAAATGCGTTGGTAATTATGCGTTGGACAGACTCAAGGATGTTTTATGTTAACGCGAGGGCCGAAGGCCCGAGCCTCGTCCTCAACTTGGACACGGGTAGCGAAGCGTCACGATTCCACACGAAAGTGCGATGGCCACGTGGCCGATGGCCGGGCACACTGTGGCGGCGCCGCGAGTGACTCGTTCGGAACCGAATCGTGCGCGTCAATAGAAGCCGAACCCTGTCCTTGAAATTTATCTTCATTAGAAACTTTAATGATGGCATTCCTTACTTGCAATCATCAATGACGAGATTGAAATATTAATGAGGTGAAACAAAATACAATTTTAACCAAAAATCCAAATGATAAGAGATAGGTGAGAGCACACAGATTACACTGTGATCCGAAAATGAAACCTAGCGAAACAATGACAGTTCTTTTGCGATTGCAGACAAATATCGTGCTGAATATCCTTAAGTTCTCAACACAATTTCCAGTGAGTTTGAGGAAATGAAAATATTTCAAAAGTTCAACTCAATTTTTAGGGCTCTTGGATCTCAAACTTTCAAAGGCATGAAAAAATTGAGGCAGAAGTTTGCAATCTTCAACTAGTAGTGCTACAACAGCACATACTTTCTCACGCCGCTATTTTCTCGTAGCCATGCGGATTACTTGAGAGAAATATATCAATACATTGAGAATACAAATTGTGGAAAATAGTGCGAGAAAGTGGAAATTGAAATATTGGAATTTTCAAAAGGAAATTATAATTAAAATAATTACTTTTCATATCATTTATTCATTTTTTCTCGTTGGTGTGAAACCTTTACATATTTCATTAAATTCAAGCAGAAATAACGCAAAAACTACTCGTTTTTTCCAAAAATTTGTACATGACTTTTTTTAAGAGCTAATTATGTACAACAGACTGTCTGAGGGAAAAAAACTCTATCTTCAATTTTGTAGTTTTGAAATTTATGTTTTGCAATCTTTGAAAAACTGAATGATACCCGAAAATGGGACAAGCACCATATCTTTTACTGTCCCTTCTTACTTAAGTGGAGAAAATTGGACCGGTACAAACCATTGCTCCATTGTTTTTTATTAAATTTCGTTGATTAGTATGAAGGACGTTTAAGAGAATGGTGCAGATCTCATGTTCGTCGAAAGCCCTAATTTTTCGAAAATTGCAAAAATTAAAAAGTGTTTCGGCGTCTTTTTAGAACTACAATTATGAAGATGGAGATTTTTCCCTCAATTAAATCTGTTCCTTAAAGAGAGATTTTGAAATAAGTTCATGTAAAATTTTTCGAAAGTTTGAGCACTTTTCATGTAATTGTGCGTGAAAGTACGGGCGAGAAAGTACGTCCTGTTTTAGCACCACTAGTTCATTTAGTTTCGTTTGCAATCTGTACAGTTCAGTCTCTTGCAAGTTATTCTTGGGAGCACGTAGCAAACGCTCCACAAGCGCAACAGCAATCGCTATTTTCTGTAGTACAAACAACTTTATTGGGAGATTGATTTTACATCGTTCAGCCGTTTGACTCTTTCAGATGTTAGTTGAACACAAGATACATTACACAACGCTAACATACAGACAAGATAAATAGCACAGTTTAATAGCTATGGGGGAAACTCAATCGAGAACCTCCAAATTATTTAGTGACTTATTATACTTCAAAGGGATGTGTGAAAAAGGAGTGGAGAGGATACCGGTTTCTATGTCTCGGAGTTGGGGGGGTCTGTGAGACCTACTTGAAAATGTAAGATGCCGGTAACCTTTTACGTGCTAAAAATAAGTTTTTTTGGCAAACATTTGCCATTTTCCGGCGCACGATTACATAACTTTCTCTTCTTACGAAGTATTCGTAGGGCGAGAAAGTAAAAAGAAGTCATGATATGTGGTGTAGTACATGCAGTGTTGGATGGAGGGAATCGCTAATTGAGCTCGGCGCGGGACGGCGGATCGCCCGCAAGAAAAAAGGAGAGGGATAAGGAAGGAAAGTTCCGAGTCACTTCCGGTCAAGTGTTGGGCCACTGTGCCCTAAATCCACCTCGCGGGACATGTCCGGCTTAATAGGTGTTTTTGAGACAATAACTGCATCTGTTTCGGAATTATAATGCCACTTGTTCGGGGATCGACAGAAATAATTTCCATAGTAGTAACCGCACAACTTGTCTTGATCGATGGCTTGAGGAAATGTGGGTAGAGTGGGGGTAATAGTTACAATCTCGGCCTTTATCGGCAGTTTTTTTGAAGCAATGCCAACTCTGAAAATCAAAGAGAAACCTACATTCCAGTGTAACGAATGACCCGTTAATTTCTTGATACTGGCAAGCATACTGACTTCGTTTGCCCTAAGTGACGAAACTTGTTTCATTACAATAAATTCCTTATTATCAATCTAAAAAGTGTGTCTATTTAGTATCAGTCTACTTAGTAACTAACAAGGAACACTTTTTAAAAGACTTAATGTGTGATAAATCAACCTTTCATTCAAGATCACTGGAAAGTTGCTGAAAATATGTCCAACAAAAATATAGTTTCATGTTTCTCCTGTGAAGGACCTGGATATATTTCAACCATTTCTTTAGTATTTTTGTTTAAATAAACACGAACGGTTCTCATCTTCAGCAGCAAAACACTTTTGTTTCGGGCCCATGATGATGCTGTGTTGAGAATGTTGTAATTAGTGCTCGCTGTGAGCTTTTATATTATCTGTTTCTTGTACCAGGGAGGGCGAAGATAGGCCATCTGTCAAGAAAAGTTGTGCGGTTATTATAAGATCACAAAGAAAGCGCTTCATAACCTCGCTTTACTGAAAAAATATCCCTACCAAGTGCAAACTTGTTTTCTTATTAATAAACTTAGCTTTGTAACACAGACAGGCCCACATCAAGGAATTTTAAGGAATGAGAAATTATTGCAATACCACGGATGCACTTGTAATAAATTTATTGGATCGATATTAACTTCACTCATGACAGATTTTTCGGTTGACAATTTTAACTTCCTGTTTTCATTAATAATTTCAGGGCATTTTCTGAAAAAGAAGTATTTGATATTTTTGAAATGTGCTAGTTCTTTAAGTAAAGAATACCTTCGTGCCAGCCTCCGAAACAACAATCTTCTGTGACAGTTCCTATGTGATCCACCAATTGCAGCGAAAATAAAATCTATTTCTCATTTCTCTTTTTTGCTAATTCTGTTTTCTGCTTTCCCTTCTACTAATTCTACTTCTCATTCTTTTTCTTACTGGACATAGCACCCAAGTAGAATAATCTCCAAAATGAAGCTTGCGAATTATGATCTAGATTATATGGTGTGATAACTGATCACACCATTTAATTATCACGGATAATTGTTTTGCTTTTGCCTCCCACTACAGCATCAATTGATGAAAATATGTTAAGGGTGGCAAAAGAGCATCGATTGTAGTGTTATAATAGAAAGCTATGCTAGTGTGTCAATGGGAAGCCAATAATTGTATCTAAGGACATTATGAATTTAGACTGCCGTACTTTGGTGTCTCAAAAACATTAGTACAATAAACTAGTTCTCGTTATATCGCTCTAGGACAGGTGCAAGGAACCTTTCTATTTGAACATTGTAAGACCTAACATCCTTTCAAAAACGCCACATTAAGAAGCGAAGAAAAAAATCCTGCAAAATGCAACAACTAGTGCGACTTTGATGCGGAGTTAATATTTTCCAGAGTCCGATCTTGCACCACCGGTTATCAAGAATATTCATCACTTAGTAGTTTTACCATAGATCCAGTAGAAATTCATCTTGAAGATGATTGTAATTACGTCGTTAACCACAAGTATATAAATATATTTCTTCATAACATTTACAAACCTTTCAAAGAAAAAGTAATTTCGGGAAATGTTCTTATCTTCAATGGTTACAGCAACAGTGTTATTAATCCAGCACACATCTATTTTTGTAACAAAAAGAGATGGCAATGTGTACGGAAATGTGGCAATTAATTAGCAATTTATTAATAATCACTTTTCATCCGATTGTGGTACGAAACAGCTCAATTTCTTTGCTTTGTTCTTCTTGAGCTGCTGTCTTTGCTTTCATAATTTCCTTTTAGTTTCTTAAGTTATTTGCCTGTAGAACTTTTTGAAATTATGTCTTCGGTACTTATCCACTTTCTGTAAGCATTTTACTTCCTTTAATTTCCTTTTCAATGAACTATTCCACCACATAATACTTACGGGGCAACGGGCACGAATACAATGGCGGGCAAGGGCTACAGACTTCCACTTCTTATTGTTAGCCAACCTTATGTTTACAATAAGTAAATAAATATATGATCTCTTTTTTCGTTGGCTTAATTTATATTAACAAGAAAAACGTTGTTCATATTATCTATTTTTATTTATTTCTTCACAACGTTTCGAAAATTTCTGAATATTGTCATCATCAGGTTCTGAAATTATATGACCGTGCAATATAATTAAACAACGAGAACATATTATTTAAGTTAAATAATAAATAATCATCATCTCTAAACATTTAATAATAATTTTTACTAACACTGATTGAGATTGATGAGACATTTGGAATTGATGATGATTGATTAAGAATTTGCTACAGATTTGCCCGCGGCCAAAGCGGCGGGCAGACACGTAGGCATCGGCTACGAGAGACACGAGATGACGCGACGACTGACGAAAATTCCTGAAATTGCTTCAAATAAGTTAACATATTTCTATGAATATCTGTCACCTTTCAAAGCTGATGTCATTAAAACATTTTAATTTCTAAAATTTCATACATGTTCAGTTTTTCGAATCTCCAGCGCTTCGTTGCGTGAAGAGAGTTTTTTCTAGAGATAGGTGAAGTATTTTTACGATACTAATTGCAATATTATAATACGATACATAATAAGAGAACGCATGTGACTTACAAATATAGTTTACAAAATGTTTTGTCACGTAAGAGAACAATGTAAGAAGTCACGAAAGAGAGCAATGTAAGAAGCTAAACTTTTTGTTAAATTAACAATAATTTTTGATTTAGTTATGCTGAAAACGTTATACTATTTCTGAGTTACATTCCAGTACGCAAGGAATCGTAAGAAATGATAAAATTAGATTAACGACAATGACAATATACAGGTGAATTGTTTCACCTATTTAAACTCTTGTACAAAGTCTTCTGGTTATGAAAGTAGAAGTGTCCAAAACAATTATAGACAATCAATAAACGAAAGGAAATCTTAAGTGCATGAAAACTTTATTTTCCATGCACAGCAGACACGAAGTTTCGTGGTTTAATGCAACCATATCTTTAGGTGGAGATTCTGCAAATTTACCATAAAACCCTTTTGAAAATTGATTTTCACAAAATCAAAATTACAAAAAATGTTTGGTAAAAAGTTACAAATAAAATTACTGAATTTATCTTGAAGTTATTTTTGTTTTTATTATACAAAATCAAAACTATGTGGTAAACATTTTTGGTAAAGAATTACAGGTAGCAACATTTTTTTCTATTTTTAATTTTGTGTAATTTCTCTTTCACTCATAGTACAGGATGTCCCGGTTTCTATTCCCTGAAGTAATAATCGATGTTGTCCCAGTATCATGACAGGAGCGGCAGTTATCGAAAATTAGTACTTTTTACAGTCCAACTGGGCGCTTGCTTGCCTGTAGTGAAATCCGTAAAATGCATTTTCACGAGACTTATTCTGTTGTCAACTACAGAATCCAACCTCCCATTGTGCTTTCTTTGTCAAGTAAATTCAGCAATCGGGGATTGCGATAGTCATAACAATAAAATGAAAGTAATGTTTATGAATGATGGTAAACCGATGCGCAAGTAGGTAAGTCAGACAGCAATGCATGACTAAGATGATTCTTCTGCTGAAGAAAGAACAAATATAAGGAGTTTTAGGCATGCTCAAAGACATTTCAACAAAATTGGGGGGGGGGGGCAGATACCTACAAATTCGGGCTTTGAACATTGTCGCTCTGTTGAAAAACGGAGTTGCGAAATTTCCACTTCACTCTGGTTATACTTTCTTACTGTTTTCTACACCAACGTAAACAAATAAAAAGAAACAAAGAATTAGGATAAAGAATGGCATGCACGTGTTTATCTAAATATTTGTCACGATTCCACACAAATAAGAGATGTTGCGCTTGTTGCAGATACGTACGTGAAAACTTACCTTCGCGAAGGTGAGCGTTGGCTGCAGAAGCGCAAGACGCGAGTCGTCCGCCACAACTTGGAGCCGCAATTTAAGCAGACTCTGCGGTACAACGCTAGCGACGTGTCAGGGCGTACATTGCTTGTGATGTTGTGGGAGCACCAAAAGGGCTTCGAACACAACCAGGGGCTTGGCGGGGCGGAGGTGGCATTGGACAAATTGCAACTGACGCAGACGACCACAGGTTGGTACACTCTCTTCCCAATCCACAGCCTGGGCTCCGACTCCAACGATTCTCCCTGACAACTCGGGCGAACAGAAGCGGCCTCGGAAGAGCCCGCCCTTCACAGCTCGCCTGCTTCCGGCCTATATTTAAGAAACGACTTCCAGCTTTACATCGACCCCTGCTTCAAACGCGGAGGAGTTCAAAGCCACTGCGCGAGTACCGACCCGTGCAGGTGTTCTAGTAGTAGACGGAGCGTTGGCTCCCCGAAGAATCCATTTACACCTCCATGTGTCAGGGTTTTGGGACAAGCTGTCTGCTCTTCCAGACTTCCGCTTTTGTCTCGTTACCTAGATGATGTTGTTTCCTTCACGATCCGGATGGAGGCAGCTTACGAATTTGTAGCTTTAGATAGTAAATGTAAATCATATTTCCACAACACAAAGTTTTGTAGCTCCCCACTCTCTTCTTAATGAGTTTTTTAGTCACATACCGTAATCAAGAGAGCTTTGAAAATTGTAGGTTGAGCTGACCTTGAGCTTTCAAGAGTGATTTCGAGGAAGAAATAAGCTTCAATGTTGAATTATGCTTCAAGTTACCCTCTTATAGAAATCTGGTTTTCTTCTCCATGTAATATTTAACCCTTTTAAAGATATTAAATATTTCATATTTGAATTTTTACGTGTGGAAATGAACTGTATATTTTGAAAATTTCTTGAATTGTACTTGGAATAAAAGACAATACCATGAGAGTAAAATAAAATACTTTAAATTGGTTTAACAAATAGGTACAATAATAAAGTGGATTAGAAAGTAAATTGATTGCTACTAAATGCCTAATTATTTGTTATGTGTTCTTTGATGATAATTGAAAATAGCAATCCTTTTTCTCTATATTGAAATTTATATTTTGCATTGAGATTGAACCTTTACCTTTCAATTACCAAAAACATAAGATTTCAATTCAATGCAATGTTCAATACTGATTCATTTTATCACTTCTCTTCCTGCATCATAATGTGATAATCCCTCATTAAAATATTTAGCAGAAAAAATATGTTTTAGATGTCAGTAAACAAACTTTTCAAACAATAATACTATTAAGAACAACAACAACAACAATAATAATAATAATAACAACAACAACAATAATCAAAAATAGCAACAACAATAATTTATTGATTGTAGAGTAACACAAGTATCAAGTACAATATCAGGATGATATATATTCTTCCTTGTAACAAAAATAAATAAATAAATAAATAAAGCATTAACAATCAATTTAACTTTAAATAAGAACAATAATAATAATAAAAAATAACAGATTATCTTACAATAGCAATTATTTCTATTTACAATAATAAGTAATAATAATTGTATTGTATAGTACAAGAAAAAATTAAATAAATTTACATAAGCATTTCAGTTAGATTTCAATAACAGTTACCTACATTATAGGACAATAAAATATGTAATATCTTGTGATGACCATTACAGTTGTTTACATTATTTTATTCATTTAAATTACCTTCTTATTATAATACTGCTTTTCAAAATAATAGTTCAATTGAATAAAAATGAAAGTTCAAACCCATTTGCAATGGTATGTTGTTAATCAGTTAACACACATTACAGCAATTATTTGTATGGATGCATAGCAATAAGATGGCATTTAAGTAATGTTTTTAAGACCTATTTATTGACAGATTTTATGGTAACTGCATCAATGTAGTAAGCATCACTGACATAGTTGACATAATGACTTATAGTAGACAACCTAAATTACTACATGTGAAAATTCATATATTTAATATTTTGCTTAATTTATTATTTCATTTTCATGATAAAACACTCAGCTATTTTGTTAAGACATTTAGTATTTTCAATTAGAAAAAAGATGTTTTCATTAACAGAAATTTAATAGCATGTTTAGTTCAAAAAACGGATTGGGAAATACTGTCAACTTCACTTCAGCAGGCAATATAAATATTTCAATATTGCATTATAGATGTATTTAGTGATTTGTTCATCAAAGTACAATGTATGAATGTATTGTTGAATGAATGTTTAGAAAATTTTAACTGAAAGAAGTTGGAATATCATCAAATTAAAAAGTGGAAAGTGCTTGTTTGTTTGCTTTTCACTTTAAACTTTTATATTAATGTACTGTTATAGTTCCATTTTTGAGAGAGTATTTTGGAATTACAAATCAGTTTAAAATTGCATATAATGCCAAGGAAAAATTAATGCAAACTGTTATTGGTAGACAGCAATTAACAGAGAAAAAATGTGCCTGTACGTAATTTATAAAACATGGTGCTCAATCAGGTAACTTATGCATACAAAATAGCAAGTGAAATATAGAGGCAATCTTTATTAAGTTCCTGTGAAAAAAGAACACCAAAAGAGGTTCTGGCAAATCGTCTTGATTCTCCTCAATTTGAATTTGAAATCTGAGAAGGAAAAACAAGTATAATTGTTAGCAGTGTTATACTCGTAAACAGATGTTAAAATACAGTAATTATCAAATGCTGTCTCTTTTGTATGTCTTCCCAGCTGTTTTTTCTCTTTAAATTAAGAATTTCCTTTTTATGTAAAAATAATTGTAATAACAATGATAACAAAAACATGCTTGGACATTTTCTAGTTAAGGCCTGTCACCTTGAAGACTTTGAATTCGCAATTTCATGGATGATGTATTAGACAGTTATGATGCATGCAGACTTCTGGCTGAGAAGTCAGCATGTGGGATTTTATGCCACAATATATTCACAAGAAAAGGGACAACCATCCATGGGCAGCTCAGAATTCTTACACATAATTTGTACAACATCAGAGTTGGTGGAGTCTTGTCACAGCCTTGTCACAATGATGTTCTGTTCACATGTCTGTGGCACATGCTGGGAGCAAGTCTCTACAACTCTCAGGTGGTACAATAAATGTTTAGAAATTGTCCAGTACACTGGTTATAATATACGTACACAATGTCTGTTATAAGTGTGCTTGATAGAGAGCAACAAAAGCGACACATCTGGTTTTTTGATTATTTTATTATCAAAACAACTTTATCTTGCCATTTGGAATGAATGTTTGTCAAAAAATGGACATCATATATGCATAGACTATTTACAGTGACTTAAGCCTATTTCTTCTGAATGAAAATATAAAATTAGATAATCATTATACTTAATTATAATTAATAAATATTAATTATACTTAATATTTTTTTCAGTTTGCTCAATTTCTTTCTTTCAATTTTAATACCTGTTGCATATGGATGACTCTTCCTTCTAGATTTTCTCCTCCAACACATTGAATTTGTATGATGATTCTGCTTTGACATGATCCATGGTTACATTTGGATACTGTGACCTGTACTTCTTAAGCCCAGTAGCCTTAGAAGTCATTTATTCCCAGAAATACACATTCAAGCTTTGAAAATACGTTTGCAAGATTTCTTCTTTCAGCTTACAAAGGTTAATGATGAATGAAAGCTTGATTAATGCAGTGAAGCTTTTGAGAGTTTTTAGCATGTTATTTCAAATTATAAAAAAAAAAAGTATATCAGCATTGGGATATCATAGAATGTTGTTGTTGTTGTTATTTGATAATATTCAGCACACTTATGAAAACAGTACTAATATAATAAAATAATAAGGCAATAGAAATTATTTGAGAAAATGTGGGAAGACATTCAAAAAACACAAGAAGGACACAGAAGAGAATCAAGATGAATATGTGTTGTCAGAGATGAAACTATCAGGGCTTCTGATCCATCAGCTCCTCCTGTGGCAAAATATCCAGAATTTTTATTTTAGAACATATGCATACTTTGTATATAAAAATCTTAAGTCCAAGACTGATCAAACGTTGGTTTCAATTCCCTAACTTTGAAAACGATTTGCACTCTTTTAGCCCTTGAAATGGTGGCTAATGTTTCTCTATGTCAATTATTCTATTTGTTGTTTAAAAAAATTGATATGCACTTGACAATCATTATTCACGATTTTTTGAATTGTAAATAATATAAAAATTGAAAAACAAGCTTAAAATTCTTGCTCATTATAGAACAACTGGTGGCCTCTTATTACGATGTGTGGCTGAAAAGTTATGTGAATATTATCATAGAAAAAAACAAATGAGTGTAAAATCTTTATTGGCCTTTAATGAAAGTTCCACCAAGTGCATTATATCTTCAACAATGTTCTTAAAACTTCTGGAACAATTGGGGAATTCTCCAGAACAGTCGTCATTCAGTTTAAATCTTTGAGATGTTTGCTAACGTCTGATTCCTTCACTAATACAGACATTGGACATTGTTTTTACTGACTTATCTTCTTCTTTTATCAATCTGAAGGAATCATACAAGAATTAGGTTTTGTGAAAATCTGAAAAGTTAAGATCCATGCTACAAGAGTAGTTAAGTACCCGCACTAACAGTTTCAACATTTCCAGAAGTTTTAGAAATAGTGCCCAAGTGTATTGTCACATGGATCCTACTTTCAAGGCTAATAAATGTCATTCCTATGTGCATTCTGTTCTGATGGGTAAATTCACGAAACTTTTTAAACATGCCAAGCACAAATGTGCATTGTCTGTTTATTGTTCTATACTTAGTTATCTTTCTTTATAACTCTTGTGAGTTTTGGGAAAAAATGTTTCTGTTTTCTCTTCTCATACTTTAGGGCAATTTTGGAGAAAACTTCAATTGTATCCATTGGTGCAAATAGTTATTTTTAAACATTCCATTAATTTGTGAGTAAAATTGTGTATGAAATGTGCTTGATTTGCAAGTTTACAAATTTCAATTGCAGGAAGGAGTATTCAAGTTTTATTATGCATATCTTCCAAACCAATGGTTTTTACAGTAGGCCTCCTATAGAAGGATTATTATGGAAAATTATTTCCATAATATTATATAATGGAAATAACTTTTCAGAGTAGAAGATAATGCCGCAATTTCAAGAAGAGTACCTTTGATTTCTGTTCTTCTTTCGTTTTAAAATTGAATAATTCATTGCATGTGGTAAAATAAGTATTTTTTATTCTAGTAGAGGAGTTTCAAATTATAAATCCATAAGATGTGTGTGAATAAAGAGTGCTCGAGGCAAGACAATATATAATTATTTTTCTTCTGTTTGTTTGAACAATGAAATTAATAGTAAATTATTTCACTCATTATACAAACAGAATTCAACCAAACTTCAGATAAACAATATGTTTTTATCAGTCATTTAGGGTGTACATGATTATATTGAGAGGAACTTGCCTTCAATGGAACTTCAAACTGACAATCTTAAATGTGGAAAAATCTATGGTCCCGTCCAGCGAATATAGATATACCGTTACAGTTCTTTTGTACAAAGCTGATTTTCTTCAGAGTGGAAGCATAACATAACAATATGTTTGTACAATGAAAGTAGTCATAAGTACATGTCTATTTAGTCAATTCCCACTTGTAGTTGATATTAACTGAATGGGAATGTTCTTAGGGTTTGTAACCACGGTGGAAGTGAAGGTTAATGGGCCTTCGCAAGTTTGCGTAGTACATGACCACTCATTGAGTACCCACAAGGGATTCTTTCTATGAGTGGGGAACAGCTGTTCAAAAACCCTGAACATGGTGTTAGATTTCCAAATCTATTTTTTGGGGCGTTTCCTTGACTTTTGCCGTGGAAGTGTCGTTGTCACAGTGCCAATTGTCATATTGTGACTGCTTTAAAGAGTACAATTGTAAATCACATGTGACATTATCAGTCAATAACATGCAGAAGAAAAACTAAATACTAACTCTCTGCATGCCGAAAATTAATTAATACAGTGAAACTGAAAATGATGAGTTTCTGCAAAAAGTAACATAAAGAGTTTTAACAATTATGCATGATAATTGTGTAATTGAAGAAGCAGACAATAAAAATAATAATAATAATAATAATAATAATAATAATAATAATAATAATAATAATAATAATAATAATAATGACACAAACAAGGCTGAGAGAGATTCATTGGTACAATATTTCAAATAATATACAGTTGCATGCCAATTGCTACTTCAAATTTTGGGGCCTACGTTCAAAGCCTGAAAAGTGAGTTCTCACTTATTCTTAGTTACTACGAACGACTGATTAAAGACATCTTCAGGTTTGGTGGATACTTAGGAAAAAATACAATGTTGTATGAAATTAGTCTGTGAATCAAGAACAAATGTGAACAAAACTAGATTTCTTAATATAAACATACAAACTTTTTCTTATAAAAGAGAATGCCGATCCTATGTCGTGTGCTCTCTGCAAACTACTTGTTATTAAAGGTGGGAAATGACAGGATAAAATGTTTAAAGAGTATTGAAGCCTACTAATTTTTGAGAACCTAGCAGTGCAGGTAGATCTTGTACTGAGAGGAAGTTCTTAAAACCATGCTGTTTAACATTTCAATGTAAATAATCTAACATCGAAAGAACATGTTATTATAATGATCAATGCAAGTACTACATATGGTTAAATACAACCAAGCAAGTGGGGAATATAAGTGCAAACGTTTATTACATTAATGAGAAGAAACATTGATGTGCGATATTTTACATATGACACCGAATCCAAATATTATCCTATTCCTTTTCTATATTTATTCCTCCTGAAATCAGAAGTCTTCTCTTTTCTTCTCATCACTGTAATATTAAATTAGATTGTTAATATTGTTCACTCCTTTTAGCAAGAACATGCTATTAATTCTACACTTTCCATTTTTGGACTGTGAGAAATAATAGTTTACTGTGGAAAAGTGTCATGTGATTATTTTGACCCTTCTCCACTCTTTACATCAAATGCCGCATTTGATTCACTGCAAATAAAGACAAAGTAGTTCTCAAAATCTAAATTTCTCCTGTGATATCCTGTGGTCAGTGTTGCATTGAGAACAAAGAGACGTTACACAATTCACTATTTCATCGATTTGTTACCAGGACATACAGAAACTTATACCTCCATGCATGATGATGATAATTATATAGTACAATAATATAATAAGAATTACATAGTTCAATCTTCGAAGAATAGCATCGATGGGTACTAACGCGGAATTGTCGGACTGCGGCCAATAATGCAGTAAATGCACTTGCAAAAGTTTAAATTTTTGTATATAGGAGTTTGAATGATACTAACTTAAAATTTGAGATGATATTTTTCATTCTATGATGCAAAAATGCAAAATGAAGTCTATGGTTATAAAACTTATTTGATAGAACAAATAAATAGGATATGTGTTATTTTAGCAAAGTCGTAAATTCATCAAACTCTTCCTCTCATTATATTCATTCGAGTCATCAGTAGCAGCATGTATTGGCTTATTCCAACTTTGAGGGATTCTCTCAATCTCTTTATGCCCTGGGCCATCCATGCTATTTTGTCCATTAGGATGATAATAGTAATGGAGGAATTTTGGTATTCAGTTCTCTAGAATTCTTCTTAAACGACATAACTATACAGTTCACTCCTAGTGTCTTACTTTTGTACATTTAAGACCAAGTTTACAGATAATTGTACAGAAATTTATTTAAATAAAATCAACATATCAGTACATAATGCAGTTATCATTTTGCAAGACACAAACCTTATGAAAATTAAGTTCAATACCTCCAATTACCACATTTCTTTCATAAAATACTATTGTATTGTCTATTAATGGTCTCAAAAAACTAATTTTGGTGGTTTCAAATTTTGTCTTATCATCTCTAATAAGTGCTAGTTCTCACATCCATAGATAATCATTCTTTTATAAAATTTAGCTGGGTGTCTTCTGTCTCAAAGTCTTTCGGTGTTCTACAATTTTCCACTTTCAAATGTTCCACACTTCACAATTTCTGAATTTTCATATTCATTTTTTATGACAACAAAATATAGCAAAATAAGTAAATGAAGTCATGCCTGTCAAACAAGTCATGTTTTTCTGCACAAACTCTTGTGTTTCATATCTTTCATGGTGTTCTTAGCAATGTGTCTGATCAATCTTCTTACACATAGTACTGATCAATTTTTTGATGTTGTTATGTGGTCCACAACTGCTGGTTTTGGTGGTCTTGTCAGTGAGGACTTTGTTATTGAGCTAGAAGGACTATGTTTTCAGCGTTTTAGGCATTGGATTATCTGTCCATGAAACAAATTGTCATGCTGCCACATTTGGTGTTCCTGATATTCCTGGATTCGGTTTATTAAATACATAACTTTATCATCTAAAAACCATGATGTTCAGATCTGCAAAGGATATCGATGAATTATGCAATGAGCTTTCATTAAATTTTCTGATTTTGTGATCCATGTTGTATAACTCTCTACAACTTATGACTTTCTTATACAGCTTGCAGTGACTCTTGTTATTCCATCTCACTCAATCATCAGCACAACCCAGAGGTTTATAGATTGGTTGAGAATGGAACTGAGTTCTGATGATCTTACTATAACTCATAACTCATTATGTTCCAACGTGGCAGAAGTTTCAATGTGAAGTCAGATATTCTTACTCTTGCTTAAAGTTTGGGTACTTGGCGTATAAGAAAAGCCACTCCTTCACAGTTGGTCTGGGAGTTTGGTATTCCACGTGATTGCATTTCTTCACTCAAAAATATTTAGAGTAGTACATTGTCTATGCAATTGCCATTGCAGTGGCACTACTGAATATATCTTCTAATTGTGGAAATACAATACTTTTATTTTGATTTTACATATAATTTCAGGGAACTCTCAGGGAGGTAATTGGTTCTAGTGCTACCTTTTGGTCTATGAACTCTAAAGGAACATCTTCATATTTGTTCTCAGGAGTATCAGTCTCAGAATTTCATGATTATCTGGTTAACATTGTATGTAATTTCTAATTTTTGCATAACCCAACTGTGTGGCAGACAAGCCTATGCATTATTGTATACTCCTGTATGTTTATCAAGGATCTTCTTGTGGTCTGTATGATCGTTTCGATGATAAATGCTTTATTTGTCTCTGATTTTGGGATTGCCTTTCAGTTTGTCTGGAAAGAGTTCCCTCAAGTTGATCTTGTGTCTTTTCTGCACCTCAAATTAATTTGAACAATTATTGTTAAAATTGCTGTTTGATTTGTTTACAATTATCCCTTGAATTTTTTGAATTCTAAGTGAATTCATTTTGTAAACCAACTAAAATAAAATAGCTACAAAACAGTTGTATGTAGCACTTCAAAAGTACCTAATAATTAAAAACTTTTTCTGTAAAATAATTAATTTGTTCACTTTCCTTTCACAATAAAACATTTTAATATTTTTCCACACAATTAACCTTCAGCAAATACTGAAGAAAATGAAATATAAATTAAAACTGGAACAGAAAAAATAGTTAAATAAAAGAACCAAAGGAAAAGGCCTATATCATAAAGTTAATACAAATTTTGGCTTTATGAAGTTTCAAAATCTTACCAGTACTGTTTTGGAACTAACATTTTCAAATGTATCATTTTTATACAGAATTTAATTTGGACTGCAAAATATATTGTTAACAAAAAAATTAGCAAACCAAAAAATTAATAATGAGTTCGAGGAAACTATCCATTTTTTATAGAGAATCAAATGCGGCACAATAAACAATAATATTGATACCCAAAGTCAACTCTGAATCCATTACCCTCTAGATGTTTGTAACAAACAAAACTGTTATTGAAGTTTCTTAATAGGCAACTCAAATTATCAAAAAGTTGTGCGAAATTAGTAGCCTAATGACCATTTTTATTTTTTTCATGATTCATTAATAGAATATTCCATTTATGAGAAATTTCACTAGTATTGATAAACGTAACGTAGGAGAAAGAATAAGATCAAAACAAAACAATTCTTCCTTCATCATTGTGATAGAAAAGTGTTGAAAAAGCAAAATTTGAAATTTGTAAACCCACATATTTTTATTAAATGATACTTCAGTAATGATTACAGAATTATATCAATGAACATTTTTCATTACACTTTAAAAGATTTGTTTTTTAGTATAGATCTATGAAGTACATAGAAGTGTCAAATCTATGAAGTAAATGATTTTTAGCATGTCATGCATACGATTGCTTTTAATTTCTAAAAACATTCGACAGTTATTTCATTAGAAGCAATTCTTTATGTTGTTAAGATTTTTAAAAAATGCATTACACATATTCTAAAAATATTATAATGCTGTTACATCAGCAAAACCAATGCTGTCCCTGGTTTGTGTAATGTACCAAGAATTTTACAAGAATTTTGTCTCAGGTGAGGATTTACATACATTTAGACACAAATATACTCATCGGGCTGTGTGGAGTCTTACTGAATTTGTGAGAATTCTGAATGTATAGCATAATGTATTTTTTTTGCATTCAGATATATCTGTGTTCCAATTTATATTTGACTAAAATGAAAGGCCTAAAATTGTGTAACTGTAACAATCAGCTAATTAAAATTTGTTTATTTGGAGTGGTGTCTGTACTTGCTTTTCTGAAATACAAAACTTTATGGAGATGTTGTTGTGTTTTTCATTTCCTGCTGTTTTTTACCACTCATTTAATATACCAAGATTGATACTGTACACTGATACTATGCAACAACATAAATGCCAACAGCAAACAAACTATTTATCTTTTTAGGGGGAGGACATTTATTTATTTTAGTCATTAGCTTTCAAACCATTTTCAATTGAGAACCTCGGTGCTACTTTTTTAGTACTAATTCCCAGGGTTCTCAGGTAAACCACTTGACATTGTGGCTATTGTTTAATGTGTAGACCTATACATAATGTTCATTATTTTTAATGTTTGCAGTATGTTGCCAAAGATCTAAAGGAAAAAGTACAAATATAATTGGTAGAATAAGGATAAATTCTGCAACTCAGAATGCAAGGTGAGAGAACAATGTTTTTGCACTTTTGTTTCAGCCTATAGAATTTAAAATGGCTTCTCCAAATTGAAGATGGTTGGAATGAGATTGCAATCAAAAGGTGGCCAACATTTTATCAAATATGAGAGGCAGAGGCTTTGTCACCATCAGAGTGAAGTTTCACATCAGGTCATGTACAGAGCAGTGTGACATGTGGGCTCAACATTCATAGAGTGAATGACTTTTTCAATTATATAAACAACAGACATTGTTACATTTGTGTCTACATTTATAATATTTATAAAGGAAAATGGTAATTGAGGAAGGGAGTGAAATTTAATGCTCCTTTGCAACTTTTTTCTGCATTTTGATTCACTTAAAAATGATGTTAAAATGACAGATTATTGAGCTCTGAACACCATTGTAAAAGTGAGATTCACAGTTATGAAATTCTTACATTTTACAAACAATCATGCATGAAATGCACAATTGGGGGCAGAGTCATTATCAAATGACTGGAGGATAAAAATCATAGCAACTTATTTATCCGACTAAAAATTGAACAGTAAGATATCCAGGAGGTGAAAATCACATGGTATTGATTGTTTTTTAAAGTGTAATTAATTGTTTTAATGCCAATTGAACACAAATACATACCCACATACAACAAACATTTAACATTCACACCTGCCTTACCTCAGTTTCCTTTTAGCTGCAGCATCTGAGTTGCTCTGTGGAATTGGGAAGGAATTTTATTGAATTCAGTGGTGGCATGCAAACCACAGCGAAGAGTAAGGAGTTGAATATCTCCAGTGCATATTGAGAAGAGTTATCATCTTTAAAATTATTGTTTAGCTTTCTCAAAAACTGTCCCTAAATCGTACATCTTTAATTCATTTGGCTTTCTTAACTAATGGTGCTAACATAATAGGGCCCACGTACTTTCTCACTTCATTTGTAAGGGTTACGTAATATTAATACCACTTTATCCCACAAATTTTTTTCACACTGGGTTTCAAAGTAAGAGAGTTAAGTTTCACAAGTACTTTACTTATCTGACATACCAAAAAACAGGTTCTAATAAGAAACTTCCCAACATTTCAAAAAGAAAATTGAACATCTGTAGTTTAAGAGCTAATCTTGGAATGGGGATAAGCTCTAAAACAGAGTCACTTAATTAATTAAATAAAAACTTTCCCTTAAGTTTTTTGAGTTCTTGAATTCATATTGACTGCTAGAGACACCCCTATAAAGTTAAAATTGTAGTTCACTCAACTAGAAGTCATTAAGTGACAAAGGTTTTTATTTACATATTTACTTTGTGAAAATACATGAATTTTTAGAAATTCAGTTATAAAATAACTGAATTTAAATATAATTATTTAGTTATAAAATAACTGAATGAGAAAAGTACTTGAAACTAAAGAGGTAAATCATTTTTTATAAAACTCGAAATCTGAGAAGAAAGTGTTGTCTCCATGGTGATTGAGTGAGTAATCTGTTTCCGGTCATGTAAATTGCTATGGTCATTACTTCCGTAAGTGTAGTTCATGTAATATCCCTGGAGTGGCGGTGCCCCTCACCCCCCCCATCAGATTCTACATCATGAATGACAGGACTTTTGCAGAATATTAGAACGTAAGTTTGTATAAAATTCTCAGTGCTTGTCTGCAGGTAAATATTCTATCAATGATATTAGATATCTTTCTGCCGCCTAGCAAATACCCAGGTCTTTATAGTCTAACTCGCAACCCATATCTGAGAACACAACCATTTATTTTGGCAATTTGGCAATGCGTGAAATAATGTTAATGTTGACGAAGGATCAAGGTGTATTTTCGGTGGAAGTTTATTTCGGCACTTAATCTTTTTAAAGAGTCGGGAAATGTTTCAAGAAAATTTTCCAGAAATGCCAGTTCCCAACAAGTCAACAATTTGTAGATAATTCCAGCGTTATGAATTGGGAAGGGGAACGTTATGGATAGGAAGTGGAGTCGCAGTGCCTCTGTTTTAAAGGAGGAGAAATTATTAGAAAATTCAGGAGGTTTATTTTATTAATATTTTTATTAATTTTATTACGATTTTCAAATTTGTTTAATTTACAGGTTCCAATGTCCAGATTCATCGCTTCTTGCAAAACAAGAAAGGTAATCGGTGAGAAAGTGGATTGATCATGAAGCACAGATGTGGTTGTTCGACATTTGTCAAAGAATTTGAAACTGAGAATGCGCAACATTTTAGACAACTCATATTGTTTAACCTAACCTCAAAATTTTAGAAACACGCACAATACGTACTAGTTTCTATTAGTAGGCTACTTTTTTTAACGTTTTATTTGAATATCAAATATAAAATCACCCAACAGGGGCCTCAGAGTAATTTTTTGCTTACCTGGTTTCGAAAATTAAGAATTTTCTATGTACTTTCTCGTATAGGTACGTACAATCGGAGTACGTAGTACGGAAATGCGTAGTATAGAGAAAGTAATGTAATGCTGCGGAAAATCTATTTCGAGATTTCAAAGGATATTCACATTTTAGCGTCCCCCGAAAAAGTTTGCTTTTCTTCAAACATCCGTGCATCTGCCTATCCGCCCGTCTGTCTGTGAACAACACAAGCGCCTACATTGTTCATATGATTTTCCCAAAAAGGAATATTCCCCCGTCGACCTGGCCCGACTCGAAGCTCTGCGATTTTGAAAACATTGTTTAAATTTCGGGAGCACTTCACGTGAAGCCCCTGCGACCTTTTCCACATTTTCAGATAGCTCCAATTTTCCTTTAAATTTCCTACAAGCATAGAGTGAAATACTATGTATAGAGAATGTGTGCCATTCTGTAGTACCACTAGTTTACTTCTGCAATGGTACATTCCATTTCGTGTGCAATTTTCTGCTTGGCAGCGGCCATGTCCAGGCAACAAAGTCGCAGACACTGGCAGGCACTTCCAGCAGTTTCGAATGCTGAGAGCAAGTCGGTGCGAGTCCCCGCGCCAGCGTGTCTATTAGCGAGTAGTTCAGATGGTGATCGCTCTCCGAGAGCAACACACCACTCACTGTTGCCGACTCTCAGATCTGTGTCCATTGGCGAGAAACGCTCTCGGCACAAACTCGCGAGAGTGTAGCTCTGAAGTAGATACACCTTTACACTAACATGCACTACACCGCACATGTCGGGAGACTGCTCGGGAGCTTAGAGCTTGTCGCAACTGGGATGGTGCCCCGCTGGTGGGAGATACCTGATTGGGGAAACCCCACTAGTCGACGGTAGGTCGCCGCAGGTTCTCACCATCCAGCGGGGGGGGGACATCACCACCGCCTCCCGATGAAAACATGCACTACACTTACGAGACTAACGACCTCGTTAATTGACGCGCCCGGAATCACTAACAACCAATCAACTGGGAGACTGGTTGTTTGACCAGTCTCCCTCCTCATGGCTCGCCAGGCTCCGAGGGCGGGAGGGAGCGTCCCTAGAGCCTCAGTGCGGTAGCAAAGGGCTCAAGGGCGATCGCCTCGCGTCTTCCAGCGCCTCCACCGATCAGATTGAGTGGATATGCAAGTTACACCAGCCACAAAACCCTCCTCTTTGCCGTCATGCCCATGATGAGGCAGTCTAAACCAGGCCCATGGGGGGGGGGATGGGCGCTTCCTTGGAACTCCGTGCGGTAGACACGGCGTAGGGGCTCAAGGACGGTCACCTCGGGTGTTGATCTTCCAGCGCCTCCACCAATAAGTTTCTGTGGATCCCACGAGCTACACCACCCACAGCGATACCACCCTTGTTGCAGTCACGCCCGTGGTGAAGCTGTGTGAGCCGCGCCGCGATGGCGCATGGGGCGCGTCCTTGGAGCTCCGTGCGATAGCGATTAAGCCAGGGCCCAAGAGTTCAACGATGGTCGCCTCGCGTGTGGGTGTTCTATCGCCCCACCAACCAGCTTCAGTGGATCCCGCGAGCTACACCAGTCACAACGATACCTCCCTTGCCGTTGGTGAGGCGGTGGGAGCGGGAGAGCTTCCCTGGAGCCTCCTTGCGGTAGGAATGGAGCACGGGTTCAAGGGCGGTCGTGTTGAGGGTGTGTGTTCCAGCGCATCCACCAATCAGATTCAGTGGATCCCGCGAACTACATCGGTCAGCCTCCTTGTTGCCGGCATTCGCGGTTGGTTAACGCCGGAGTTTTCTCGGTCCAGTTCGGATCCCTAACCAAAGTTTTCTTGACCATTTAATGCATTAAGTTTCTATCTATTGTAGAGATAGAAATATGTATTCTTCCCGATCGGCAATATCTGTTAAGAGTCGATATTAGACGAAAAAGCGCGTTCGCGCAAAAAACCAAGTCCGGGAAAAAAACAAGATTGCAGGAGCAAATCGCGTAGCCGGATACGGGCATGTCCGTTGGTTACGCGATTTGGTTTAGAAGAAAATCTTCAAGCGATTTTTCGAAAAGATGCCCAACTTTATGTCAGAGAGGTGCTACGTTGTGGTGCCACTAATTAGGTCTGAGAAGCAGAAGAAACCGCTAAGATGATTGAATCAAAGAATAAATATAAATAAGAAGATCTGTTTCCTTGATCTTTTTTGTTTTTCAATGATTTTCAAATACAACTTATATCATTTGGGAAGAAATTGAAGTAATAATATTTTACATCGTTGCGCATAAATTAATCTACGGAAAACGACAAATAAATTTCTAACCTTCGTTATACCCGAACACCATACCAGAACAGGTGTGATTTTCAATTGCAACTTTTTTGCTTGTAAGTTTTCTGCTTCGTTGCCTGTTGCAGACAAAATATCTACAAATATTGAATTATATGCAGTAATTCTCAATACAAGTAGTCGTGATACAAAAGTATCAACTAAATTTACAGTAATACTATTGCTAAATTTCCATTTTGATATTAGTGCAACTACTTTTTACTTTCCCGCATACATACGTATATACGTAGTATAGGGAAAGTTATGTAACGCTGCGGAAAATCGATTTCGAGATTTCAGCGCAAACACATGTTTTGGGGTCCCCTGATATCGAAAAAGTGGTTCTTTTCAAAACGCTCGCCCGTCTGTCCGTCCGTCTGTGAACACTACTAGCTCCTAAACAATGCGAAAAAAATTTCCAACTTGATGAAACCCCAGTGCATCTGTCTCGAGTGGAAGCTTTGAGATTTTGAAAAACATTAATTAAAATTTTGGGACACTAAACATGAAGCCCCGGGGACATTTTCAAAATTTTCTCAAAAATTGCTCCAATTTTTTTCTTTATTTTTCATCTAAGAATAGAGTATAATAGGCTTTTGAAGGTGGCACAGGCCCTATTTTTACGGTTAACTCTGAATTTTTGAAAATTGCAAATTCTCTTCTGGTCTTCTTCCGCCCCTCTTCCGGGCTTATTCTGCTCCTCTTCGTCCGCGGCACCACCAATCTTCTTGAGCGCTCTTATTACGATTTGAGCTTTCGTGAAATTAAAATATAGTTCATGCGCTCGTAAATTAGAATGAACTTCGTTCACAAGAGCAGTTATTACGTAAAGTTCGATTCTCACACAGAATTACTGGGTCGTATCTGCTTAATAACTTCTCGTTTTTCAGTCTCATAAACTCCTAATTATTTAGCGTATTATAATTCCATAGTTCATTTAAACTACAGCTTATTCGAACGCTGCTATTCTGGCAATCTGTATTAATAGTGCGACGACTAAATTCGATTGCAAACTATTCTCACGTTCTCTCCACTGAACACAATTGCAATCCCTATCTTTGCAGTGGAACACAACATTTTTCCACCGCTGCCTAGATCAGAAGAAGGAAAATCTCTCCGACTGCCCGCTGGTCAGTTTCCTCCCCTACCTTCTCCTTACCGGCGACTACCACCTCGTACCTCCGATTTACGGCTGCCCGGCTGCTCTCGAAGTTGGGTCGTTGCTTTTTACATGTGAAATTCTGACGGGCAAATAAAACGCATGGATGAAGGAACTTTTGGTCTGTCGACCAGTAAAAGAGTTGCTGGATTTACATTACATTTAATTATTATTAAGGCCAATTATTATTACATTACATTTAGTTATTCATTACATTTAATTATTACTCTTAATGACATCAGTAACGCCATAATGATAGCGGATGACCCAGCGACGACAGTCTATTAATAATTAGGCCTTTCGGCCTTCTCACCAATCTCTTGCGTGTTGCGCTGATGCTGAGACGATGACGTCCTTCTCGATGTCGCACAGTTTGGCCCGACCATGCACTGGCGTACCAGCGGAGGCGCGGGGTCCGGCGGCGGTTTCCTGCGGGCGTCTCTGGCGGCGGAGGTCCAAATTTGCCTCGTTCACCGGAACGTAGGCGGAGAGCCGTTTCAACCGCGGCACCTCAACGAACCGTTGATGTCCAGAATGAAGCTAATACTCATCGCAATAGCGTGAAAATATGTCTTCAAGACAAGTTCTATCTAAAGAATCTCAGAAGCCACGTCAAGTCAAGTTCTCTCTAACAATCCGAATATTTATTACGTTCTCGTGTTCCACTTATTTAAAGCCTCGCGGTGTCCTCACCCAAACAGTCGAGGGCACCCACAATCTCTCCTCGGAGCGCCCAAAGACGGTCCCCTTCCGCCAGGATCCTGGCGCGTGTCGACTCTCTGATTAATCACGTGATGAGGCCACAAACCGCCCATAAACCCCTTTCCCGAGGAAGTGAAGGATCTGTTATCTACGAACACATATTTCGTCTAAAGATTTCCTT
Organism: Acheta domesticus; assembly: GCA_031308135.1. Taxonomy (NCBI): domain Eukaryota; kingdom Metazoa; phylum Arthropoda; class Insecta; order Orthoptera; family Gryllidae; genus Acheta; species Acheta domesticus. Next base: position 174,469,209 of record JAHLJT010008446.1, on the reverse strand, counting down.
CCCCGCTCGCACTAGCTTTCTCTAACATAAGGGCGGTCTCCGATTGAAAATATGACTTCATTTTACAGCCCTTTCTTCAGCGGTCCCACGGCCACATACCGCGCACGCCGTGCCACCCGGAGTGCGAGGCATTTACTTGAGTCGACGCCTTCCAAACAAACAAGCAAAAAGAATCCTCCCTCCCCCGCTGTAAGCGGAGCGCGGTTCCCCTCATTGACACTATGTCTTTCATTGACAAGACGTTTATTGTCACTCTCCAACCCTTCGACTGTTCATTATCGCCAAGATCCTTTTCTGGCTCAGGCCACCCGGGCAGTGTGAGCCGTGCCACGCGCATTAAGTTATCCTTGAGCTGTCAGTGAAAAGTCGCCATTCATCTGACGTATATTTTGTAAACCCAACTTTTTAAAAATACCTCCTACATCGCTGTAGAACACTAGGATTTCTTCTGCCTAAAGGAAGGCAACAGATCCTTTTCCCGCTGACGAGAAAATATAATATTTGTCCCAGGTACAAGCGAATTATTATCTTTTAACCGAAAGGCGAGCAATTCAGAAGCAGTTTTAGAGATATTAAAGTCTCTGTCGAGACCAATCAATCCTTTTTGGTCGAAACATTCAGGTCTTGATGAAGTACTTAGAAAGTCACAATAACTATTTCCATTTTCATAATCTTCAGACATTCAAGATTTGTCTTCAATGAACTCTAACTGAGATGATGGAATAATGGAACAGGTACGTCATCTGAGTATGAAACCGCTCTTCTAGCTGAGTCTAGGTCAGGATACGTCAGTTTGCTACGATTGTTTCGATTAATACCATTGATGTTGGCAAGACAAAAATAACAATCACTAACATGGTTTTAGGCTCTCTCCAAACCATTGGTGCGCCGATGTTTAGGCTTCTTGAACCATTTGTCCACTGTCGCAAATGCACCGTACATGCGTGCAATATGTGGATCTCACATCTTGATTTCCGACCTTGACACAAAAAGAACTCAAATACACCCATCGTCATAAAAAAATCTGCACCCAGAAGGACGAGGCAGATTGCGATCATTGTTGGCAGGCAGGTAGAGGATACCGTGCATAAAAAATGATTACACTTTCACATTTGTAGGATCAACATTTATTGTGCCACACGGCCACCGACGGTACATTTAGTATGGCGTGGGGCCGCCATGTTGGTGAACACACGCGTGCAGACGTCGTGGCATGGAGTTGTACAGGTCTCGAATGGAGTCCTGTGCTAGTCCAGACCATGCAGTTTGCACCTGAGCGCGCAGTTCTTGCAGATTGGTGTGTAGCGGTGGGATTCTGATCGCACACTCCATAGTACCCCAAAGATTCTCGATCGAGAAGAGGTCTGGCAATGAGGCTGGCCCTGACAGAGTATCATCGGCTGCGGTGCGGACGCGCGTTGTCCTGTTGAAATAGAACACGTACGTGGGCACTCACGAATGGCAGAGCCACCGGTTGCAGAATTTTTTGAATCTACCGTGCGGTCTGTCATGGTGCCTCCAAGGAACATTAACGGTGAACGGGAATCATGGTATATCGCGCACAAACACCATCATCAGGTTGGCGGGACGTGCGATGGAATACCACAAACCGCTCGTCGTGGCGCTCGCCACTACGCCTCCACACACGGCCCTGATGGTCGTCGCCATCGAGGCAGAAGCGGGACTCGTTGCTAAAGATCACCCTCTACCAGTCTGCATGGCCCCAGGTTCGTCGTTCCCGACACCAGGCGAGTCTGTAGCGACGTTGCTGGGGTGTGAGTGACAGGCGTCGTAACGGTCGCCGTTCGGCGATCCCTGCGTTGTGAAATCATCTTCCAATGGTACTGGCACTTACAGGACGTAACAGTGCAGTCTGCACAGCCCGCTGTATAGCACCTATCATTGCCGTTGGAACTGTTCCCACGTCCAGATCCTGCATTTCGTATGTGCGTGCCTTCCTCAATCCATTGCCGCAAACAGGGAGCGATGGTGGTGTTCGTACGACCGGTGTGGCGCGCATAACGCTGTTACGGCAACAGGATCAACCAGCCTCCCGCACACCCGGATGTGGCCCCTTTCGAAAGCGTCTAACTAGACAACTGGCTGTCGAACGCGTCCTCTAGGCATAGTGTACGTACAGGTGAACCTCTGGCGGCGCTACCCGATGTCGCAATGGCTGGCGCGCCCGTTTGAATCCCTCTTATCTAGACCGGTGGGCACGACGTCATGCCCCTACCTCCGACCATCTATTGCGCGGCCGACCGTGAAAACGAAATGATTGGCATTGGAATTGTGTGCAATATACCCACCGAGTTTGCAGCGGATCAGTAGGGTCCTTCGGGGTGCAGCTTTTTTGACGATGAGTGTACGTTTATGAACTCAGAAATAGGTTTTCTGCTTTCCTTGAAATAGTACTTGCTACATGTAGCAAAAGACATCTGGACTATTCAAACACTTTCTTGAAGAATCTATTAGACAATGGTTAATTATTGTGTTGCTATCGTTGCTATCGAGTATGCTGAGTTACCCCAACGCTTATTTTATTACATATCATCTTATAATTTTCTTACATTTCTTTTATATTGTGTAGTTGCTTTTTACATTTTTATCTAAACTATCTTGTTGGAAAACCTGTTTTTTGGGCTTGTAGTCATTTCACGACTTGAATTTTTATCTTGGGGTTACTACCTTAATCCTGTTCGTATTGGACGTTCGGGATTTAATAACGTGGTTTGAGGTTATATTATCAGCGGGAGATGGGAGGTGGTGTTATGGATATTCCTACGAAGTATTATTGTAGTACTGGTGCGTTAATATGTGAACATGTTGAAGAATGTCTTGAAGGTTTTGAAAAGATATTAGGTATTCCCAATACAGACGATTTGTTTGAAGAAAATCGTGATGTAGACTGTTTTGTGAGCACGATGAAGATAATATATAGTTTATAGATAAAGTTGACGATATTATTTGTGCTGATGACAAGTAAAACGTGAATGATTACGTATACATCAGTTCAGAAGAGTAACAATTGAAAAAGACAATACGAATAGTACAATGTGTTCTAAAAGGACATGATTTGGCATTCGAGACCTCCTCGTTGTGGACGAAGTCCTGCATGTAAAATATATTGTTTAAATCGCTAAATAGTTTATTAATATATCAAAATAATGTTTAATCTGCGTAAACAAAACAATATTACGACATTTACGGTAAAATATTAAAATTACATTAAATTTTCCTTGAGGTAACTTCTTTACCCCCTTGGTTTTTGACGTGTGCAAAATACCTTGGTAGTAGAAGAGTTAAGAAACGCGAAATTTTATTTATAAATACATTACTTAAGCACTAAAAAATGTGTGAAAGAAACTGTGTACATTATTAAAAAGGTGCTGGGAATTCCAATTTGTTTATAATGAAATAACAACAAAGTTGATTTTACATATTAATTCAAAATAAACTGTGACAAAAGTGACGAAAATCGTTCTTTTCACCATATCTTCAAAACTAGAGCTGATGTTCCCAAGCAGTGTGCATTTTTGGAATCAGCGGGCCTGAAATACCTAGAATCAGCTGTAAAATTTCAGGTACAAAAAGGCTTTTTGTTGCCTTGTGTAATGAATTCAAAATGAGTAGCATCAAACATGAGCATTTAAACAAAATTTAAGTGAAATAATATTATAAATATTAAGGCATTAAATAATCAATTCTATGTTCCAGTTCTTTTTGTCCTTTCAATCTCTATGAACTTAAATTTGTCACAAATTCTCTGATACTTTTCCCAAATTATTCACAACATATTATCCAGACTTGCGGTGCGCTCCGCAGCCCCATTAACAAGGGGTCACGCGTTACCTTGGCTGATGCTGGTCTCCACGATTTGCAGTACCACGTGATTCGGCCTTTACTGACCGTCGCCATATATGGCATGGCGTCATAATATACACAGGGTTTTTTGTTTATGGGAATGAGGAAACCTTTTATAGGCACCACGATTTGCCTTCGTGGTAGTGTGGGACTCCCTGTCGATTTACCTACTAAAACCGCCACCCTTGTTCAGACCATCTTCCCTTTGCGGAACCGCCGTTAGGCACTACTTCGCAGAGGGCGGTCGTAGCTGCAGCTCTTCACCAGTTTGTTACTTTGTTGTTTATTCCGTTTTCTCCTCGTAGTCATGATCGTGATGAGGTAGTCTTCAATTAGCGTTCATTTTTTTTTTCATTTTCCAGCATTTGAGGTACCATTGTTTCAAGTGTCAATTGGGCTTCTGAATCTCTAGTGTTTGCCTTTGACTTCTCTAGGTCTCGCACTCAAATAGCGTATGCTCTGCGTCATCTGTCTGGTAGTGACAGTATCTGCACCTTGCATCCTGGCGGTGCTCGAAGCGGTGATAGCGGTAGGTAATAGTGAAACATGTGTACTCAGTGTTTGTGTTAGGTAAAAAAGCTCAACTGCCCATGTGTCCTGTCGGTCCATTTATTTAATTGTGGAATTAATTTATGTGTTCACCTTCCTGTCACTTCGTTGTCCCAGAGCCTTAGCCAGCTCCTCATGAGCCTTCCCCTGGCTATTTTTTCATATCTTTCGTTGCCTTTTCTTCCATACCATCTTGTTTGAGGGTATTATTTACTTCGAATCTTTCGAGCGCTAGGAGGTCAATTGGTGAAATTCCTGTTAGGACTAACACTGCGCTCTGCGAGACCGTCCTGTATGCCGAGTTTACTCGAATCGCTATTACAAAAAATATTAAATGATCTTGATAATTAATTTCTTTCTAATACAGAGCAACAAATTATATAAATTACAAATTCGCTTCTCTTCTTTCGTATCAATTGTTCATCCTTAGGATCAGGGCGTAGGCTGGTACACCCGGTGCACCGCACCAGTTCTCGAAGTAAGGGCACCTTATAAGGGTCCAAGAGAACGGACATCTTCCAAGAATAAATAAATTCACGCTTACTTCCTTCATTGCACCAGTCATATTATTACTGTAAATCAATAACATTGAAAACTCTTATTTTCTCGTTCATTATAGATGGAGGCGGATATGTTGAAATATATATATATATATATATATATATATATATTTCGTTATATTTATATATAAGTTATATTTCGCTCAGACAAAGATCCCCAGGACCGCATGTCTCTAATCGGAGTTTACAGAATTCCTTGTTCTTGCGGTTCCACATACATAGGTATTACAAGGAGAAGTGTTAATACACGGATAAAAGAACACAAAAGGAACTGCCGTCTAGGACAAACAGAAAAATCAGCAGTCGCCGATTACACGCTGTCGGGACGCGGACACGTCATGCGTTTTGAAGCAAAGGATATTCTCTCCAAGAGGACAACGACGGCTTCACGGTCGTCACCCGCCGACGCCGCCCACCCCCCATCTTCGTCTACGGAGTGGCGGACATTTTTGGCCTCCTGGAGGCTTTGCAGATGACCTGCGGCGAACGCGAGGTCACCGCGGAGGTGGCCGGCGACGCCATACGGCTCCGATGCGACGGCCACCGGGGGTACCAGGATGTCCTGGCCGCTCTCGACGAGCGCTCTGTGGAGTACCACACGTACTCCACAGGGAACGAGAAGTTCCTGCGTTATGTTTTGCGGGGCATACCGCTGGAACTCTCATTTGACACGCTCCACGATAACCTGGAACATCTCGGGTTTCAGGTGCGGAAACTGGAGCGGATATGCAGCCAGCGGCCGGGACGACGGGGCAGACCACTGCCCCTGATTATAGCAACGCTGGAAGATAAGCAGCGCCACCGGACGCTGCGTGAGGTAACCTCCATCCGTGGGCTCCGCGTCCGCGTGGAGGTGTATCGACCACCGCGCGGGCCCACGCAGTGCCATAACTGCCTTGACTTCGGGCACGTGGCCCGGAACTGTAAGCGCCGCACGCGCTGTAAGTTCTGTGGCGACGCGCACGGGAGCGGAGCAGTGCCCGCTGGGGCAAAACCCCCCGGCGGAGGAGCGAAACTACTCAAATTGTCAGGGCGACCACCACGGCGCTAAGTACAAAGGTTGCCCCGAGTACAAGCGCCGTTGTTTTAGGGGGAACGCGGCCCAGCAGCAGCGCCACGAGCGGCAGCAGCGCGATCGCCGGCGACGCGCCGGCACCCAGGAGCGGCGAGCGGCCGACGCGCGGTCGGAGGCGTCGCGATCTTCCTCACGGGAGCGCACGCCTTCGCGCCGCCGCACCGCGTCCCCGCCCCCCGCAGCCACCACCTCAGCCACCGCGGTCTCAGCGGTCGCAGAGACGCGACCGCCAACGAGCACAACGGCCGCAGCGACGCCAGGAGCACTCCTACGCGGACGGGGCCCGCGAGGAGCGCGCCGCTCGCGTGGAGCAGCGAAGGCGGACGGCGGAGGCCACTCCCGTTCCCGCCTCCCTGAGCGAGCAGGAGCGCGAGCTTAGCCGCACTATTGACGAGCTCGCCCGCAACGGGCTCGACTTGGGGCGTGTGACGCAGGCGCTTATGCGCGCCGTGTCCGGCCGCGATCCAGCTGAGTGGCCCTGCAGTCATACTCAAAGTAGTAGTGACACAACTCCTTGTGCACTCGCATGAGGTGACGGCGGCCGCTGCGGCTGGCGCGACGGATGAGGCACGCTCTTCCTCATCCATGTCACAAACCCCCCCGCACCCTAAATAATGGCTGTTTTTCCTTCTTTTTACAGGAATAGCTGCACTGTCGCATTTTGGAACTGCATCAGCTCGCGAGTGAAGCAGTCAGAACTTCACAGCTTTCTCGCTCGGCATAACATTTCTGTCATGATGCTGGGTGAAACATGGCTAAGCCCGCATCTTTCTCTTTCCATTCCAGGATATATCTGCTACCGGAACGACAGAGCGGCACAAGCAGCAAATTTGACGGGCCCTCACATAGGAGGCGGAACTGCAATTCTAATCAGACGCAGCATAATTCATTATGTTACAGCTCTCCCGCAGCTGCAGCACGCCGAGGCCACTGCTGTCGTTGTACAGACAGAACGCGGGCCGCTGCGGCTCGTCTCTCTTTACGCTCGTCCCGACCGCTCCGCGGAAGCGTGCGCCCAACTAGCTGCAGATATTGCAAAACTAGTTGAGGCAAACACCACTCCAACACTCGTAGCAGGCGATTATAATGCCAAGCACACGGCCTGGAGTTCCCGCATCACTTGCCCGCGCGGCCGTAAGCTGAAAGCAGCTGCTGACGCTAACGGCTGCGAGATTTTTGCTCCTACCACACCTACCTTTTATCCTAGGACGAATGGCAAGCCTGATGTGCTAGATATCGCGCTTTGCCATAAGATTCACTATCCACCTATTTTAACCACTACCTATGAATTATCCTCTGACCACTTCCTAGTAATCGCAGAGATGAGACGCGGCGGCGCGACAGTGTCTACTGCACCTACGACGCAGAAGCGGCGCACTAACTGGAATCTCTTTCAGACGGAGCTGCAGCAGCGCATTCCAGACGCGTCCTCTCTTTCAGATCCGCAGCAGATTGAAACTGGAGCAGCAAATTCGCCGAAGCCGTCACTGACAGCCTCAACGCAGCAGCTGAGAAGCAACGTTCCTCTAAGAGGGAGCAGCCATTAACCCCTTATTTAGAAAATTTAATTTCCAAGAAAAACAGAGCGCGCAGAGTGTGGCAGAGCACGCGACACCCCGCTGATAAGCGAGAGCTAAATCGATTGAAGCGGAAAGTTGAAATCGAACTAGCAGAGTTTCGCAATCAGAAGTGGGAAACATTTCTTTCAGGTCTCAAACCGGAAGATAATTCATTATGGAAAATCACGCGCATGCTTTCCAGGAAACCTATCACAGTGCCGCCGCTGCAAATCAGCCCTGGAGAATTCGCTGAGTCGAACGAGGCGAAAGCGGAGCTCCTCGCTAATGTTTTAGAATCTCAGTTTCAGCCGGTCGAGGAGGCGCCGCCAATACCGCATGTTGTCGAAGTGCAACAAACGGTGATGGCGGCACTGCACGCGCCCGCCGACGAGCCGAGTTTCACAGATGAAACAGAAATTAAAGCGGCTATTGCAGAGCTGAAAGCTAGAAAAGCTTCCGGCCCGGACGGCATCACTAACGACGTCCTGAAGAAGCTGCCGCAACAAGCCATAGTGTTTTTAGTCGCACTGTTTAATTCAATCTTTATGTTTCAGCACTTTCCGAGTCAGTGGAAACATGCACATGTACTAACTTTCCACAAGCAGGGAAAAAATCCAAAACTGCCCGAGTCGTATAGACCTATTAGTTTATTAAATACACTCGGTAAATTGTGTGAAAAACTCATACTAAAAAGAATTCTCAAATTTGTTTCAGAAAATTCACTAATGAATAAGGAGCAGTTTGTCTTTCGCGCGGGCCACAACACAACATATCTGCTTGTGCGAATTACAGATCGAATAAGGCGCAACTTCAACGAGAGCCGATTTACAGGTGGAGTATTCCTCGACGTCGCCAGCGCATTTGACAAGGTCTGGCACGTCGGCCTCCTTTACAAACTCCACTCATTAAACCTTCCAACCTACCTAGTGCACCTTGTTCACTCTTTCCTCGCAAACAGAACGTTTCAAGTAACGCTTCTGAATGCGAAATCTACCCGCCGCGCCATACGGGCCGGAGTGCCGCAAGGGAGCGTGCTAGCTCCTACGCTCTTCAGCCTCTATGTGCGCGACATTCCCTCGCACCCTCAAACGGAACTCGCCCTGTACGCAGACGATACGGCTGTAATAGCCACGTCTAAAAAGATCGAGCTTCTCCAGAAGTATTTGGATCAGCATTTACTTCAGATCCAGGAGTGGGTGAAGCTGTGGCGGGTCAAAGTCAACGTGAGTAAGAGCGCAGCTGTGCTCTTCACACGAAGACAGAGATTCACGCAGCCGAGGCCGCTCGCGCTTTGTGGCGATGTAATAAACTGGGCCAAAAACGTTAAATATTTAGGAGTGACATTAGATAGCGCACTCACTTTTAACCTGCACATAGATAACGTGCGGAAGAAAGCGCGGCAGACCAAAGGCCGCTTGCGATGCTTATTTCATAATCGGAGCAAACTGTCAACGGCGAACTGCCTCACGCTTTATAAAGCAATTATCAGGCCACAAATGGACTACGCATGCCCTAGTTGGGCAATCGCTGCAGAAAGTTACTTAAATAAACTGCAAGTAGTTCAAAATGAATGTCTTAGGGCCGCCCTCTGCGCCCCTAGGTTTGCATTAATTAAAGATTTGCACCGCGACTTATCAATGCCACTGCTAGTAGAGCATTTCAAAAAATTAACTTCTCAATTTTTCAGAAAACCTGCTGACTCGGAAATACTCTTATTTCCGAGGTCGCTTCATACGAACCCGCACAGCGGGCAAAGTATAAGCGACCGAAACAATTCCTGGAGTAAGAGAAATCTGAAACAGCGAAATGAGACTTGTAACATAAACATTGTTTTCTAATTATTGCACACGCAATGCGCGCGCCAGTTGGCTAATATCTTCTGATCTGTTTTTCTTTTTCATGTTGCAGGATTGGCCATAGATGCCCGTAAGGGTAGGGATTGCTGCACCGCGGTGGAGTGAACGCGCATTGCACTTTACGTGCGTTCACGAAACTACACAAGTATCTACTCGCGGGAACGCCAGTCGTCGCTGTGCTGCCAGGTAGAACACTTCGGCCCCGTCAGCATCGTCACTGAAGATGCCTGCCACAGTCGCAGGCGAAACGCATGGACCAGTTTCCTTTGGACCACGGCCTGCAATCCCGGAAAACTCAAGAAATACAGAAACCGGCCGTGAAAGCCTACATAGTATGTTAGTGCCTTCCATTATTGGAAATTACGAAATTGTTATCTTTAAGACATTTATGTTCAATTATTTGCTTTATAATTATGTATAATATATTATAGATCGTAAAGTAAGGGTTCGATGCCACCTGTTCTTTTAAAACGGGTCGATAAACGAAAAGGTTGAAAATACCCTCGAAATTTATGGTACCGTAAAAAGCAACTTTGAGTGAGTCACCTGGACCTCAAACACTGGGTTTCAGAAAAATTCACCGTTTAGAACACTGAAAATTAATATATACAATCCTTAATCCCAAGTATTTTCTAAATGGTAATGTCGTATGTTATAAATAAGTGTCTTAGTAATAAAGAAAAATACAACAGTGAAAGCATGAATATTGTGTCAAGTATATCTAGTTTACTCTAACCATTCTCATTCAGATCTAGGTAGAAATTCTCAGAAGTTACAAATTAATGTCACTCAGTGTTTGTTGACTAATGTCATTCAGGTTTGTTAACTCCGTCTCGTGTACATCCAACTAAAATGGATAATGTCCATGTGTGCCTTAAGAAAAGATTTTTCTGAAGACATTGCGCTTAGAATGGGTTTATTTCCAGCAGAGTATTCGTTGCATTCGACTGTATTAACCAAAAGGTATGAGTACAGGAGTAACAATTGATATTGTAAAAAGTAAAATTTAACAAGATGAGGAAGAATGTTGAGGTCTCAGTACTGGCAAATGGGTTGATTTATTGATTGATTCATTGATTATTGTTTTCGAGCGCGTCAACTGATAAGTGTATTAGTCATGTAAGTGTAGTGCATGTTTTATCTTGAGAGGAGGTGGTGATCTTCCCCCGCTATCTGGCGAGATGCGGTGCATACCTTCTTCGGCTTGCGAAGATTATTACCCAACATGATACCACATGATTCCTCCCACCAGCGAAGCACCGTCTACGCCGAGTTCTAAGCTCTCAACAGGTCTTCTGACGTGTGGTTGTGTAGTTCATGTAAGATTGTGTTTAAGTAAGGGGGAGGAAAGGACAAGGAAAAGCAAGGAAAGTTCTCTTGCAGTTCCGTGGTTAGTTTGTTAGTGTACTGCTCCGGTATTTTCATGGTGTTGATCGGAGGAACCACGGAAAACTACCGATCAGAGCAGTCGGCTTCTAGAATGCTCCTCCAGACAGCGTGTTGTTACTGACATTAATTTCTTACATTTTTCATGTCATTTTTTAAAACTTGTCTGAATGAATATTCAGCTTTTCCTCGCAAAACAGAAATAGCAATGCATTTTATAAACATAAAATGCTTAATTAAATCAACTTTATCACATATATATATATTTACAATAGTCTGTTCTCTCAGGAATCCATCCCGGGCTTCGTTCTGGTTCGTTTCAAATCGGGTTATGCATCACATCGTCGCAAAACAAACATTTAAGCGAATCCGAACTTTTTTCACGATCGTTGAAAGGTCACTATTACAAACTCAACACAAACTAGCGAAACGAGTTCATGGAGCAGATAACCGCGATTACTTCCTCTTAAACGATCGTTCTGGGTCGTTTAACAGCGCACGAGTTTAAGTGCCAGTAATCGTGTTTAAAGGACGCGGTGAAACTCGCGAGCCACTTACTAAATTCACAGATAAACGACGTTAAACACGTAATCGAAGGAGGTGAAATCGGCTCTTAAACTCACATTACGTATCGCCAGAAAAGGACTAGAATTTTCAAATGAGGGGACATTATAACTTCGAAAATTATTCTACATGGGAAAGTGGTGACGTCGGTTTGACAGAAAACACTAGACCGATCAGACTGTACCTCCATCCGTATCCGGGGAAGACGGGGAAACAAGGATAATCGGACAGTAGCTATGTCACTACCGCTGTCACCAGCGACACGCTTAAAGATTGGAGGGGCCAATTCCCACCTAAGTCATAGAATTTTAAAAATCTGACGGAAACATGGAAAGTTTTTGAACTACCCCGTTGAAATTCAGACAAATTCACAAAGTGAGAGGCATTTCTTTGCTTGTGGAGAAAAAATCAGCAAATATTACTTCTCTGGAAAACGTAAGCGAGAACGCGTGTCTTCAGCTACTACCGGCTTGAAAGTTCTTATTCACGCCCGAGACAGAGTTACGAGAGCACGAACCTTCCGCACAATATTATTACGTAAGACGTATATTAACGTAAGACGTCCGCGAATACACGGGTACTTGCAATTGAATAATTATATCGTCTCCTTCTCTGTTTTTCCCTTTCAGAACAATATTCTTCTCACATTTCCTAGTTGATATAGTAGTATTTTTTACAAGTTCTACCTTGTTTTTGTTAATTTACGTTCAACTGATCATTTATCAACTGATCACATATTTATTCTCATCATTTAAAATGAGATTTTCCTGCGTCATTACTATCCTTAATTTTGTATAAATAGAAATCATATGATACGATATATTTTATCAGTCACGTGCATCTTATCTTATCACGTTATCCCCAGTTAGTATGCAACTCTTCAGGTTTATTAACTGCACTTATTCTTACCTTTATTGTAAGAAATTTAACATCCTTAGCAACGAGATTTAACATCCCTAGAAACGTAAATAAACAGCCATCGATTAATCGTAAATCAGCTGTTTATTAAGAAAAACAGATGTACAAAACAACTCAGAACAAAGGATCTCTTATTCGTTTTGGGATACTTGTTGAGGAGAAGATTACTTATTGAAGAGGACTTTGGAGAACTCCAGAAGAGTACCATGCAATGAATATCGTCTGCAGGGGGTGGCGAGGATCTTCATGGGGAGACAGACCTCACAGCTGAAAAGACTGTCTTGGGGAGAAAACCATAGACAAATCCTGCTTCTTGGAAGCAGTGAAATGGCAGCCGCATTACCAAACTTCCCCTGCGCAGCGTTCGCGCTGCAACTTCGCGGCCAAGGGAGAACTTTGTTACTGGCTCACTCAATGATAGTAAACGGAACCCAATGATGACGACCTACGCAAGGACAAAGGATAGACGACTTGGAATATCGGAATATGTGATTATAGGAGCGTGGAATGTGCGTGGGCTACCACATAAAGAATATGAACTAGAGAAAGAAGCCATGGATGCAAATTTGGATCTAGTAATGTTGTCGGAAACAAAAAAGAAGCAGAAAGGAACAAGCAACTTTGGTCATTACACTATGATCTACAGGATGTCCAGAAGCTCACGTTCCAAACAAAATACCCCAAATTCTGCGTTGTACGTCATGAAGAATGGCAGGTCCAGTTTTTTCGAACAAAAATCATCTTCGAGAAAATTGAGTGTAAAAATCACTTCCAGGCGCGAAATTCAAACCGGCCGCTACGACACTGCAGACGGTGGTGTCTCCTACGCGGAGCATTTTCTCGTTTCTCCGCGTAAACGGTGAAACAGTCGAATAATATTCTCTAAGGAAAGCATCGCGTGGCTTACAGTAGAAAAAGTTAATAGTATCAAATGTTTGTAGGTTTTGTTCAATAAATATTTTAAAGTACTTATTGAAAACCCAGTTTTGTACAAAATGATAGCCATGGTACACGGCGGCGTAAACCTCAATGATGAACACATTAAACATTTCTGAAAAATATGGAATCTCCTGGAATGCTCGAATTGTTGTTTTTAGCACATATTAGTGGAGTACCTGTAGAAAGTAGAGCAATGGTGGGAGTGGCAATTTTAGTGAGTGAAAAGTGGAAAAATAGGATAATATCTTAAAGATGGGTTAACGAAAGAATAGTTACATGTAGATTTAAAATATCAAGGGGCTATCTGAGTATCAGATCTGTGTATGCCCCAGAAGAAGGTAGGAAAGACGACTCCAGTAACTTCTATGAAGGCTTACAAAACGTCATTGACTCCATAAATAAAAGTGACTACATGATAATAGCACAAGATTTTAATGCTAGAATAGGACGACAGCCCATTAAAAACCTTATTGGGACTAATGGAGAAATCGTAATGAATCGAACCGGAAAAGTGCTTAGAGATTTTGTTAACTTTAACGCGCTAGAGTAGAAAATTCCTTTTTTACACACAAGGAAATTCACAAATTTACCTGGACAGCCCGTGGAAATAGATCAGCAATATATTGCTTAATAACAAATGAAAAAGGGAAAATTAATCCAGGATGTAAGAGTGATGAGAGGAATAGATATAGGTTCCGACCATTTCTTGCTAAGAGGTAAAATAGCACTCAAAACAAAATGGGCAAAAACATACAGGAAAAAAGATACAATTGAAACAGTGTGGAAAATTAACCTGCTTGAGAATAATAGCATCAGAAATCTTTACCAATCACTCATAAGGTTTATATATGGAGAAAGGATCAATGAGCATGGATATCGAGATAGAATGGCAGAAAATAACACTATTTTAGAAAAAAACTGCAACTGAAACACTTGGTAAAAAGAGAAAATATAAAGCAAGAAAAGGACTTAACATCTAGAATGAAGACCTAAAATGTGCCGTACAACGAAAGAAGGAACTCTACGTACAATGGCTTCTCAATGAAAACACTAGAGGCGTTAGAAGAATAGAAAACTCAAAGAAAGGAGACCAAGAGACTAGTAAAAGCTGCTCATAAAGAAAGTTGGGAGAAATATGTCTCAAACATTGAAAAATGATGTGCATGGACGCCAGTCTTCTGCTTTTAAAATAATTAAATACCGGAACAAGGAAGAAAAAGATGTAGCAAATTTAGAACTTAAAAAAAGAGGACTGGCTGAAATTCTGTAAAACTCTATGGCCTGAAGAACAAATAGGACATAAAGACAAGGAAAACGAAGAGAATTAGAAATATATGTTCAAATATAATAGAATATTTGGAACACAAAGAGGCTTTACAAATCTGTAAAAATCGAAGAGCACCCTGGAACAGATAATTTAAACATAGAATTATACAAATGTCTCCCTGAAGGTTCTTGGACTTATAAATCAATGTTGGTAGCACAGTTACATACCAAATGAATGGAAGAGAACAATGGTTGTTCCTATCTTTAAAAAAGGCTCAAGAACAGAATGTGAGAATTACAGAGGAATTAGCCTATTAAACACGGCGTATAAAATATATACAAAAATACTTGCAGACTAACAAGGGACCTTTCAACAGGTTCAGGTCGAAATCTGGCCAGATTTTTTAGTCTTTTGAAAGATATTTACTGTTTAAAACAGCTGTAAAAAATTAGCTGCCTTTTGGCACTGGAAGTTACTGAAAAAAATTAAGAATCTGGTCGGTTTTGGCCGCACTGTTTTTGCTGACGGCGTGGACAACCCTTACTGCAGAGAGCGGTGTGACCGTGAACGGCTCAAGTAGTGCTGTTATTGTTGGCTAGGATCTCAACTGAACGGTTGTGCCTGGCAGGTCGCGGGTGGAAAACAGTTTAGTTCGGGAAACACCGTGTCCCGAAATACTCAAGCTAAGCTGTGAATTTATTATCTGTATTCGTCAGTTAGTTACCGGGTGTAAAATACGTGAGTTGAAAAATTATTTTGTAAACAGTTTTGCAGTAAGAGGTTTCGTAGTTAGAAAGTTAATTTGAATTATTTAATTTTTCCATATTTTTATTCTGAAGCCTGCTTTGAGACATAGATGCATTTAAAAGTGATTATTATCTTCGCTCTTCCTTAGCCACCTTACTGTAAATAACGAAAGCACATACGATAGAAATAGTAATACTTAACTTGATGCTAACACCGGTTACAATAGTTTAGTATAATCGTTTCATAGATGTGCAATTTTGTAAATGTTTTAAAGCTTGTTATCAAGCGATATGAAGATAGAAAGGAGGCTGCTGATTATCAGCCAAGTCCTTAAAAGGAATCTCAATGTCAGTTAACGTTGGAAGAGAAGAAAAAAGATGTACAGTTTTGACTCAATGATGGTGCCGAGAAACATTTATGTTTGAACAAGAAGTTCACATTCGTGAAGTCAGAGCGGGACATTTACAGGTGGAAAAAACAAACAGAAATTAACAAAGGTAAGCATCCTAAAAATATTAAAGCTAGCGCCGAACTGAATCATCAACTTTACCTTCATTTTATGCTAGCTAGAGAGATGGGCTGCATTATATGTGACTGCGAAACTGGGCACTGTCGTGTGCAAAATATCTCAATATTGTTGATTTGGACTGGAATCTCTCCAACAACAGAAGAATGTAAACATTTTAAGAATCCCTCCCGGAACAAGTCAAATTCAACCCCTGGACAGAGAATTCTTTCGGCAATGGAAGGTTTTGTATAGGAAAATTGCCGATACAATAATTGCTGATCAGTCCCTTGATTTTCATGTGTACCAGCGCAAGAGCATTTTAAAATTGCATTCAATTATTCATTTTCAGTTTTCTTCTCCAAGGTTCAAAAGTAAGATTAAATACGCTTGGTATGCTGCGCAATTTACCGATGAACGTCCAGACCGGTTCTTAACTCCAGAGCAATATTGTTTAAAAATTACAAGCTTCGACTGTGAGAAGGACTGTGATACATTTCCCCTGATTAGATGTGGGCGGTGTAAATCACACTTGTGTTTCGTACATTCAATTGACACTGGTCATTTTTGGAATAACTACACTGAATAAATTTATATTGTTAATACAATATAAATAGTGGCGTCTGTTCTGTATTTTTTAAGCATACATTTCAGTTCTATTCATGTTTAAGAGGTAAGTTTATAGGATTTGCCCTCTTCCTTACGACCAAATTTCATTGTTGGAATTGGACGTAAGAGATAATCAACCACAATTTTAAGTTTTTATTATTTATTAATTCAACATATGCCCAAAGTCACTTTTGGGATTAAAATTTCCCATCTGCAGTGGATCTCTAGCAACCCACTAGAGACCCATTGAAGATGGGAAATTTGAACGTGAGTGGAAGAAACGGATTTTAGATATTAATATAGTAGACGATTTTAAAGGGAATAATTTTATTAAAACTTATTTTTGCTGATGACCAAGTTATAGTTGCCGACGGCGAAGACAATTTACAGAGAGTCATATACGAACTCCATTAAATAACAAAGTCGAAAAATTTTAAAATATCTACAAGTAAAACCAAATCAATGGAATTCCAAGGTCTCCAACCTCTAAGATGAAACTCGTTCTAGAAGATGAAATAATAGAACAAGTCACCACCTTCAGATTTTTAGGATGTGATGCATCTTATATCGGTGAGACAGATGTGGGCAGGAAGATTGAAAAATTCAATCTGATGTGTGACACGATTAAAAGAACTCTCAGAGGCAAAGCTAGGAGGGATACGTTGCTCAAGTTCTATAGAGTGATGGCAGTGCCCTGTAGATTATATGGTAGTGAAAACTGGACATTGAATTCTAGAACTTACAGCAGAATCCAAGCAGCGGAGATGAGATTTTTAAGATCAATTTTAGGAATAACAAGAAGAGATAGAATAGAAAATGAATGCATCAGGAGAACCCTTGGAATCTACAATCTGAATAATAAAATAGAAGAATATAGGAAGAAATGCAAAGACCATATACTAAGAATGAATGATGAACGCTTTCCAAAGCAAGTCCTATACTACATACCCAGAGGAAAAAAGGAATATCGGTAGACCCAGTAGAAGATGGATCGATCAATGTGTTGCAACGGACCAACTGGTCTAAGGCTTCAAGGTGAAGAAGAGAAGAAGGGATACTTATTGCTTATTGTAAAATGATTAATGCACTGGCGGAAAAAGTATTGCAACAACGGGAACGGCACGAGCAATCAATTAGGAGACAAGGGGCGTTAGGGATGGAGGGTCGTTGAAGCCATTATTAACATTTCACGGATGACTGACATCCGGTGACGTAATGGCAACGTAACGAAATGGCCCGAACGCGCCACCTACTCCGCGACTTAAAAAGGCGTTGTCCTCTGAAATAAGGTCTAGTCGAGACTTAGGTATGCCACGGCGTCGCACTCGTTCGTCCTTTAAGCAACCGGGTGGACCTTTTGGCGCTTTGCTGACCACGTGGGCTGTGATGCAACGTCGGCGCTGTGGTGCTGGCGATGATGGGTAGACGAGCATTCCCATAGCCGTGGACCCACTTCGGGGCGAATCGCCGAGCACTGACGAACTTACAGATCGACGCGTCGTGCCACGCCGAGATACAAGCGCATGTGACCCTCAACGTGTCTCAACGCATCGTTGAGTACTGTTTACATGCTGCAGGATTACAATCGCGCATGCCGCTAGCCTGGCTGCCACTCACGCCGAACCATCATCGGGCACGTCTGGCATGGTGCATTCTGCGGGCCAGCAGAAAGACGGAATGGCATACAGTGGTGTTCACTGATGAGAACCGCTTCTGCCTGCACGCCAGTGATACTCCTGTGCGTGTGCGGCGTCACGTAGGCGAGCGCATCCGTCCGGAGTGTGTTCGTTCACGTAGGACCCCCCCAGGAGTATGGTGTGGAGTTTCATCAGCAATAACGTGTGTTCGTTTTTGTGTTCGTAGAGGGATCATTGACGAGCGATGGATACATCCAGCACGTTGTGTGGCCTCTGCTGATACCTTTCTTGCAACGGGAGGGTGGTGCGCTGCTCCAGCAGTACAATCCCCGCCCTCACACTGCCCGCGCTACGCAACACGCTCTCCGCGATGTTTGTCAACAGCCCTGGCCGGCACGCTCGACGTATTTGTCTCCGATCGATGATGTGTGGAACACGAAGGGCCAACGCCTGAGCCATGCTGCAACTCCCCCAACAACTCTGCCTGTTCTGCGAGAGGCAGTGCAGGAGGCGTGAAACACTGTGCCGCAGGACACTATTCGCCACCTGTACGATGAGATGCCAGCCCGCATCAGGGCTTGTCGTACTTCCCGCGGCGGATACACGGAGCATTGATGTGGCGTTTCCGGTTCATAGTTCACTCTGTTGCTGGACATGCGAGTCTCACATGGTGCTGCCCATGTAATCATGTATAGTATTCTGTCTGTATGTGCTGTATCTGTACGGAGGAATAAATTGTAAAATGCAATGGGGTGTTGCAATACTTTTTTCCGCCAGTGTAGTACAGTTAGACAAATACACTCATCATCATAGAAAAAAGCTGCACCCTGAAGGACCCTACTGATCCGCTGCAAACTCGGTGGCTGTTTTGCACACAATTCGCCAAGCCAATTTCGTTTTCACGATCGGCCATTCATTGGGGGAGTCGGGGATAGGGGCGAGACGTCGCGCCCACTTGACGACTAAGCGAGCCTAGAAGCGACGACTAGGTGAGCGCGTGCACGACTCGTAGGCTTGGCCGAGGGCGCGTTTCTGTATAACCAGCGGACCCGGATTTGTCCAGCGGAATGGCGTGGCATCGCCTCGCTTCGGGTGTGCAGCTGCTAGGCGAGCGCGGGCTACGATTCTACCGTCGTACCGGTGCGTGTCTTGAAGTCTCAGTTTTCAACTTCTTCTCTCCTTCGCTCGTCACTCATCTGACTCAACTGTACTACCCCTCCGTCAACTAACACTAGCCTCACGGCTAGCCGATCGCCTCCCTCCCCCTCCCCTTATCACGACCCCGCCACCCTTCCCCACTACGCTGCGTCGCCTTGCCTCCCCGCCGTCGTTCCGGTGCCTGCACACGGGGTACTTAGGCCGAGACGTCTGCCACTCAAGGTGGGATGACATACGTCCTGACGTTTCAATATATATATATATTGTATATATATTGAATGATGTATATATATATATATATATGCGGATGCCCACATTCGTCCCACACGCCCACGCAACGTGCTATCAACGGCCTTAATCATGGCGAGCGAGCGCGGCATCGTTCAAAGGGGGCGCACCTTCGAGATGGTTGCGCGCAATGCCCGCGGCACGGCACAGGCGTGGTGACGTATTAGCGTTCGAACTGGAGAGGGAGATGACGCGCCGCTGCCCCTACGAGGGAGGGCGGACACATAAAGACGGCGGACGACCGAACATTCTTCCTTCTGGTCCCGATCGCCGTCCGAGCTGCAACTTCAACCCAACAATTCATAGAGGGATTAGTTTAGGAGTTTTGAGCGTCAGAGAGACGTGTAGATAGGCACGACGTCATTAGAATTTTTGGGAAAAGTTTGTCGTCGGTCGAGGGTGGGCGCAAGTAATGCGAATTAGTTAAATGGGTCAGTGGTCAGCAAAGCAGGAACGGTAATTTGCATGGTGTAGGCGCAGTTACTTTGGATGACAGGCGCTGAATATACTGTGATATCTAGTGCAACGTGTACGCCCGCAGTAAGCAAACACGCAATTATTCATTCAGTTGCAACGTGCATGAGATATTCGCACGCGGGCGTGAACGAAACGTCGGGAGGGAAGAAAGAAGAAGACGAGGACGAGAGGTGCCGTGAGAAGAAGACGAAAGAAGACGGAAGACGACGCGGAAGACGACGAGCAGCAGTCAACCGAGGTGAAACTGTTCGCGCCGCAGCCGAGTGCAGCTCACCACAGCAAGGCATTTCGAACCCTGTCGCACAACGGCCGGCGTGCGCCGCCGTCTCTCCAAGGCCAAAATTCGAGGCGCGCAGCGATGGAGTCGGCGAAGGTAACTGTGGACCGCGTACAGCGCCGAGAATATAGGTCAGCGCCCCGCGACCGGGGAGAACTTTAAAAGAGAACGTTGGTAGGGAAAATTGAGATAGTGCACGGAGCTAGCAGAGAAATTAGAAAATTTTCTGCCATTTTAAGTAATTTGCACCATCTTCTTGGGGTTTTTTTCTGGGTTGTGGTCTTTCAAATTTCCAATGGGACTCATGCAGGAATGTCTAGCGTCATTAGCCCATATTTAGACCAAATCTCCTTTTACAAAACCATAATGATGGTCATTACTGGAATGAAGTAGAAGGTTGAATGAAGCATGGAAACAGTCCACCAACTCAACGTTAATACAGTCCTGCTACCAAACAACATTGACAGCTAACTGGCTAATGGTGAAAAACAATATTGTACATTCCTTCTGAAGGTATGACGATGGAAAAACGCGACAATCGATGATTTTTTTTATTCACAGTTTCTGAAGGCGTTGACTCATGGGTACCAACTGCTCATCGCTCTTCAACGGAACCGAGGAGACTAGTTTCACGCCATTCCCTATAGAGTGCGAACACCCTCGGGCTTTAGAACAGAAACTAGCCTATTTGTAGACCCTAGCCTGTATTTGGACCGTCACATCTCTTTGTTTCTTCTGTGTTAATTTTTCTTTGTGAACAAATAGATTCATTTCTTTTGTAAATACAAGTAATAAATAATTCCCATGTTTCTGGAGTGCTTATAGTTCTGAAATGCAAATTTTTGGGTATAAAGTATTTTTTTCAAATCAACTTTTGAGTGCTTATTGCGGGTCAGCCGTTCTAAATATACAGGTCTGCAAAAAAATGTTTCAGCTGCATGAGATATTTTTGCTGAATTATGTTTTAAAGATCCCAGGTTTCCAAAACATTCCAGAAAAATGATTTCCAAAACATTCCAATCACGTACAGTTTTTTTGCAAAATAAAAGCAAATATTTAATAAAAATACTTTTTTACTGTGAACTAAATATATTTATTTTCTTACAAATCATCAAAAATTTGTTTAGGATTACATGTTATACACCATTTTAAGTCTATTCTTTTTTTCTTATAAAACCTTTGCTTTTTTCTTTAATGCTTTTCCGAACTCGTTTACTGTTTCCTTCTTTGGTTTCTCGATTGAGCATCCAATAGTAGCCAGATAACATATTGACATCCCATTTTCCTTGGAAACGTTTCTCAAAATTACGTCCTTCCTGGCGAAATCTTTCATCCTGTTTTTCACTATAAGATCCCACGTTTTCAGGAAAATAGTCAATGTGGGAGTGTAAGAAATAAACTTTTAAGCTCATCTTGTACCCTTGAGCTTCACACGCTGCCAGCATGCGTTGTACAATGGTTTTGTAGTCAGAGTCCCTAGTATTCCCCAATAACTTGTGCACTACATTCTTGAAAGAGTCCTACGCCCCTTTTTCCTTGTCTCCCATTGTTTCAATAACGACGGGATAAAGTTACAAGTTTTCTTATGTCGGGGCCAGTGATAACTCCCTCTTTCAACTTCGCTTCAGACAGTTTCCAACTTGGAATCCAGATATCTGAAATCCTCATCTCTTGGCAGTGGTTTGACAAGCTTTTTATAAGCCTAAATTTAATATCAATAGGTGGTAAGTTCTTGGAGTATTGATGACATTTTTCTCGTCGGGGGTAAAACTGTCTCGAGGAGGCCAATCAGTTTTGTCCAGTGCAGCTTTGTGGCTCTACTATCCCATAAGTAATGAAATCAAGGATATTTTGTATTATCTCCCTGCTGACCCAACAACATGGTTAGTATTTTGAAATCTCCACAAATCATCCATAGATGATCTTGATATTTGATTTTCTCAAAAATCGTAGACTAGTCATTATAGTTTTCTTTCGTATGAACCGAGTGTCCCATAGGAAGAGATGCAAATACATTTTCATTATGTAGCAAGACTGCTTTGAGGCTAGTTTTAGACGAATCAATGAATATGAGCCATTCTGATGAATCATATTGTATATCAAAGCACTTCATGAGCCCTTGGACATCATTACAATAACCCATATTTCCCTCTTTGAAGAACAACTCAGTGAGTTTCCGAGAGAATAGCAGGTGTTTGTTTTGTAGCCTCGATCGTAGTGATTCGGTTGCATCTTTTGAAAGTCCTAAATCTCTTACTAGGTTGTCGAGCTTTGAGACAAACGTTGAGGTCCCTCGTTACACGGTGTAAGATATATAGGTGTGTCAACTAGCCGCCTTTTGGACAAAATTTTTGAAGCCAGTTTGAGGCTAGTTCCTCGCTTATCCGTATGGTGCGCACGATCGAGTTGGGCATTCATGATGGCGTCTCGCGATTTAGTGGCTTCCACCCGAGAGTATGGTTTCCACAGTGCAGCATTTTTGTTATAATCGTAGAAACCGTAATGTAAATGTTAATAGGTCTTTTAAGACGTATTATATTTGTCGGAGGTGTTATTTTTTTAATATACCACAGTATGAGGATTTGTATTTTAAAGCAGGAGGTGATGTTATTCTAGAGAAAAAATAATAAACAGATTACTAGGAAATTTGCTAGGAACAGCTTCCGGTTTAAGCTTTTTGCATGTGAATTCTGAAAACTTTGAAATAATTTAGTATTATAAAATATTCAATTATATTCTTTGATTATACATTTTAACTCACGGGCTATTTTGAATGTTTTTTCTAATTGACATTAAAAAGGTAACTTTTCTTTGTACATTTCTCAATATTGATTGTGTATGATTTTACAAATTATTTATATTATTTTACAATTACCTCATTAACAGGATATGATAAATTCTTGAAATGTTACTTACAGTATTTTGCATAACAATTATCTCTTCACTTTTGAAATGTTTTTCGTAAACATAATCGTCTTGTCTGAATTTTCTTTTCTTCTGGGGAACAATTTCAACCCATTTCTGTCGTAAATCTTCTCGCTTCGGAACACGAAATAAAGTTGTTTCCTGCGAATGACATTTTTCACTGTTGCTATCACAGTATTTTATAAAACACCTTCTACCCATTTTTTAAACTATTCACTCCAGCCGACTAGAAATTCCACCGCGAAATGACTATTAACTGCGTTGAAACCAGTGGTTACAAAGCTATTAAATGGATCACCATCTTGTCCCAAAAAATGCCCAAGTCGTTCGCAGCGCTTATCTAGCAAGAACTGTGAGAACTAGCCTCACATTAGCTTCAGTTTTAGACCGAGAGTGAACCCACCTATATCTCTTACACCGTGCTCGTTAACATAAAAATCTTCACTAGATTCGTTCTGGGAAGGTAATGCGTCTGAATCCTCTGGCTCACTCAGAATGTCATCTTAATTAGAAGGTGGTTGTGGAATCGGTATTTCAGAACTATGGACGAATAGCTGAGTCAACGTAAGGGAATTTTTTTTTAATTTTTATTTTTTGTATTAAATATTTTCACATCTACCGAAGAGAAGCAGCAGTCGATTGTATGATTTTTGTGCCATATCATAGGAATGCCAAAACGAAATGAGTTTTTTCTTACTCTTAAACCACAAACGAAGCTCTTCCTCGAATTTTCTGCCCACCCTATGCAGAGCCCATGTTTTGTGTAGGTCTTCAAGTTTCAAGATATTTACTTAAATTTCTTTGTTCACTTATTACTATGCATCTGTGGCGTGCATTCCATGAAATGAAGGGAATGAGTCATTCCCCTAAGTAAAGCATAGAAAAATCCTTTATATATTGGAAATATTCGTTGCTTAAGACCAGAGCAAAACTGTTCACTCAACTCTGATTCTGAGCTAAGTGTGTGTGATGTTTTCAGAACGGTGTGTAGATTCGTCTCGTGACGTCAGCGAAGCTTCTTGGAGAGTGCAGTTTGACTTCGTCATGCCTCGTGAGAAGTCGGGTCGATTCGTGAGTGCGCGAGAATGACAATTTAAATACGTTCTCTTGTGACAACTGGTAGCAATTTCAAGTTCGAAAGAATTAATTATTTTGGTGTGTTTGATGTACGTGCTAACTACATTATAACACAATGAAAGGATAAAGTACCTAATAATACCGAGAACGTTTATATTAAGTTAAAGAAAGTATTCTAAACAAACTAATTCCTTGCGTACCGTTCTGCAGTTCTCCTTTGCGGGAAAGGAATGCATTGGTGAGATCATTCCGTGCAGTAGTCATGGCATCTAGCGAGGAAAGTGGGGGGAACCCGTGTTGACAAGCAGAGCCGTCGGCACGGCGCAACGCCTACGGATCCCTTTCCGGTGAAATGTTCGAAGTAGGCACGATCAACTTTCAGGAGAATAAAACATTACTGATATTTCGAAGACTCATCACACATAAGAATTGCAGACGGAAGGTTTACATCGTATTCGCGCTTGGTCTATTATGAGATAAATTCTACAAAGATTGTCGTGATACCTAAAATAATGCAATATTTGCATTCAGAGCAAAAACAAGAAACACAAGTTGCAAGAAAGAGAACCAACAAGACGTGAAATTTGTCCGAGGAATTTAAACCGCAGAGCAGCCAGAGAATGTGAAAAGTGTAAGAAAACAGTAGAACATACATCACATCCATTGTTTGTAGAGATTGTGAAAAACATTATTACTGAACTCTATAGATAAATTTTCAAATCAACATTCATCATATATTAAAGTTTGTGCACACATTTTTCATTTTATGAAAAAAATGCTTTAATGCATTGATGGATTTTGTACATCTGTGTGAATAATTTTAAATAACAAAGTACTCGATAAATAAAGTTAAGTTATAGTCGGTTAAAAACAGTATTATATTTGTTTATAATGTTAGAAGTCATTTAGGCAACGAAATTTTCTCTGGGGTCTGTTTTCTCCCGGGCGACCAGTTACGTTCGTATGCAAGATGGTATCTCTCCCGGGTTAATATTCACATTTTGAGAAAATTCTTATCATCTTTATCTGTTTTACGTTTTTATACCTTGGATTTCAAAAGTGCTTCCCCTACTAAAATTATCACCGCACGCCACTGCTATGCATTCATCACATACATTATATATCTGAAGTTGTCAGGAAAAATTACACAACCTCTCCATGCCATATTTCAGAAATTTCAAAAACAATCACATTATAGTTTGAAAGCTGATTGTAAACTAAGTGTAGTTTTAGATAAAATGTAATTTGCTTGTTGCAACGTGATCTAATCCAACTACAGATTGTTTGTATTTATTCATAGTATCCCAGATAAGTTTAAACATTCTCGTATTACTATCAACTTTCAGTGCGTTTCGACACGATCATGTGAACTTCCTGTAAACGCTAACGCTAAAACTACTTTATCCACCGCCCCCTACCAACTCCCTTCAACCAGATATATTGTTTTTCATTTATTGCTAAGTTCAGCTATAATTGATACAATCAATGTGAGAAATCTTGGTTTTAAGGCCATGTTTAAAACAAAACAAACAGAATACTATATTTTAAGTTAATTTGGAATGTATCCTAAATACAAAGAAGAAATTGAGTGTGCAAAAAAATTTACGTGATGCAAAATGTTTGGTAATTTTTCGTTTTTAACAAGTTGAAATCTATAAGAAAATGTAAAAAAATCCCATGCAGTTTTTTACTTGCAGACCTGTGTTATCTGAATTACATCAGATCATCCATGATCACATATTCTATTCCTACACAATTCACACAGTTCAGTGAAAAGTGTTACACTCCTTTTCCTCAAATGCAGAATCCTAAATTAGATAAACACCTTTGATGTATATTCTTTAATCTTTCTGTTCACACATTAATTACAAAAATGTGGCCTAAATGCTTTACTCTGTTATAGAATTGGTCATTGGTTTAAAGGGAGGATGATTCTTTGCCTTCTTTTAATCTCAGTCATTCAATAATGTCCTATCTCATTGAACATCAAACCAATAGCGTGAGGAGAAATCTGACGTACTTCTGTACACTACACATCCCACAGCCTTCCACACGCCTGCCACCGAAGTTCCAAGTCGTTCTTATCCGGAGTACATCAGCCCTTGCTTGATAATGTTGAGACGTAGATTCTGGGCTCGTACGTACTCGTATATTAAATAAGTACACTACAGCATAAAACTGGCAAGGCAGAGAGAACAAATAAATATGAGTTCCTATTCTCTTTCTTAACGATGCTTACACCCATCCACCATTCCCTCTCGCAAATATACCAAACTCTGCTCCTTCTCGTAATACATTTTTCACAATTATTTATGCACATAAATCAGAAATCTAATTATCTCCTTTAACCTTTTAAACGCTACGTCTCTATTGGGACAGCGAGTCGCCGGGTGCTACGGGTGTCTCGGGTCGCCTGTGGCCTGCTTTCTTTTCGGGTGGGCCGCGTCCCTTGTGCAGCGCGCGGCGCGGGGAGTATACGGATTAGGGGCTCCATTAGACCCCCTCAGGTCTATAAACACCAGGGCTGTGGTCCACTGGCTCATCTGCTTCGAGTCTTGTGAGCTCCTCCTCAACGTTTTCTCTGAGGGCCCATGGGGCTGGTCTTGCCTTTTATAAACGTGGTTTGAATTCTCCATTGAGCAGAATACTGGCTTGGAATGTCTCACTTTCTTCCAGTATAGGCAAGACCACCACCGCAAATTCTTGCTTCAGCTCCCTCACAATCTGCGTCTCACCCTCTTCGGAAATCTGATTTACCAGATCCACCAATCCGAAGCCCAACTAGCTGAAAACTTGTGGCCACCTCGGCCATTGGAGTTGTAGACTGAAAACTTATGTATTAGTCAAAACGTAATTGTATCAGCTCTAGCATGAGGAAACCTGTAATTAACAACATGTGAAAAACAAAAGTATTTTGGGCGACAAAGAAATGCAGCCGTGAAGGGTTTACTCCAAATCCTATATCCGACTAACGGGATTAGAAAAATAACTACCGCGAGAAAGTCTGTGCCATTCTATAGCACCACTAGTTTAATTATTTATTTACATCCCTTATTACACATGTGGTGAAAATGTAAAGAAAAATTTTAGCAGTTTTTAAGAATGTTTTTCTTCTAAACTTGAAGGGGAAATTAAGCAAACACGGCTCGTTTTTTTTGAAAATTCTACATAACCTGTTTTAAAGAGCAAATTTTGTACAACACACTTTGTCCCAGATAAAAACCTATATTTACAATTTTCTAGTTTTAAAAATATTTTTTGCAATTTCCAAGTAATTCCCGGAAGTAGTAGACCATATTTTTTATTGTTCCTCATTACATAAGTGAAGCAAATTTAAAGAAAAAATTTGGAGCGGTTTTTGAGAAACAAAATCTTGGTAAACTTCAAGCGCAATTTACGAAAAAGCTCCTCGTTTTTTCAAAAAAATTGTACATGACCTTATTTAAAGTGATAATTTTGCACAATCGAATTTGCCTGAGGCAAAAATCTCTATCTTCAATTCTGCAGTTTTGAAATTAATTTTTGCAATTTTCGAAAAATTGGGGATATCAACGAAAATGATACCTACAGCATATTCTTAAACGTCCTTCACATTATTCAACAACAAAATTGAGTCAAAAAATTTGGAGCCATTTTTTTTATAATTTTGAAAATCTCCGACAATGTAAAGTACTTCCAAAATTAAATTATGGGTTTCAAATTCCGGGAGACTTGACATCAGCAAAACCGATTGAGGAATATCAATTCTCAAGAAAATCAGCTGAACACACAGCTGATGTGTGCGAGGACAGGGATCAACTCGGGGCCACCATGAATTCTCCTGCGTTGCTTTCGGCACGACCCTGTTCGGCCTCTCGCCCTTGTCCTCGTGAAGCCGTTTTCTCACCACGTCCTCTTTCGGCCTTCTTCCTCTCCGCCTCGTCCGCAGCACCGCCACTCTTTTTGAGCGCTTTTATCACGGTTTGGGCTTTCTTGAATTTAAAGATAGTTCCTGTTTTCATAAACGAAAGACACGTTGTTCACAAGAGCAGTTCTTTCCTAAAGTTCACTTCCCATACAAATTACTAGAACTGCCTTGATAACTGTTCTCGTATTTCACTTTGAAAAACTTGGAACTATTCAACGTATTGTTTCTCACAGTTCATTCAAATTACTACATATTAAAAATCTTGCTTCCCTGCCCATTTGAACTACTGCACGATGATTACTTCCAACTGCGAATCATTCGCACCTACTCTCTACAGAGCGAAATCACAATTCCTATACTTTCTGCCTAGATCAGAACAACATTTCCGCACCGGTGCCGAGATAAGAAGAAAGATTGGATTTCCGTTGGTTTCGTCACGCGCCGCAAATGCCGCCCTCCACTGTCCGAAGTGACGCGTAATCACCTTCTACACCTTCCCCTACAACGCCACATTCCCTCCGCGCCGCTGCATATTTGCGGGCCAATTCGAACTTCTGATAACGCGCGATGCCCCAAAAAACTCACGGTAGGCCTCTTCGCTACAATATATATATATATATATATATATATATATATGTGTGTGTGTGTGTGTGTGTGTGTATAAATATTCCAACGCTTCCCTTTCATATGATCTTACATTCACAAACACGGGCAGACGCAGAAGATTGCTCTAAAGAGCTTTATAGGTTTATTTTATCTCAAGACAGTGCAATCTAAAGGTTCATCCAAGCACACACAAATGAAATCAAATGAACATAGCACGTGTATTTTGAAACCAAATCAATTGCAAATACATTTGATAACATGAAAACAACTCAAAATTATTCACTCTCTTTGTTCATTGCACGAACAACACTTAAGAGCTCTTATGCTCCACTTAAATAAATAATTTTGAAAGCGATATTCTTACTTCATATTTGAACCGTTGCAATACCTTGTAAATTCTCGTTCCCATTTAATTTACCTGATTCAACTACTAAATTAAAGCAATGATATAAGTGCAATTGTGAGCACTCGAAATTTGAATGATACAATTTATAAAACACAAGGAAATACCGTAATATGAACAATCTCCCCTTTCATTTAACAAATCATGAATTCAAATTCAAATGTTCTTCAAATTGTCACTCAACCATAAAAGTAAAATAAATCATCAAGTGAAGACATTTGTTTTTTGAGAATCTAATGGCTATGCAAACTCATAAAACGTTCCTTTTTGATTGCCCCAATTTACATTGTTTCACTGAACACGGGAGCGCGTCTACCGCGAGCGATCCTTGACCTACGCCAACTATTTATGCCAACAATCAAATATTTCCACACACACGTGTGTACTGATTAAGAATCAAATTCAAAGTTAAATTGTAATGTTTAATTCTAAACCCCTTAAAATCATGTTGTGAAATCGAATATTGAAATTACTCTTAATTGAGAATTTCAGAACATTTCTGAAAACCGTAATGTCCAGCTTTTGTACTTTTTTAAATTCTATTATGAAATCAAGTATGCAAATTACACTTAATTGAGAATATTAAAAACTGGATTCAAAAATTCTCTAATTCTCCTGCATACTAGAATAGCATTACGTTTAACTTCCTTGCATGCACAATGTAAATCAGAGAGATTGTAATTCAACGCATTTATTCACTGCGTTTCCTGACGGTTATTCTGTACAAATTAGGTCTTTAGAAAAACACATGTTACACGTAAAATCAATGTGGCTTTTACATGAATGTGATGTTGTATTTTCTTCGTAGTTAAAAGAGTTGGAAACGATAAGCTTACTGGGAGATCTCCTAATCTGCCAAGTCACCTCGGATACCAGCTGTAACGGGATCCCACGCTGTCGGTGTCGCTGCCGTTGTGACGCCTTAGAACAATTTCCCCGAAGATGTGTCGGTGAACGTATTCACCGATGCTCTCAGAAAGGCGTGTGGATTTCCTCAAATCTTATACTGTCGTAGTTGGACCAGTAATTTCCAAATTTTAGCTACGAAAGCTCTGTAACTCATTACCGTTCCTTAACATTGTAAAGTTACAAGATAAAATGTTTTCTCCTTTCCCTCATAATTTTCTTTATGAATATTCCATAATTACTTTTTGAGCTTCTTAATACACGCTCCACTTCCGTTGGATTTCAGCTGGCTTGCTTTACGTCCACTACACTATTAATATGGAGTAGTTCACGTGCTGCTTGACTAGGAAATCGAGTCCGTCGCGGTCTGGTCTGAGCAGTCCGTTACCGTTTCAACTCCATCTCCACCCCTCCGTCGCGCCCCTACTCGCCAAGGCCGGCGTCTCGCCACTTGTGCCGTCGCTGCTCCGAGCGGTGTAACCTCTCTGCATTGCAAGCTGCGACCGCCTTGCATTTGGTGCTGCTTGACAGAAAGTGTATAAAGCTGGCGGTCACTATATATATATATATATATATATATATATATATATATATATATATATATATAGTGGATGTGTGTGTGTGTGTGTAACCGATCCTCTGTCGGTTGGCGGTTGGGTATATTTCATGGAATCGTGGCTCTATGATGACTACTGAAAAAACACACATAGTCGTGCCCACAGAAAACTAGTGTAATTGGATGGATGCGTTACGCTCATACATGCTCAAAGTACAATTGACCCTAAAAAAGAAGAAAAACAACAAATATTGATAACACTCAAAAGAAAACAAAAATCATCCATTAACATACTATGCCCTTCAAGTCTTTGGCAAGCACGTTTCTACTCTTTTTTTCACTCCTTTAAACCATTCAGGAATATCCTCTACATTTTGTCTGACATTGTTCAAGAGAGAGAGAGGGAGAGAGATTTAAATTTACAAATTTTTATACGAAACACGTCGTTTCTAGGAAACTGCTTACGAAATTGTTCAACTAAATCTCTTCTCTTAACAGGTTGAACGCCATGAGGGTCAAAAGTGGTACTCAACAGACCTGGTTTCGTAACATGTGAGGGTCGTATGTGACCGTCATTGACTTTTTGTTTTTGTTATGAATGTTATCTCTTGCATCCATTTCATCTTTTTGCAATACTTTGAAAATTTTAGTTCTTCAGTAACGCAGACATCCTAAACGAAACATATAATGCTTTTATTCTACGTATCTTACAGGAGCAGTTTAAATGTATTTGCATTAACAGCAAAATACGTATGTTATGGTATAAAGATACTGTAAAACTGTGACGTTATAAGACGTTTTTATTGTAATATTTATTGTAATAATCGTAATAAACGCATAAAATTGAGTATGTTACGCTCCCTTCCTTCCTGAGGTGAACATCGTGTTCCCTCGTGCAACCTTCTCTTCTAAAGGATGTGCCCCTCTGGCTACGTTTAGCCTGGCGCGCTCTGGGTCAGTGCAGCGCGAACGGACGGGACGGATGGAATTTTTTTAAAAGTTGATTACATTGATTTCCGTGAGGGTGCGCACATTGCGGCCGGCACGGACGGGACGGGACGATTCACACCTTCCGCCGTTTGCAAAAAGGCCGAAGGGAAGTTCTTCTGGATATTCCGACGTGCCGATGACGTCATCGGCACGGTCGGTACTGCGTTTGCGCCTTTTCAGTTGTGAGGTTATGTGAAGCGTGAGGAGCGATTATAAATGCGTCCAATTTAATTATGTTGATCCAGAATTATCCCGTGTTGTACAGCGTGATATTAAGTTTTATTTTATTTATTATATTGTTGGAAAGTGTAATTTAATTGGTTAGCTAAACTATCTGAATCAGCGAGTACATTTGCCTAATTTAAATTTCTAGGTATTTATATGAAGATGTGGAGTATTGGTGAAGCTAGGTTCATTTGTACACGGTGAATACATTATGGCATGTTTTGAATTATTCATAAGTTCATTAATCAATATAATTTGTTGTATGTGTTTGGCGTAAATTATATTATGGCCGATTATTTTCGTAAGTTTCTAAATAAAGTAGTGATTTCTTGAGGAAATCAGGAATAACCGGGAAGTATTGCAATCAGTAATACGTATTACGACGAGCTGAGCTGTACATCAGAGAAGGTGAAGGACGTCTTGAGGATTGTTTGAGTGTACACCAGCGACAATTTAATCACGTTTTACGCGACGCTTTGCAAAACAATAAATGAGTCCGTCCCTTAGTTTAATTTAATTGTTCTACCAACATATTTATTCATATCTTATATTTTTCAAAATATCCAATTTAGCTTCAAATCTATCGTGAGACATCCTAAAGAACTGAAATATTTTTTTATCTTCCACCAGGTCGGGACATAAAATGTGAAATTCCCCTTTTGTCATTATCGTTCTGTTTAGAAGAGAAGAAAATTTGGGCTTACTTCGACTCCTTGCCCAATATCCTTCTTTTGTTCTAAAAAATGAAGCCAATGTGTTGGCTACTTTACTTAAATTATGAAGCTGTCGCGCACAATCACGGCCGACTCTAGTACTAAAGTTGGCCATGGGGCAATACAAGACACGGAGCGAAGTGCAACCGGGTTAGTGTGTGCAACCCACACAAAAAGTGCGGTCCGTCCGGTCCAATCTGTCCATGCTGTACCGATTCTGGGCGCACGTAGCATTACTCTATGTATTTTCAGCCCCGTCTTATTTGAAACGAAATGAAGTGTCCAGGAAGATGGATAGGTCGCGGTGGAGGTCAAAACTTGCCCAGCAAGATCTTCGCACCTTAGTCCACTCGATTTTTATTTTTGGGCCATTTAAAGAGTCTAGTGTACACGCAACGTTTTGATAACAGAGCTACACTTGAAACGCGTTCTTGAGGAAATCAGGAATAACCGGGAAGTATTGCAATCAGTAACGGCTTCCGTATTACAACGAGCTGAGCTGTACATCAGAGAAGGTAAGGACGTTCTGAGGATTGTTTGAGTGTACACCAGCGACAATTAAATCACGTTTTACGCGACGCTTTGCAAAACATTTAATAGATGAAAGACTTCATCGCCAGTACGGTTTGTTCTATGTCCTGGTTTGGATACAGTTGTCAAGTATCATATTATTAAAACGTTCTCCCTCAAATTTGGGTATTTTATGACATTGTCTTGGAGAAATTTGATTTACTTGTCCGAGATAACGTTTAAGGAACAATTCCGGGAGATAACTCAAAATCGCAGGGGGAGAATATGCCGAGAAGACGCGCTTAATACTTGAGGGTACAGCGGGTTGCGTAGAGCTTCTATTTAGGGGCACTTGAGTCAAACGCATAAATCATCAACGCGCGTCTATGTGCGGCAGATACGTGCATATTCCCATTCTACAAAGCCTGTATTCTTCGAGCAACTGCAAGCAATATGTTGAGACAGTTTTGTAGCAATCGAATATACTGTACGGAAACGCATAAAATACGAACAAACAACAAACATTGATTTTTATATATTAGATTACAGATGATTAAAAAGATAACAAGAGTTGTTGACTGCATTTGATAACAAGACATTTTATTATGTCTTAGTAACGCGTTTGGGATTTTATTTTTGTCTTGTAATCGGGACCAGAATGCGCATCAGTAGAATTCAGAGAGGATTATGTTCAGTTTGAAAGCACTTGAAAAGTGCATGCAATAATTATATATATATATATATATATATATATATATATATATATATATATATATATATATAAAAGCTAATGATTCAAGATGCCTAATTAATAAGAAAAATCACTAATTAATAAAAACAGTAAATATACATATGCATTTAATGGTTGTATGAATATATACAAATTAAAATAGAAGAGAACTTTAAATATATTTACTACCATTTTCGATTTCAGTTTGATTTAAATTCACTACTCTTTCAAATATTTAAATGAAAAATGTGTGGGCTGAACGACAAAAGAGCACTTCTTTGTTCATAGCCAACTACTTCTCTCTCCCAAGTGCTAATAATAATAATAATAATAATAATAATAATAATAATAATAAGTCCACCTAACCACCTAGGGAGTACACGACCTTGCAGTTGGTGGTGGAGCTAGAGCACCCCCGTCAGCCTTTAAGCTATGTCAGTGGTAGCCTAGCTACCGGTAGGGCCTCCCTCGCTGAATATGTTGAAAGTGAGGGGTCAGACGAAGAAGTACTCCATTTTGAGGAGAGTGGGAAGTAAGTAGAGAGGGAAGGGTCATGAACCTTTGGACTTCCTGTTGTCGGCCCATAGAGGGTACAGGAGAGAAACTGGGTTGGCACACCAGGCCACTGATTAGAGTGGAGGCCCGAACCTTGCATTAGCCAGCGAAGGAGGCTGCCTTCAGCGGTCAATGAAAATCCCGTAGGGTTTAGTAATGCCGACTGGCGATCGGAGGGACCCCTTCATGGGCCCTGCGGGGGGATGCCCCGAGGCCACTGTGGGTCGCAGTAACGGATGGCAGGAAACAACCCGAGGGTTAAGTGTGATCTGTAAACTCGAACTTGCGTCCTGCGAATCTTCAATTCAAACCAATGAGCAAAATGGATAGAACAAGAAATGTAATGAATCTTAACGTGCCTGGTTCTACCAATGTCCCATACCTGCTCAGAAACCGAGCTAATGTCACCTTGTCGACGTCTGGCCATCCCACGAATGTTAGTCCCAGGGACCCAGAGCCGGCAGTAGCTCGAAGCCATCGTCAGAGATGGACCCGGAATGAATTAAAAGAGGTGATATGGTGCTTTTAATATGCAAAAGCGAAAAATAGGGGCTCAGAAATATAAGTTTTCAAGGTATGGAGAGAGCGGAACCCAGATATGAGACCTACCCTAGACTCAAAGAAGCTTGCCAGTCAACGACGATACATACCCAGCAGTGGAAAATTCACAGCAGAACAACTTGCTGACATCGAGAGAAATTCGGAGTATGTACTTCGCTCGAACTATCCACATGACGAACATGTAGAACTTGAAAATAATGATCCCGTGGAAGGTTCATCTCTTTCCAGTGAAACACACGTCTGTGGTGAAACTTCATCTGGCAATGAATTACACGACAAGGACATGATGCGAAATCTCCTTCGGTGCGAGATACAAAGAGTTAGTCAATTTCCGTTTGAATCTCGTGAACCGTTGAGGAGAATATACGAAAATGTCAAAGCCAAAAGAGTGATAGAAACAGTGAATTCTGTCTTAAATGAGGTGGTAGAGACCCCAGGCAGAGATCTAGATATTACTGAAATCAATCACATCATATATGCAACTGGATATTTAGTATCTCAGATTATTTTGGGGCCAGCCAAGAACACCGACGGCCGACAGCAAAACAGAGTAAACAGCTGTGTACCCCCATGGACGAAGAGAATTATGAAACGGTTAGCCGACACCCGGCGCGAAATATCACTCTTAGCTGAGGCAACTTCTAAATCAACGCACACCTCTAAAGTTCAACGAAAAATATTCAATGTTGAACAAAAATACCAAATTAATAATGACACCAGCAGGCTACTGGTAGTTGAGAAGCTAAAAGAGAAAATTCAAGCATGGGCTCAACGAATTAGACGTTACAAACGCAGGATAGATTTCCGTGTACAGAATAGGTTGTCTGAAACAGACGCGAAGAAATTCTATCGCAATCTGACTCAGAAACCGAATGGCAATGCTGTCACTCCTTCAAAAGATGATGTCGAGGCATTTTGGGCAGGAATCTGGGAAGAGAGCAGATTCTACAACAAAGATGCATCTTGGCTCCAATCTGAAGTTGATGCTGCAAATGAACTTGTGGAAACACTGGAAGATGTTCACGAATTCTCGGAAGAGGACCTCTTCCAAGCAATTAAGAACATGGGAAACTGGAAATCCCCCGGGATTGATAATATCCAGATTTATTGGATTAAGAAACTAACAGCATTACATCCGCATCTAGCAAAGTCTATTAATAAAATTTTAGAAAATCCAACGGAACTCCCGGAATGGCTCACACGCGGCATCACGTATCTGCTACCCAAAGAGGGAGACAACTCTTTGGCGAGGAACTACAGGCCGATCACTTGTCTGCCAGTACTGTACAAAGTTATAACTTCAGCCATAGCTGACAAAATGTACAGACATCTAGAGAAGAATCATCTAATGCCAGTTGAACGAAAAGGATGTCGTTAAGGTTCTTATGGCTGTAAGGAAATCTTGCTACTGAATAAAGTAATCTTGAATGATGTAAAGAAACGAAAACGTAATTTGAGCAAGGCTTGGATTGACTACCAAAAAGCCTTTGATAGTGTACCACACGATTGGATTTTGAAGACCCTGGAGATCTATCAATTTCATCCTAGACTTATTGAATTTCCCAAGGCTAGCATGAAGTCGTGGAGTACCAGGTTACTAATACAGAGTAGAAAGCAAGCAGTAGAAACCCGAAGTATTCAGATCAACAGGGGTAGTTTTCAAGGATATTCACTATCCCTTGTGCTGTTTTGCAATAATTTGATCCCACTATCTAGACAGTTTTCGCAAGCTGTCTTTGGTTACAAGCTCCATGGTGATGAAAGGCCAGTATCATTTGTTTTACATGGATGATCTTAAAGTGTTTGCTAAGAATGAAGCGATTCTCTCCCAAATGCTGTCTATCGTGAATGACTTTAGCAATGACATCTGCATGAAATTTGGTCTTGACAAATGTGCAAAAATCAATTTAAAAAGAGGAAAACTGACAACGTCAGAGAGCATTGAAGTTGATATGCCAGGTAAAACTTACAAATATATGGGCGTTGAAGAATGTGAGACAATCTCGAACGACACAATGAAAGAGAGAATTCGCAAAGGGTATTATAGAAGAGTGAGACTTGTCATGCAGTCTGCTCTGAACTCCAGGAATAAAATATCTGCAATTGGTAGTCTGGCGGTGTCTGTAGTAGAGTACAGTTCCGGACTAGTGGACTTGACTGAGCAAGAAATCCGCATCATGGATCGAAAAACCAGAAAACTGCTAACAATGCATCATGTCGCCCACCCTCGAGCTGATGTACATAGACTTTATGTATCACGTAGGGAAGGAGGAAGAGGCCTCAGACAAATTGAAGCCTTCTGGCACAATGCAATAGTTGGAATGGGAAAGTATGTAGCCAGTCATCAAGATGACCCTCTAATAAGGCAGGTCATGAAATCTGACCGAAAAATGGGAAACAGAGGCATGTTAGTGTAGCAAAAATCATTGCTAAGAAAACTATGCAAGATACGTCAAATAACACAGAGACTGAACTTCTGGTACTACTAAACATGAAATGTGAGAGACAAAAAATGTTAAAGAAGTCGTGGAGGGACAAACCCCTCCATGGACAATATCTAAAAAGAATGGACAAGGTGCAGATCAATAAAGATCAATCATTTATGTGGCTTTAAAGGGGAAGAATGAAGCCAGAATCGGAAGCAGTTCTAGTAGCTGCTCAAGATCAGGCGTTGAGACACATTATGATAAAGCGGTTCTCAAAATTTCCCAAGATGACAAATGCCGAATTTGCCAGCAGCAAGTAGAAACCATTGATCATATTGTCTCAGCTTGTCCAATTCTAGCAAAGACCGAATACTTAAAAAGACACGACAGGGGGTGTAGTTACCTCCACTGGCAGATCTGTACCGCCCTCGAAATTCCAAACACATGCCTCAAGTGGTACGAACACTCACCAAAACCGGTGACATCGGTTGGACTCTGTACAATATTGTACGACCAACAAATTCAAACGGATCGCACGATAGCGGCAAACAAACCGGATATTGTTATCCGGGATTTTGAGAAAAAAATCGTGTCTACTTGTGGATGTTGCTGTGCCTTTCGATCAAAATGTTGTAACCAAGGAGGCAGAGAAACGTCTTAAATACAAGAGTTTGGAAATTGAGATCAGCCGAATGTGGGGCGTAAAAGCACAGGTCGTACCGATAGTTATCGGAGCTCTGGGATCTGTTCCGCAAAATTTGTGTAAGAACTTGGCTCATCTTCCAGGTCATTCAAAGGACTGGGAAGTACAAGAAATTGCTTTATTTGGCACAGCTCACATTTTGCTCAAAGTATTGTAGAGGCACCGACAGTCCCTAGATCTGCTCCTTAGGTAGCTGGTTGCAACCTGGAGTAGATTTTATACTCAGCCGGGGCCATATGACCAGGGCCATATGCTCAAGAAGTGAATAAGTATTGAAGAGACATATGGACACAAAATAAACATCACAATTTAAACGCAGGATGGATCCAAACTGTTAAAGGTGATTGCGAAGACGTATCCACGAGTAATTACCATTGTTTAGGTACTGAACATGTGAAAAGAGAGATAAAGAAAACTCTGAACTGGAAGGGAACCGTGAGAGATAATATACATAATTTTGGTATAAGAACTTTTCTAGAATTCTCGGAAAAATTGCAGGGTTATTCACAAAATCCTGAGTAATCCAGAAGTCCTACCACCATTTTTAATTGAAGCATCGGCTGGAACAACGTTGTAAGGGACATATTCTAAATGTTACAGAAGAGGACAAAAACGAATACCTCTTAAACTTTTAACTGCTATCGGCGCTATATGCTCCTCTGACAATTGTAGGTCTTTTAAGGAATGTGAATGTGTGAATAATAATAATAATAATAATAATAATAATAATAACAACAACTTCTAACTAATGACCTCTTAGAAATCATTGATAGACATACACAGAAATTAGATGTATACTGCCACAGACTTCGCAGGTACATGACATCTCTGAAACGTAAACACAAAATAGAGAATTTATTGAGGAAAGAAAATTTTACAGAGATTTGTCTGTCAAGTTAGCTTCTTTCTCAAATGGAACACCTTCCATTGAATCAATCACAAACTTCTGGTCAAATATCTGGGAAAATGTCAAAATGCACAATACAACCACCCCAGTGCTTATTGAAGAACAACGCAGATCACAAAACCTATCAGAAATGCCCTCCACCAACATTTCTACTCAGGAAATTCAAAAAGCACTTCGTCGCATGAGCAATTGGAAATCTCCCGGACCGGACGGGATACACGTCTTCTGGATTAAATACTTTACCAGTACGCATGATAAACTAGCAGAATGCTACAACATGTTATTGCAACGACCTGATTCTGCACTAGTATTCTTGCCTACTGGTAAAACTTTGCTTCGTCCCAAAAAACGATGAAACTACAAATCCGGCTAATTACAGGCCAATCACATGCTTATCTGTTTTCTACAAATGCCTGACAAAGATAATCACTGAAAAGGTTAGCGAACATCTCGAAAAGAACAGAATCATGACCGAAGAGCAGAAAGGTTGCCACCGAAACTCAAAAGGTTGCAGGGAACAAGTGATAATTGATTCGTAATCACTCAGCAGGCTGTGAAAGGGAACAGATATCTCAGTGTCGCCTACATTTACTATCAAAAAGCTTTTGATTCTGTGCCGCATTCCTATCTCATAGAGATCTTACAAATGTACAAGATAGATACACTGCTAATACAGTTCCTTCAAGAAATCATGAAAAAAATGGACAACAGTACTGCAACTGACAACCCCCGAGACAAAGCTAACATCGAGAGGTATTCATATTAACCAAGGTATATTCCAAGGAGACTCTTTTAGCCCCCTCTGGTTCTGTATGGCCCTCAATCCACTGAGCCAGGCTCTTAATCAAACAAAGAATGGATTCAAAACCAAATCAGATAAAGGTTCCCATACAATAAGTCATCTACCGTACATTGATGACATAAAAATTTATGCAAATTCTCCTAAACAATTGCACAGAATGCTGAATTTAACAACAACACAATTTAGTAATGTAATTAGTATGTCATTTGGCCTCGAAAAGTGCAAGTCATTGCACCTTACAAAAGGGAAAATTACCCAAACCAATGGCTTTGACACAGGGAAAGGTATCATTGAAGACCTGACAGCCGAAAACATGTATAAGGATCTGGGGTTTCAACAACTGCGTGGAATCAACCACACTCTCATTAAAGAGAAAAACCTCAGTCGAAATGATTAGAAGAGTGGAGGCAGTTTTAAAAACACATCTTCATAGGCGCAATAAGGTCAAAGCGATCAACACCTTTGCCATCCCTGTTCTGGCTTACACGTTTGGAGTGGTGAAATGGTCCATGACAGAACTGGAAAGCGCTGAGAGGCAAATCAGAGTAAAGCTAACCAAGCATAGAATGCGGCATCCCAAATCAGCAATTGAAATTGACTCTACCTGCAGTCAAGGGAGGAATGGGAATCATGAGCATCGTCCAATTACATTGGAAACAGATTCAAGACCTGAGGGAACACTTCCATTCCAAGCAGGATAATCACATGTACGAAATATTGTGCACCGCAGATGCAAATCTAACACCACTGAAGCTCAAAAACCAAGAACTGGAAACTACCTCTCAGTCTATGGAAGAAAAACTACTATCATGGAAGCAAAAATCTTTGCACGGTTCTTATCCTCATCAACTCGAGGATACAAATGTTGACAGTATTTCTTCGCATATCTGGTTAACTTCAGGGAACTTATATGGAGAAACCACTGGATTCATGATGGCCATACAGGATAGAGTCATTAGCACACGCAATTATAGAAAATATATTTTGAAAGAAACATTGGACGTCAAATGCAGGTTGTGCCCCCCCCCCCGCGTGGGAGAAGTGCAAAAGTCATAATCATAATAATAATAATAATAATAATAATAATAATAATAATAATATTTAATAGTTTTTGCGCAGGAGACTGTTGCTCAAGTGAATTTGTCGGGATGTGACAAATATAATCAAAGAA
Source organism: Acheta domesticus (assembly GCA_031308135.1). Classification (NCBI taxonomy): domain Eukaryota; kingdom Metazoa; phylum Arthropoda; class Insecta; order Orthoptera; family Gryllidae; genus Acheta; species Acheta domesticus. Next base: position 174,428,301 of record JAHLJT010008446.1, on the reverse strand, counting down.
TTTAAGAATAAACAATGATTTGAAATTAAAATAATACAGCATCAAAAAAATTAAATCGTGTTCGACTATTCATTTAATGAATAGTCGAATATATCTCTTCATTCTTGACGGGTGACAGCTAGTTTCCAAAGTTTTAAATTAAAAAATTCCTTTTCTGTCTGAATACAACCCTTATTAGTAGGGGTGCTCATGAATTGGGACGAGAGGAGCTAGCAAAACTAATTATGATCATATCATCTTTTCTTATCGTAGGTGGCAAAAAGCCAAAAGAGATGCTTAAACGTATCAAACTTCACCAAATAGTACATTTAAGCTCAATATCGGAAACTGTCGTATCCTAACAACACATCAATCTCACACAAATTACAGCACTAGTGGATCCAGGGGGGGCATGGGGGCCATTCCCCCCAAAAGGCCTAGAGGTTGCGTTTACTTTCCTTTATTGGACAAAATTTATTTAAATATTAATGTTCGAATTATGTAATTATTTAAACAATAATATAAACATATAATAAATATAATATACATAATATAAACAATAGGATATCTACAGTACATAAATAATACACAATGTAATAACAAATACGTTTATTATTTAACAAAAATCTACGATGTGGGGCCATGGCCCCCAAAATGATCGGCTGGATCGGCCCCTGAATAAGAGTACGTGGCGCATCCATTGCGGCATATACTCGTAACGTCTCTGAGACGATCCAGACATGACACTCGTCATTAGAACCATCTGACGATTCCGGGTCACTTGGCGCGTCGCTCCATCCACGCGGCCATTATTGGTCACCTCTTTGCATGCGAAGCTCTTTGGCCGAGAGCAAAGATTGAGCTGCAGGGGAGGTCGCGAGGTAATCGGCGGCGGCGGGGCGGCCCGCGCGCGGGGTGGGGCGTGGGCGCGTGGCGGGGGCGCGCGCGGGGCGAGGCGAGGCGGGGCGGGGCGGCGCGCCGTGGGAACCGGCCGCCCTTGTTGCGCAGCATCAGCACGCGCGCCCCATCGGCTCACCGTCATTGATTTTCCCTCGATGCTCCTATTCTAATTGGCCCGCACAAGACCGCGCGCCCACCCGCACGCCCGAACCGCGTTGTGGCCATCCCTCGGCACTCCCCTGGCATCTACCTGCTGCTAGATGAATTCACAAAACGGACACTGTTTTTCGCAAGCGGAGGGGAGAATATCAATCAATGGATTCGTTGGTTTTTCACTTCATATTACGTTAGCTGATACAGTAATTACAAAAAAATACGGTGCAACTCTAAACAGTCTCTGTACATTTTTAATCACTCGAGAGATGAATTCGTCAGAAAGGTATAGCATTAAGCGAGAAGCCCAAATAATTTCCTTGTGGGAAATAAACCTTGTCGTTTTGCATGCAATTATGACAGGAGAAAAACCGATCTGCATTTAGTAGCTGGCACACGAGTTGAATCGTGAGTTTGCCACACAAAAATTGCATTGATATAGCCTTTAAAAATATATAACCAGACACTATCCAGTCTACTGAAACTATGTAACTTTGAACATAAGCGAAAATGACAGGGGTTGTCAGCCATTGATTTCCTCTCCCATGTCTGTTCAAAACAGAAATGCATAATATAAAACGTGAAAGGAACTAACAGGGGAAAAAGGAAAGAAAAGAGGAAAGAAGAAAGAAGGAAGTGTAGCCCTTTCTGGGAAAACAACTTTATAAGAAAGGGAAGGGACCTCTTGGCATTTCGCTGTTTCAACCAGCCCCTTCCCCCTTCGGCCGCCTGCGTTTCCCCTCCGCCGTCTACCCCTCAGTTTCTACCCTCCACGCGGCGTCCGTCGCGCCCCTCTTCTCCTCCGTTCGTCCGCCCCCACCCCCGCCCCGTCACCCATCCCCTCCCGTCTTAGAGCCTCAACGTGCCCACACACCCCTCCCTGCGCGCGCCGGGCCCGCCGCCTTGTTTCTTCGATCCCGGCGCCGCCCCTCCGCGCTCGCCCTGCGCCCGCCCCTTCCGCGCCGGCCTTTTACCGTTTCGCCTTTGTAATCTTTGCTTTCTTCGCTCTGCCACCCCTCCTCGACGTGAACCACCCCTACCTTTTCGCTCGGCTACCCCTCAACTCTCACCTCACGCCCTTGGCCCCTCCGCCCCCCGCCCCCTCCCGCCCCCGCGCCCCGCCCCGCCGCGCCGCGCCCCGCCCGCTCGCCGCGCGCGTGCGTCACCGGCGCCTAATGCGGGCGGCGGAGCAGCTCCGATGGCGGCTGCACTGCCAAACCTGTTGCAGTGGACCGTCGGCGGGGCTGGAGAGCAGAGCGGCGGCCCCCCGCCGGAGGAGGACGCCGCCATGAGCAAAGACGGGCGCGAGGACGAGGGCGGCGGCGGGGGCGGCGGGGAGAACGCACACGTGGAGCGCGTGCCCATCACGGCGTCCGTGGTGGTCGAAGGGCCCGACCGCCGCCCCAGCCAGGACTTCGGCGAGGGCCACAGTGAGTAGCCTTCTCTTCGCGCGGACGCGCGCGCCGCTGTCGCCGGCTGCGGCTCCTGGCCCGTCACCCGTCACCCGTCACCCGCCCCCTCAAAACGCCAAAAAAGCGTCAATCACGCCCACAAATATGTATGTCCGACTTGTATTCGGTGTATTCTGTTTGATATTTTCACTGATATTTGAAATGAACAAAAAACACATTGAAGATTTGGTGCTAGGCACTTTTTATCCATCTGAATGAACAGAATAAATATTATGTTGAACATTTTCTTCATATCAACACACCGAATTCTAGTCGTGCAGTAAGATGATTACAATTACAGTCCATTATTATTTTAATAACTATTGTGTTCGAATTATAAATTTAATAAAACTAATGAAGGTAACATTCCGTTAATGCGTGATTTCCTCCAAAATCACTTATAATGTATTTTTGCAATTCAATGTTTTAGTAAGAAAAACCAGCCACGCATGACCAAAACAAAATATTGGAGTGAGAATGTTTAATATATCACACGTCAACAGAGCAATCCCTTACACGAAGTGTTCCAACTACACAAGAAGCAACAACAATATCATACACGTTCTTTGAATTAATGTTATTGCAAAGAAGTTGTGAATTCCAAGTAGAGCAGGTTTAATCTTGTAATCATATATTATTTATATTATTAATATTTTTTCAGATAAAAATCTCAGTGTGATGTTCAAGAGTAGGAAAACCATCAGTTGTTTAGAAACAAAATCCAGAATCGCTTCAGTATCACATATGGGCGAAAGAAAAACTGGGAAGCAACAATTCTGTATCAAGGGGGTATAAAGCATTGATACTTTTCTTACAAATATAATAAGTCGTTAATAAGATTATTACGGTAAAATTTTAGCATGAAAATAGATTCAAATTTTTACTCGACAATGAAATGAATAGTATTACTGCGCCTGAAAATGCATCTAATAACATGAATACTTGGGAAATACATTTTGGTTATTTTGAATTTAATGATATATTTATGTATATTTACAAGTTAGTGGATGAAGTTCTGATATTTACATAAAATAGTAATAAAATGTATGTGGACTTCAGCGATACTGATATTGAGATCTTTTGAAATAATCACTTCGTCGTATTTGGGTACTTGCGAATATCGACATTGTACGCTTCTCTCTTTAACTGGGTCTGTTATAAGGAAAGTTGCATTGCATATTGTAAATGAATAGTCAATATTCCAAGTTAGAAAAAAGAGAAGTTTCCAGAAATCAGTGAGTTTTACAACATATCACAAGAAGCTTTCTCAGTTACATCTTGAAATATCAAACCACGGAGATAACTAAATTTTGCTTCCATTGAATACATATATCCTATAAATCTCATTTTTTCAATGATAGTTTTAAACTGTCGTTTTCATTTCTAAAACTTGTAGTTTTTGGAAAGTAGTACCGCCAAAAGTGGATCAGGACATCACTAAATGTCATTGCCGTGAATCTGATTGGGAGGTTCTAAGGTTCGAGTCCCGACGGTGGCAGGATTTTCGACACTAGCTAGCTGGGTCGAATTCAGCCGGTATCTATAGGATAATTTTAGCAGCCGGCTGCCCTGATCGGTAGTTTTCTGTGGTCTCCGGTCAAGATCTCCAATTCTCCGATCAAGATCACGCGAATGCCGAAGAAGTGGCTACCAAACGGGCCACAGACAGTGCACGATCTTTCCTTCCCCTTCCCTGTCCTTTCCTTACCCTTTACTTACATACACACTTACATGTACTACACTAGCACAAAGGTTGGGAGACCTGTTGGGAGCTTGAGCTTGTCCCGGCTGGGGCGGTGCCCCGTTGGTGGGAGGTACTTCGTTGCGGGAAAATCCCCGCAAGCCGACGTAGGACGGTGCCGGATCTCCCATCCAGCGGGGGAAGATCGCCGCAACCTCCAGAGATAAACATGCACTACACATACGCAATGAATGACCTGAGCAACTGACGCACCCGGAATCACTAATCAATCAATTGAAAAGTAGTGGAGAGATTATTTGTAACTTTTTCACTTTTCAGTCTCAAACACATCTTATGTGTATGTGTGAGTTAGTTTTACCTTAGTTTTCTTACCTTTATTTACAGTCTCATGAAGACGTTTCATTGTTTATTGTCCACATCATGATCTTACTTCGTATATTTGGAAATTTCCGTCTTCTCTTACAGCGTTAAAGAAATAAATGTTCTTTGTTGCCTCTGATTCTGATTCTCTTACTTCCTGATGTAGTTGGTAAAAGATCTCTTGCTCTTAAGCACATGCGCTTCCCGTACGGGTCGTGATTTTCAAACCTACGCGTAAATCAATTGCTCTGGCATCTAGTTTGGCACACTGGTTCCTTTTTGTCACTGCTTACGTAAAAAAGGTATATGATTGTGTAAGCATAAAGCACTAAGGAGATAAGAATAAATGAATGAATAAATAGAATGATGAATGAATAATATATAAAATAGAAGTAAGTAAAAAGAAGACGAAGGAGGAGGAGAGTACACCACAAAATGCACTTGGCAGAAGCCCTTGTGCTCCAGACTATACTGTAGAGATCTGTGGCACGGCAGGTGGAAACCTTTCTTGTGAAGGATGAGGACTCGCAGCTCAGCGGCGAGCACGCTAGGTTTTTGCCCCTAGGCAAACGGGTTAAAATCCAGCGCTCTCCATGAGATAGGCAGAGCGGATAGAGAGCAGGTTTTTTCAGGGTACATTCCCTTTATTACTTTCCCGTATACATACGTATATACGGAGTAATATACGTAGTATGGAGAAAGTTATGTAATGATGTGGAAAATCGATTTCGAGGTTTCAAAGGAAATACACGTTTTGGGGTTCCGTGGTGGTTTGGTGTTGTTTTTTTTTTGTTGTTTTTTGTTCAAAACGTCCATCCGTCCGTCTTTCTTAACTGTGAACACGACTACATCCTAAACCATACGTAGGGCTTTTTACATATTGCGTGCAAGATGTGCAATTTTAAAAAATAACAAAAACAAGATTTTCTCAAAAACAGCTCCAAATTCTTTTTTTTTAACTTTTGTAGGGATAGGGCTAAATGTACTTTATGAGGTAACATAAAGGCCATATTGCTCAATTCTTTTTTTCATAAATTACGAAAATGTAATTTTTTTGACTTGTCTCTCACGTTAATATTTACATTAGCGGCGATTTGTTCAGGTTATTATATTTACGAGTAGTAAATATCTTCTTCTTCTTCTACACCAAGCATTGGAACTACGTTCGTTGCCCACTCACTGATCCTTCACCGTATTTTCGGTCGTCCCACAGACCGATTTCCTTTAGGATGGTGTTGTGTCATTTCTTTTGGAGTTCTAGAATTTTCCATTCTTTGTACGTCGTTTGCATGTGCGTTCTTGTATTCTTTAATTGTTTCATTTAAATTAAGTATTCCTAACTTATTTCATACATCCTCATTTCTTTTCCTATGTTCTTTCGTAAAGCCCAATATTGATATCAAAAATCTCATTTCAGAAGCTTGAATTCTACTGCGAGATTTGCTATTCAGTACTCACGTTTCATTCCATAGAGACTAGTTGGCACAGCTAATGTTTTATAAATTTTTGGAGGGTATCTTTCCTTGCCTTTTTTTAGGGTTCTTTTCATCGTACCGCATATATGATTAAAACGCTCAATTTTCCTTTCTACATCAAATTCCCCTATGTATGAAATGTTACAGCCTAGAAAATTAAAAATGCGAACTTGTTCAATGATTTTATCATTTACTACCAGTTTACATTTTGCAGGAAAGCTACCGTGAAATGCCATGGTCTTGGTTTATTCTACTCAGATTATTAAGTTGTACTTCTGTTACCCGTTGTAATTCAAGCAGAGCTCTCTGTAATTTGTTCTCATTTTCTGCAATTTGCATCTAATCGTCAGCAATATTAAAGTTTTATTCACCATTTTAATAAATGTTTGTTAAATTATGTAAATGTTTGTTGGCGTTTGTATTTTAGTTGCTTTAACAATTAGTCGATTCTAGAAAGTTGAACGAAACAAACGGCAACAGCGGTGTGCTTGTGCTTTTTATTATTACGGTTTGAGCCGATAAGAAAAATAGTTCAATTTTGGACCTGTTTTTTATAGCTGTCTCCATTATTTAACAAGCTTAATACATTTCATTGAAGTGTAATTATATAATAATTACTTACTGTTTACTCATACTAATAAACATACAAATTTTTAATCCTGTGATTTATTATTCCAAATCATAATTTTAAAATCAGGGTAACTTTGGAGAACGAAATAATCACATGTGATACAAAGTCACCTGATGTACTTATGAAAAATCAACTGTTTATTGCATGTTAAATTATATTTATTTAATTTCCGAATTAACTCCGGGAACTCCGCCTGATGACAGATATTATTCGAGGTATTCTGATGAAAAGTTACTGGAATGTATTGAAGATATAAGAAATAAGTAAACTTTCCGACATAAAAGCAGCAGCTTTTCTTCAAAATTTCATTCCGGGCAAAGTGGCTCAGTGCGTAGCACGCTGACTTCGCAGTTGGGAGGTCCGGGTTTGATCCCCGGGCCGGCCATGCTGACCGGGGTTTTTCGTGGTTTCCCTCGGTCACAAGGCGAATGCTGGGATGGTTCAAGAAGGTCTCGATCACCTCATCATCATCCTATCGAATAATAATAATAATTATTATTATTATTATTATAACAATAACAACAACTCCACATAGGGAGTACACGACCTTGCAGTTGGTGGTGGAGCTCGAAAACCCCCATGAGTCTGAGAGCTATGTCAGTAGTAGCCTAGCTACCGGTAGGGCCTCCCATGCTGAATAGGTTGAAGGTGAGGGGTCAGACGAAGAAGTACTCCATTTTGAGGGGAGTGGGAAGTAAGTAGAGAGGGAAGGGTCATCAACCTTTGGACTTCCTGTTGTCGGCCCATAGAGGGTACAGGAGAGAAACTGGGTTGGCACACCAGGCCACTGATTAGAGTGGGGGCCCGAACGTTAGCCAGCGAAGGAGGCTGCCTTCAGCAGTCAGTGAAAATCCCGTAGGCTATAGTAATGCGACTGGCGATCGGAGGGACCCCTTGCTGGGCCCTGCGGGGGGATGTCTCGAGGCCACTGTGGCTAACAGTAACGGATGGCAGGAAACAACCCGAGGGTTAAGTGTGATCTGTGAACTCGAATTTGCGTCCTGCGAATCTTCACTTGAAACCAATGAGCAAAATGGATAGAACAAGAAATGCAATGGATCTTAACGTGCCTTGTTCTACCAATGTCCCATACCTGCTCAGAAAAGCGCGCTAATGTCACCTTGTCGACGTCTGGCCATCTCACGAATGTTAGGCTGAGGAACACAAGAGTCGGCAGTAGCTCGAAGCCATCGTCAGAGATGGGCCTGGGATGAATTAAAGGAGGTGATGCGGTGCTTTTACTATGCAAAAGCAAAAGATGGGGGCTCAGAAATAGAAGTTTTCAAGGTATGGAGAGAGCGGAACCCAGATATAAAACCTACCGTAGACTCAAAGAAGCTTGCCAGTCAACTACGATACATACCCAGCAATGGAAAATTCACAGCAGAACAACTTGCTGACATTGAGAGAAATGCGGAGTATGTTCTTCCCTCGAACTACCCACATGACGAACATGTAGAACTTGAAAACGATGATCCCGTTGAAGGTTCATCTCTTTCCAATGAAACACACGTCAGTGGTGAAAATTCATCTGGTAATGAATTACACGATAAGGACATCATGCGAAATCTCCTTCGACGCGAAATAGAAAGTTAGTCAACTTCCGTTTTAAACTCGTGCACCGTTGAGGAGAATATACGAAAATGCCAAAGCTAAGAGAGTGATACAGACAGCGAATTCTGTCTTAAATGAAGTGGTACAAACCCCAGGGAGAGATCTAGATATTACTGAAATCAATCACATCATATATGCAGCTGGATATCTAGTATCTCATATAATTTTGAGACCAGCCAAGAACACCAACGACCGACAGCAAAAAAGAGTAAACAGCTCTGTACCACCATGGACGAAGAGAATTATGAAACGGATAGCCGACACTCGGCGTGAATTATCACTCTTAGCTGAGGCATCTTCTAAGTCAACGCAGACCACTAACGTTCAACGAAAAATGTTCAATGTTGAACAAAAATACCAAATTGAAAATGACACCAGCAGGCTAATGGTAGTTGAGAAGCTAAAAAGAAAATCCAAGCACGGGATCAACGAATTAGACGTTACAAACGTAGAATAGATTTCCGTGTGCAGAATCGGTTGTTTGAAACAGACGCGAAGAGATTCTATCGCAATCTGACTCAGAAACCGAATGGCAATGCTGTGATTCCTTCAAAAGGTGATGTCGAGGCATTTTGAGCAGCAATTTGGGAGGAGAGCAGATCCTACAACACAGACGCATTCTTGGCGTCAATCTGAAGTTAATGCTGCCGATGAACTTGTAGAAACGGTGGAAGATGTTCACGAATTCTCGGAAGAGGACCTCTTCGAAACAATTAGTAACATGAGAAACTGGAAATCCTCCGCGATGGATAAGATCCAGATTTATTGGACTAAGGAATTAACAGCAATACATTTTCATCTAGCAAAGGTTCACGTATCTGCTACCCAAAGAGGGAGACAGCTCTTTGGCGAAGAACTACAGGCCAATCACTTGTCTGCCAGTACTGTACAAAGTTATAACTGCAGCCATAGCTGACAAAATGTACATACACCTAGAGAAGAACCACCTGATGCCAGTTGAACAAAAACTATGTCGTAAAGGTTCTTATGGCTCTAAGGAAATCGTACTACTGAATAAAGTCATCTTGAATGATGTAAAGAAAAGAAAACGTAATTTGAGCATGGCTTGGATTGACTACCAAAAGGCCTTTGACAGTGTACCACACGATTGAATTTTGAAGACCCTGGAGATCTATGGATTTCATCCTAGACTTACTGAGTTTTGCAAGGTTAGTATGAAGTCGTGGAGTACCAGGTTACTAATATACAGTGGCAATGAAGCAGTAGAAACCAGAAGTATTCAGATCAACAGGGGTATTTTTCAAGAAGATTCACTATCCCCTTTGCTGTTTTTCATTAGCCTCATCGCACTATCTTGACAGTTGTTGCAAGCTGACTTTGGTTACAAACTCCATGGTGATGGAAGGCTAGTATCACATTTCATTTACATGGATGATCTGAAAGTGTTTGCTAAGAATGAAGCGATTCTCTTCCAAATGCTGTCTGTCGTGAATGACTTTAGCAATGACATCTGCATGAAGTCTGATCTTGAGAAGTGTGCAAAAACAATTTAAAAAGAGGCAAACTGACAACGTCAGAGAGCATTGAAGTTGATATGCACACTGTGATTCAAGATCTTGAACCTGGTAAAACTTACAAATATCTGGGAATCGAAAAATGTGAGATCATCTCGAACGACACAGTGAAAGAGAGAATTCGCAGAGAGTGTTGCAGAAGAGTGAGACTGGTTCTGCGGTCCGCTCTGAATTCCAGGAATAAAATATCAGCAATAGGTAGTTTGGCGGTGCCTGTAGCCGAATACAGTTTCAGACTAGTGGACTGGACTGAGCAAGAAATTCGCATTATGAATCGAAAAACCAGAAAACTACTAACAATGCATCATGTTTCCCACCCTCGAGCTGATGTACATAGATTTTTTGTGTCACGTAAGGAAGGAGACAAATTGAGGTCTCCTGGCACAACGCAATAGTCAGGATGGGAAAGTATGTTGTCAGCCATCAAGATGACCCTCTAGTGAGGCAGGTCATGCAATCTGACCAAAGAATGGGAAACAGAGGCATTGCTAGTGTAGCAATAAGCATTGCAAAGAAAACTATATAAGACACACCGAATAACACAGACACTGAACTTCTGGTACTACTAAACCTGAAATATTAGACGAAAAAAATGCTGAAGAACTCGTGAAGAGACAAACCATTCCATGGATAATATTTGAAAAGAATGGACAAGGTACAGATAAATAAAAATCAATCATTTATGTGGCTTAAAAGGGGAAGAATGAAGCCAGAATCGGAAGCAGGTCTAGTAGCTGCACAAGATCAGGCGTTGAGAACAGGACATAATGAGAAAGCGGTTCTCAAACTTTCCCAAGATAACAAATGCCGAATTTGCCAGGAGCAAGTAGAAACCATTGATCGTATTTTCTCATCTTGTCCAATTCCAGCAAAGACCGAATACTTGAAAAGACACGACAGGGTGTGTAGATACCTCCAGTGGCAGATCTGTACCGCCCTCGAAGTTCCAAACACATGCCCCAAAACCGGTGACATCGGTTGGACTCTACAATATTTTACGACCAACAAATTCAAACGGATCGAACGATAGAAGAAAACAAACCGGATATAATAATTCGGGATTTGGGGAAAAATCGTGTCTACTAGTAGATGCTCTACTTGTAGATGTTGCCGTGCCTTGTGATCAAAATGTCGTAACCAAGGAGGCAGAGAAACGTCTTAAATACAAGAGTTTGTTTGATTGATTGATTCGTGTTTCCGGGCGCGTCAACTACTTAGGTCTTTAGTCCCGTAAGTGTAATGCGTGTTTTTCTCGGGAGGTTGCAATGATCTTTTCCTCCCTGGATGGCGAGATCTGCCGACATGGCCGACATACCGTTGACTAGCGGAGTTTTCCCCTCAACCAAGTATCTCCCACCAGCGAGGCACTGCCCTAGCCGGGACAAGCTCTACGCTCCCGACTGATCTCCCGGCGTGTGTGGTAGTGTAGTGTATGTTAGTGTTAGTGTGTGTAAGTGGTAGTGTGTGTAAGAGGAGAGGATAGGTCAAGGGCTGTAAAAGCACAGGTCGTCCCGATAGTTATCGGAACTCTGGGATTTGTTCCACAAAATTTGTGTAAGAACTTAGCTTAACTTCCAGGTCATTCAAAGAACTGGGAAGTGCAAGAAATTGCTTTATTTGGAACAGCCCACATTTTGCGCAAACTATTGTAGAGGCACCGACAGTCCCAAGATCTGCTCCTTAGGTAGCTGGTTGCAACCTGGAGTAAATTTTATATTCAGCCGACTCATAACATCTGTAGCTGTGATATTGAGGAATAATAATAATAATAATAATAATAATAATAATAATAATAATAATAATAAAGCCGGCCCTGTGGTGCAGACGATTGAAGCAGCTATCGTCTGCGCCGAGGAGGATGCACTTTCGAGTCTTGCGAGGTCCTGCGTGGTCGTATTTGTAATTGTCCCTTCATCCTTCACCATTTTCCTATCACCTCATAATTCAGACTTAAAGGCGTAACAACCTTGTCGTACGCAAGATACTGCTGAAAAGCTGATAAAAGTTACGCACTTTAATCGTGTAGCGTGATGAGAAATGGCCGATACGTCAATAATAATAATAATAATAATAATAATAATAATAATTAGTAGTCGTAGTAGTAATATTATTATTATTATTATTATCATAGTGATAACAATATTTCCCAGAGGGGACAAAGTTGCTCGCGTCCGTGGTCTAGCACGTGTCCCCTGGTAACGCTAAAGGAGCAACACCTACGCGCTTGACCATTGTGGACGTGCGAATCCCCTCACGCTGAGAGGAAACTTCACGTCTATACTGGACAGCGCGTCACCAAATGGCTAACATACCAAGGGTGGGCGTTGGACAAACAAGCAAACCTTTACAAAATTTCACGATCTACCATAAGAAATAAGCAACATGGTGAAATTATTAGTGGTCAGAAAGTCTTGTGACTAGGAAGAAGAGACATTCCTTAACCATCTTGCAGCACTTGGCGAGATAGGATTTCCTGATGGTGAGATAGATTTCCGTTTTACTGTTAAAAGCTGCAAACAGATTATGCATAACGGAAAGCTTGTTTATATTAATAATGCAAGTCTCAATCGTTCCAGGGTAGATAAAAAATGATATTGAGTGTCCAAGTTAAGGTAATTTTGTACCCTTATTAAACCATTATAATTTATACATTTTTATGGTTATGTTCTTACATGGTATAAAGACACCCTACCCTTTAATCTTTTCCAATTTGTCTACGTTCTCATAAGAAAGACCGAAGCGGACAAAGTCACCCTACCCTAGAGGGTGACACTGCACCACACAACCTAATAAAACTAGTGGGACTACCAAAGTACACACTTTCTCGTACTCTTTCTAAATGCTCCGAAATATTACACTACTACATAAACCAGCAAAAGTATTTTCAACGAGCAATTTTTTTTTGCTCCGCTACCCGAACTCAGATCAGAGTTAACATGCATTTTTTCTAAATGCCCCAATATTATACTTCTACATACACCAACAAAAGTGTTTACAACCAGCAATATTTTTTCCGCTCCGAGACTCGAACTCAGATCCACAAAGCCAACGCTATCGCCACTTATACCATTACGCGACACAAGCGTATTATTCTTTCATGTGAAAGATTCAAAAAGTATTATTCTTTCATGAAGAACATTGGGGTTAAGGGCACAAATTAATAGCTAATTTACATTTGAAAATAGATTTTATTCCATAGGAGCGAATATTTTGTCAACAAAACTTGAAAAAAAACGCTAATTTTTTCTGTATTCAAAATTCGACTAGAATATGGCTTAGGATAGAGATCATAGGATTATGAAAACTTGCATTGAATTCACTTCTCCCCATAGCTCGTCACACAGGTTTTTAACTGTTTTTGACGTAAATAAATAAAAGCGCCATATGGATCGGACTCGAACAGAAGCATAAATAGGTAAATGCTTGATAGCTATACAATTGATATGATGGTAGAACATACGTTTTACAAATCCAACAAGAAATGTGAAAAACTGTTAAAAAGTTCAAAATTGGAAACTCACATAGACACTTCCAATTCATTTATCGTAATTAAGTATATTTGTGATTAAAATTGATTGACATGGTTTTCAATAAAGTTTTTAGAATTCTCAATTATTTCCTGCGACAATAGAGAATTGTGACAAATAATACTCCCGGCCAAGCCTCGAACCTGCGAAGCTTCCCCCCGAAGAGCTGAGTCCGTGCCCGCCAATTAGATCTCTCGTCCACCCTGGAAGAATATGCCATTTACATTTGGGTAACATTAATAAGTGTTTGGTGGTTTCAGTTCTAGAATAAGGAAGCCGAAAATCGAGAAATGTCAAAAAATGTCCTTTGAGCAACCACAGAAAACCTAGTTCGGACTAAAGAGATCAGAACACTAAGTATTGCGAGAAAGTCTGTGACATTCTATACCACCACTAGTTTATTTATTTATTTACCAAATGCTCTTACATACGAGGAGAAACTTAAATGAAAATATTTCGTGCGGGTTTTCAGAAAATATAATTTTTAGAAATTGCATATATTTCTGACATTAAATAAGGGAAATCAGCTCATTTTTTCAAAAATGTGTTCATGCCCTTTCTTAAATAGTTGATGTTTTTATAACAAACTTTGTTTAAAGCAAAATTGCTATCTTCAATATTGCAATGTTGAAATGTTCACGTTCTTTTGGCTTTTTTTTAACAAAAATGAGCTATAGCCGAAAATGAGACCAGCACCTTTTTTTTGTTACTGTCCCTTTCCACATACGTGGAGAAAACGTAAAGAAAATATTTGTAGCAGGTTTTGAGAATTTCAAGCGCAAATTACACGAAAACTATTCGTTTTTCAAAAAGTTATACATGACTTCTTTTAAAGAGCCACTTTTGTACAACCGACTTTGTCTGACGCAAAAATCATTATTTTCAATTTTGCAGTTTGAAATTGTTTTTTGGAATTTTCGAAAAATTGGAGAAGTCAACGAAAATTATATCTGCATCTTTCTCTTAAATGGCCTTCGCACTGTTCAACAACAAAATTTAATAAAAAATTTGAAGCCATTTTTTTGAAAATTTTGAAAATTTCCGAGGGGCTTCATGTAAAGTACCCCTCAGAATTAAAATATCGGTTTCATATTCCAGGAGCCGCGACAACAACCAGAACGATGGGAGAATATCATTTCGAAGTAAATCGGTTGAACGGTTTAGGCGCTAGCGTTGACCACAGACGGGCAGAGAGATTGAAAGTCGGGCAGACAAACGTTTTGCCGTCAATCGATTTTTCGGTATCAAGAACCATCAAAAAATGGATTCTAGCTGCCGCACTAGTTAGAGGTTTTTTTCTAAATTTAGCAACAGGATTTATTCGCTTTTTCGCTACAAGAGCCCGACAATGAGACTTTCTCTAGCGAAAATTGGCCGTTTTCTGGCACACTATAACATATCTTTCTCTGATTACAAAGTATTCGTCAGGCGAGAAAGTAAAAACTGTTAACTAAACTGCTTGTATGTAAAAACAAAATCTCTGGAGCTACCTAACATTTGTAAATTTTTATCAAAAATGTATAACAATTATTTTTGTTTCACAAATACTAGTGCTGCTACAGAACGGCATTGAATTTCTCGTATTAGATTATTATACACTCATCTTCATAAAAAAACTGCACCCAGAAGGACGAGGCGGATTGCGATAATTGTTGGCAGGCAGGTAGAGTGTACCATGCATACGAAATGATTACACTTTCACATTGTAGGATCAACATTTATTGCCTTACACGGCCATAGACAGTACATCTTAGTATGGCGTGGGGCCGCCATGTTGGCGAACACACGAGTCCAGACGTCTCGGCATGGAGTTGTACAGGTCTCGAATGGTGTCCTGTGCTAGTTCATCCCATGCAGCTTGCACCTGAGCGCACAGTTCTGGCAGATTGGTGGGTAGGGTTGGGATTCTGATTGCACACTCCATAGTACCCCAAACATTCTCGATCGAGGAGAGGTCTGGCTAAGCAGCTGGCCATGGCAGAGTATCCATGGCTGCAAGGCGTGCTCGGAAGATGGCTGCGGTATTCGGACGCGCGTTGCCTGTTGAAATAGGGCATGGGCGTGAGCGTTCACGAACTGCAGAGCCATCGGTTACAGGATCTTCTGAATGTACCGTGCGGATGTATCGGTACCTCCGCGGAACACTAACAGTGAACGGGCACCATGGGATATCGCGCCCCCACACCATCACCAGGCTGGCGGGACGAGTGATGGGTTACCACAAACCGCTCGTCGTGCCGCTCCCCCACTACGCCTTCAGACACGGAACCGGTGGTCGTCGCCATCAAGGCAGCAGTGGGACTCGTCGCTGAAGACGACCCGTTGCCAGACTGCATGGCTCCAGGTCTGTCATTCCCGACACCAGGAGAGTCAATAACGACGTTGCTGTGTGTGAGTGGCAGGTGTCGTAACGGTCGTCGTGCGGCGAGCCCTATTTCGTGCAACCACCTGTCAATGGTACTGGCATTTTCAGGATGTGACAGTGGAGGCTGCACAGTCCGCTGAATAGCATCTATCATTGCCGTTGTATCTGTTCGCGCGTGGCGAACAATCCGTCGGTCTTCCCTCCTCGTGGTGCGTGGCGGACGTCTAAATCCTACATTTCGCATCCGCGCATCTTCCTCAATCCATTGCCGCAAACAGTGGGCGATGGTGGTGTCCGAACGACCGGTGTGGCGCGCAATACAATGACAGGACCAACCAGTCTCCCGCACATCCACGATGCGGCCCCTCTCAAAAGCGTTTAACTGGACAACTGGCTGTCAAACGCGTGGCCTAGGCATAGTGTACTTGCAGGTGACGCTCTGGCGACGCTGCCCGATGTCGCAATGGCTGGTTCGCCCGTTTGAAGCCCTCTTGGCAAGATCCGTTGTGCGCGAAGTCACGCACCTACCACCGACTTCCCAGTGTGCGGCCGACCGTGAAAACGAAATCATTGGCTTAGCGAATGGTGTGCAAAATACCCACCGAGTTTGCAGCAGATCAGTAGGGTACTTCGGGGTGCCTTTTGATGAGGATGAGTACATTATTAATTTCTAGTTTCTTTGGTCTCGGCTAGCTATTCGGACTTGCCACATACTCTTGCCAGCTGTCATCCATCACCGCCCAAAGTATTACATTGTTTTACATGTTCTTAATTTTTCGGTTTCCTGATAGAAAGGTAATATTACTTTAAGAATATTAAAGAATAGGAAAACTCGTCCTAAATGGCAATTTTCTATGAAAGATTTGAAGCCTTTTTTAAATGGTGTATATATGGTGTTTTAAAATACGGTTTAAGCGCTACTGTAAATGCAAAATTTGAAGCTCCTTTTCACAGAAAATGTTTGAGTTTTCGAAAAGCTTCATTAAAAGTCATCTAAAGTACTTGATTCACAAATACAACAGTGTTCACAAATTGCTGAAATGTGCATATTAACGATATAAGAGTTCTTTCAAACAAATTACATTTGTGTAATATTTGAAAAAAAAATAATAGCACTATTCTTTTCTATTATAATGCTATAGTGCTATAGTGTAAAACTATAGCACTATAAGTTTGAAGAAAACATTTGGAGCCATTTATGAGAAAATGGCGTTTGAGCGTTTCTGAAAATGAATTTTGAACTAGTTTTTACAGAAAACGGTTGAGTTTTCGAGGAACTTTATCTGACATTATTTAAATCAAATAAACTCTTAGCGAGCGAAGTGGCTCAGTGCATAGCGCGCTGGATTAGCAATAAGGAGGGCTGGGTTCGATCCTCGGGCCGACCATCCTGACCGAGATTTTCATGGTTTACCTTGGTCATAAGGCGAATGCTGGAATCGTTCCGGAAGCCAACGAACACCTTTCCCTACCCCCACCAACAACCTCCTACCATCATCCTAATCTTTTCACCCCTTATCATCACCCTATATAATAATAATCATATCAACATCATCTTATCATCTCGTAATTGATTATTCAAGACTAACAACCTTGTCTTAACCAAGGGATACAGCCGAAAGGTTGATCCCCATAATTCCATACCTTGATCTCTCCAGGAGAGAATGCGACTGAACCTCGGAAAAGAGCAACGTGTTGCGTGGTCAGTTGTGGCTCACACACGAATAATAATAATAATAATAATAATAATAATAATAATAATAATAATAATGTGAACAAATCGCCGCCAATGCATATTAACGATGTGAGAGACAAGTGAAAAAATTAAATTTTTGTATTTTGTGAAATAAAAGGATAAAGAAAACTGATGTTTATGCCATCTCATACAATACATTTGGCTCTATCCCTACCAAAAATTTAAAGAAAAAACATGGAGCAGCTTTCGACAAAATCTTGTATGTCATTTTTTAAAATTGTACATATTGCACGCAATATTGCGCGAAAACGACTAAAATGTTTAAAACAATGTACGTACATGACTTTAATGTAAGAACACACTATGGAGAGCAAATTTTATTTGAAGGAAAAATCTGTGTCTTCAATTTTGTAGTTGTAGGATGACGCCGAAAAAATCAAAATTTTGCAATTTTCGAAAATTCTAACGCTTGTACTACCTTTCTGTAAGTTAGTCCTGGGTTCGGTTCCCAGTCGAGGCAAAAATGAAGCTGTAGGTTTGAAATACAAATCGCATCAGTTTCTTTGCCTGTGTGACGGAAGAAGGTTCAAACGGTAAATAAGCTAGGTACGGTGATGAGAATCCTCACCACATGTCTCGATTAACCCAGGCGTTGACAATGAATGAGGAAACAGAACTGAGGCCTGGGAACACGGGTATCTGGCAAAGATGTGACTGGTGAAACAAGATTAATGGTCGTGAAAAGGATGTTATTCGAAATTAAAGCATGTTTTTCATGTAAAACTTCTGTTTTATAGTAAATGTATACATGCTTTCCTATGATTGTCATTGATATCTACCCTGTATGTTTTTTCTGATTCCTTGTCCATAATTAGGTGTGTGACCAGTGGTACTACAATGTAAGGTGACTCACTTTACATATGATCTTAATCAAACTTTTAAATTGTAATGGAAAATTATGCACCAATTACCATAAATAAAATATCGTTGGTGTTTTAGTTAGAGCATGAAAATATACAAATGTTCTACAACAAAATAGGAAAACATGCCAAACAAATGGCTAAAACTACAAGGGTCAATTGAAAGGTGCAGTAGGAAATGGGAGGAGCCAGTGAAAGGAGGGAGAGGTTCGGAAAAGAGTAAGTTAATTGATGAGGGGAAGGGGGAGACGAAGATAAAAGATATAGAAGAGGAAGGAGAGAGGCTGTTAAAAGAAGAGATTTAGGAAGGGTGGCATAAACATTAACACATTTAAAGATAACAGATGAAAGTGGATGTATTTGTAAAATTATAAGGTATGAAGGAAATGATATATATAAAAATCATTAACTGTAGAACTGATTGAAGAACAGAGTGAAAGAGCGATTGAAGATATGTGCTGAAAAGAGTAGGTAATGAGGGGTGGCAGGAAGAAAGTGGTATTGGAAGAAGGCTAAAATGGTAAATGGTAATAAATTGTAAAGTGTAAATATAAGGGATATATTTTGTATGCAAAATATTGTGCGTTGTTATACTTTTTGTGTAATTTCAATGAGTGTGGTGAGGAATGTGAATGGCAATGTAGATACAAGAAAAGTATATTGTGCTGGGTAAATAGTTTAAGCAGGGGCAGCTCGTCCTAAGGGGCCACAGGGGCCGGGCCCCACCATTATTTAATAAAGCACAAAAATGTTTATATATCTTTACAGTAATATCTTTGTCATAATTGTAGTACTTCATTGGAATTCTTTATTCGTGAACATCGACAATTCGTCCCCAGAATTCATTCCAAGTCCCAATAACCAAGAATTGAGGGTCATAGTTCCTTGCCGCACTCAAAGATAGCGTTAGTAGTGCTCACGGGGCCCGGCTTGCATGGGCCCCAAACCGGTAACCCCACTCCGTTTACAAGGTCAGAGCCCTTTCGTAGTGGGCGCGACCACTGCTTGCTAATTTTAGCTGTCCTAGGGGCCCGCACCAGCGGGCCCTTCGCAGAGAAACGGCAGCCTGAGCGCGCAGTTTTCAAAGTGCACGTGAAGTTCTATGCGCTGTAAGATGAACTCAGTGGATTCATTACACTGTTTTCCGTTTTCTTCACTCAGATTTGAAGAAAAAAATGATATTAAACGGTTAGGAGCACATCAACCGATTGACTTATCATTTACACAAGTTGATGGAAAGAAGAAACAAAATTCTGTATTTCGAGGTTTCAGAAAAAAATCATGGTTGACTGTGAGTGAAAACAAAGCTAATTTTGCTTTTATTGTTTATTATTTGGTGAGGGATTGTGGCGAAAGGATAAAGAAATACAAAGAAAGTGCATTGCATTTAGAAAATACTTGCAAATTTAAAACATTTGGAACAGTGAGCATTGTTGTACAGATTGATTCAGCGATGAAAATTTCAATCAAGAAACGTAATGAACAAATCGCAATAAATAGACATTTTAGATAGAATAACTGAGTTTTTAGTTAAGTACCATGGCACCCGTCATTCATCAACTAGTAGCATTGAGAGGGCATGATGAATCTGAAGATTCAAAAGACCGTGGCAATTTTTTAGACTTATTGTTACTCGGCAATCTAGATAGTGTGTTAGATGATCATTTAAACAATTCTTCTATTTATAAATATAACTCACACATGACAAAGAAAAGAGCTGCTAAATTTGTAAGTATGAAGTGTATTTGGAGGAAATGTAGAAAGACATGTAGCTGATTTTATTTCTCTGCAAGCCGATTAAACAATTGGCATAACAAGCCGAAGTCAACTTGTCTTAATTTTACAATCGTTTCCCTTTTCGAACTTTCATCATTCCGAAAGACAAGCGATGGCATTAGCGTAATTTTTGTAAAAAATCTTTTGTTTCCATTGACATACCAATATTTGAGTCACTTAGTCTTAATCACTTAGACTTAATAAGTCACTTAGACTTAATAAAAATTCCTACTTCGGTTTTTTGTAGAAAACTTTAAAGGTATAATTAACTGATAAATAATATTAATTAAACAATTGATTAAATGATGATTCTTTAATTAAATAAGTTATTGATTCTGAGATGATATTCGTGCTTTTACACCTGGCCCCACCAGGAAAAAATGTCACGAGCCGCCACTGAGTTTAAGATATAGGATGTAAGCAGTGGCGAAACGTCAGGGTAGGCTGAGCTATCCCTAAGACAAAGAAGGCGAGAAATATCTCTTCAGTATGAAAAGAAAATTGTCAATTCATGATGTTTTTGAGCCAATTAGTATCGTACGTACGCGTACCAAGTTAATTTTTCCGTTCTTTGCGTATTCAATGCGATATTTCTTCTCCGCCGCCCAGTGCTGCGGGTAGGCTGTGGGTGAAGGCGGAGTCCGTTCCGCCTACCACTGGAAGACAGTTTGTTGTCCAGGGACGGGGTACGGGGAAACGAGCGCGCGTGCGCATTCGCACTGTGTAAGATATATAGGTGTGTCAACTAGCCGCCTTTTGGACAAAATTTTTGAGGCCAGTTTGAGGCTAGTTCCTCGCTTATCCGTACGGTGCGCACGATCGAGTTGGGCATTCATGATGGCGTCTCGCGATTTAGTGGCTTCCACCAGAGGTTACAAAGCTATTAAATGGAATCTTGTCCCGAAAATGCCCAAGTCGTTCGCAGCGCTTACACAGCGAGAACTGTGAGAACTAGCCTCACATTAGCTTCAGTTTTAGACCGGGAGTAAACCCACCTACATCTCTTACACCGTGGCATTCGTTAGGCTGGCACGGTGACTCGCCCAGAAGGGTAGGCCAACCTTACAACTGGATAAGTAATTTAAACTCTTGCCGGCAGGCGCTCTCTTCACCACAAGCTTGTGTGAAACTTTCGGTAATGTCCGGTAGAGGTCATTGAGCAACTTCAAATAACACGACTAACGAAACAAGTAACACATTTTTTATTCCAAATTTCAGTATTAGAATTCCTCTGTCGCTAATTCATTAAGTACAATACTGAGAATGTTCACTTTTTTCTCCCACTTTATTTAGCATTGTGTTAATTTTAATAAAACACGATCATTTAAATAACGTTGATTTTAAGCATTTATGTGTTGGTATCGCGGCGAGCGTGTGAATCCCCCACTAGTATTGTGTTCTGGAAAGATAAAAAAAGGATCTGATCAGTGTAATTTCATTTCGTAATTTGATTAAATAGCGTATTCGTGTGTAGGTAACAAGTGAAATGTCATTGGCCTTCAACTGCATGTCGCTGTGGCTCACTGACAATGACAACTCTGAAAATAATTAAAACACATTTACTAAATTCTAAGTCAAATAACAGACTCTTCAACTTGGCTACACTACAATTTTAATAGAAAAGAAACTTTCTTGTAAGTGTTCGCAAGATGCTACGTTTAAGAAAGAGGGGCATTTTAAGAAAACCAGACGTTTAGAATTGATTTACGAAGAAAGTCAAACGACTTCGTGAGTCAAACAATTTAGATGGCCGCAAACTCTTGGAAACAAGGACTATACATCAATTAGAATAACATAACATTTACAATTTCTTTTTTTCAATTCTGCGGTAAACTTATTCTTGATTTGAGCATGGTTGCATGATTGAATTAATAATAGTAATAATAATAATAATAATAACAATAATAATTATTATTATTATTAAATTTGTAGCCTTCTGATCTCTATCTTCGAACTACTCGATATTTCACGAATTAAGTAGTATGTGTGTTTACAATGTGGTCGTCACTCAGCTTATCCAAAAATTAACCTCACGCTTCGCCACTGGATGGGATATTCATTGTGGGATATTTTTTTGTAAACAAGACGTTAGAATTTGGTGGAAAGAGAGCAGTGAGTCCTATTTCCAATTTTTGCATCATGATATGGCATAGGGATGAACCAAAGACGTTGTAATAGTATACTAGACCCACGCACGGCGCTAGCGTAGCGTTGCAAATTGAATCTTTGCCGGGTTGGCATGTTGGGGGCAAGTATGTGGACACCAAGTCGTATTGGCGCGGTATATCACTATTTGTACGTCTTTTGAAGAAGGGGAAGATTCTATAAGAGAAAAAAGGAAAATGGTGATGCAGCGCGCGGCTTACGAGTGTACAAATCGTGCGACGAAGGCCTGCGTGGTATTATTTCACAAGTGCATCGTGTCATTATGTGCTGTAACCTATTGAACGTGCTGATTACTTTTGCTAAATAATACGGTGTTCGTGAATAACAAAAAAATCGATGAATTCGTTATTGCACTTAAAGAAACATTAGTTTAACTGTGAAAGTAACCACTTTCTTTAGATAACTTGCCATTACTCCAGAGTAGATATTCCCTAAATTCGAACCTAATGCAGGAATATCGAGATTTATCTAAAGCTGATGAAATCATCAAGAACTCATATATTTTAACACCGATTTACATGACCATTTAATCCATGTATTTGCGTGCTCTGTACGGAACTTTCGTATGTATCGAAAGTGTATAAAAATTACTTCAAGTTTATAATTTAGTAAAGAATTCTAAAAATTTAGGGTAATATGATTTACCCTTTTACTGAAAAAAAGATGCAGAATTAGTCAAGATATACGATTTGGAATTGAGTTTGGATTAGAGGAGTACACCTTAAAAATTATAACGAAAGTTTCCGAAAGACATGTCCCGACATCTATTACAATATGATGTTTTGTGAGGGACAATATCCTCAACCTATCAAAACTAAATAAATTTCACGATAGTGTGCTCAATATAATATTAACTTATCACGGACTGAACAACCTCATGGAGGAAGTACAAACCCATTTTTAGAGTAAATGATCATATGCTTATTTTTTGCTTTCATAAGTGCTGTAACAAGTTCCAAAAACTTCGTGCTTTAAACAACAGTGTTATTTGCGCTTTATAAAGCTCTAGGGTAAATATGTATGATAAAGACGTGTGATATTATGTGAGAGATACATAAACGTTTTGACTTTTAATGTTAGTTTTGCGTACATTACTTTAAACAATGAGTTAGTATTTCAGTACGTCTTCCATTTTACGTTTTCAAAGCTTTGAAAATGAGGAAAAGTCTGAAAAATTTCGACGTATTTGAATTACGCGCGTAAATTTGCCCCCAACATAGCAGCCAGCGCAAGCTTCAATTTGCAACTGGGAAGGACGGCCATTACCATAGGATTATGGGGCCTTGGCATGAACGATAATGTTATGTAAATAGAGTATATTTTTAATATCTATGTTAACCACAAGCTCTATATTAAATTTTAATAATGGTTAAGGAAGTAAGATTAAGATTTGAAGTTGTAAAGGAAAATGGGAAATTCGAGCAGAGACTGGCTTATGCGCTGTGCGATGTTTATTAGTCTGTCGCAGCAGTGACGTAACGCAGTGTATCCAAATTCACCGTCTTGCTCGTGCTTTCCCTCTGATACTTGAGTTCGGAATGTTTTGCAGTTTTCGTTGCTGTGTGTGTATTTATTTCATAATGCCGCAATTCAACTTAATAAAGTTAATGCACGTTGTGGCCACCAAAGAAGCTACAGTTCGGTGGGTGAAAGTCCAGGGACTTGTTTCTGCTCAGAGGCAGTGTCTCATGCCCGACGCTCCTTACTTCGAGACCAGCGAACAATGTATTCGGTTACTTTTGTTGCCACAAAACTACGGAAAGCCACCTAAATAACAGGACGTTCAGGGCTGCTGCGACACCGAACATAACGTTTTTTTCATAACGTGAAGGTGTCAGTGCGGAAATCCCTTATAATTCTATACTGTTTATCATGGCAAACACCTACGAGAGAAATCGAGCTGGACAATGAAAACTGAGCTGGACAATGAAGCTCCAATTGCGGAAGAAAGGAGAAGCTCCAGGAGATGATGGCATAGCAAATAAATCACTGAAAATCAGGTCCCCTCACATTCTGAAGCACTTAAAAAACTATTCAACGAAGTCTTAAAGAAAGAAGTTACACCCTCACAGTGGACCCCCAGTGAAATAACACTAATATATAAAAAAGGGGGATGAGACGATATTAATAACTACAGACCCATAAGCCTGCCATCCGGTATTTACAACGTATTCTCTAAAATTATTACAAGAAGGTTAAAGAACAATTGAAAAATAGCAACCAAGTGAACAAGTAGGATTTCGATCAAACGTTTCAACAGCAGACCACCTTCAAGCTCTGAATGTAATTCTGGAAAAGTCACAAAAGTTTAATCTAACTATATATGTGACATTAATCGACTTCACGAAAGCTTTCAATTCTGTTGAACACTTAACCATGTTACAAGCATTATTAAATCAAGGTGTCCAAAGTAAAATAGTTAGAATAATAGGAAGAATTTATTCAGACAGCTGGGCGATAGTGAAAACAGAAAAAAAGGGGGAAAATTTTAAACAGAGCAGAGGTGTAAGACAAGGAGATCCAATCTCCCCACTGTTATTTATTTGTGCTAGAAGAAATCTTTCGAAAAATAAAAACAAATTATGGATTAATGGACAGAAATTCAGTAACTGAAGGTTTGCGGATGACATTATAATTTTTGCAAAATCTGCCATAGAGTTGGAAACAAGGTTGAATGAACTATCACACGAATGTCAAAAAACGTGCCTAATAATTAACGCTAAGAAAACAAAAATAATGACAAATGGTCCTTGTCTCCCCATTAAAATAAAATATTTAAATTTGAATACATCAATGAATACCTCTACCTGGGACAGTGTCATTCGAAAACAGGCAAGAAAAAGAAATCAAAACTAGAATCTCAAAAGCTTGGAAGAAATTTTGGGGCCTAAGTTTCATTCTGAACAACAAAAAAGAAAGCATAAAGAATAAGAAAACGATATTTGATTCCTATATACTACCAGTTATAACTTATGGAGCCCAGACATGGTCTCTGAACGTCAAAACAAACAACTATTTAAAAATTTGGCAAAGAAAAATCGAAAGGAAAATGCTAGGAATCACGCTCCGAGACACAATAACAAATGAAGATCTTCGCAAGAGAACGTAATTAAAAGATGTATGCAGAGAGTCAAGGAAACTTAAATGGAGATGGGCAGGTCACAAAATGCGAATGGATCCGAAGAGATGGGCACATCGAGCTACTATATGGGACACAAGAATAAGGAAAAGGAACGTGAGACGATATAGAACTCGTTGGTGCGATGACATAAGAGCTACAGCCGGCAAGCTATGGTCAAGAAAAGCGAAAGCTAGCTTGTGGAAACTTCTCACACATAGTGAAGATAATAGGTGCGACAATTACAGCGAGTTCAACGAACAATAAAGGTCAGGAGTGTGATCAACCATGAATAGCAGCAAACAAGATGGACAGTGGTCAACAAGTGACAGTGGTTAGTGATGGTAATATAATCAGTAGTCACTAAATAAGTGGACAATAACATGGCCAGTGGCCAATTACATTGACAGTGGACAACAACAATATGGTCAGTGAATAAAGTGATCAGTGGTCAATAATGTAGACAGAGGACAATTCGCTTTGAATAAACGCTCTCCAGAACTAGCTCACCTCTAAGCGGTTTCAATTTTAAGCCACCCCACTATTTAAGTGGGGGGGCCTTGCCCAACATTGGGATCAATGGCTTTATTATTATTATCATATGAGAAAATTAAATGTTGGGAAAATTACTTTTGTAAGTATGTATTATCGATTTCTTTGATGAATAAAGTCTGATAATACAGAATAATAGGGCACGGCCATTCTTGGGGTGCAGTACCCCTAGTTACGCCTATGTTCTTGTAGCACGTAGAGTAATTCAAATACTCTATCTATGACACTTTTTATCAGGGTTTTTGACCAGTTACCCTTAATTCATTGTGCAAACGTTCAGATAGTGCCGTGCTTTGCTCCTGGAAATTTATAAACCGCCACTATTTGCGGACGTTGTCTTAAGATCTATGCGTAGTGGTGAATTCAGTTATTTCGTCAGGAAATTATCAAATAATCGTTATCCGTTTTCTCGCGGTAGTGATTGGAATTTCAAAATTTTATCAAAGATAGCTCCATTTTTCTTTAACTTTTGGTTAGAACATTTTGGTAAGAAAAATGACTCAGTCCCACCTGATTGACGGGCTAACCAACCGACCAAATTCTCGATCCTGCTCAGCCAAACTGTACAAAAACCGAGCGCCCACCATTCTGAATCACTCCAGCTCTGAAGACCACGATATGATGGCCGAAACGTTGGCATCACTGCCGTAGACGGCCTTGACACCACGGCGTCACCCGGGCAGTCGAAAGCCTTCACATGACTCGCCGCAGAAGCCTAAGCCTTTTGCACTTAAAAAGACACTGCAACTACCCTCGGGTCTTCGGTTGGGCGCCTCAGACGGGTAGCCGGCCCGCTCAGTCGACAGATTACCTGAAACGGCGAAGATGGAGGAAGCCGGTGGCCTAGGTTGAATGAGAAGTCAAACATGTGAATTTAGAACAAGTTGAATTTATTCATTAAAAAAAGGAAAACGCTAATGGTCTGGTGATGATAACTCTGGCGAGCATGCCCCCAAAATCGAAATAAAACAAAAAAATGAAATGTCATGCACATAAGAGAACAAAAAATTACAAAGTGATTACAATCAGATGAAACTCTTCTTCGCGCGCGAATTCCCGCTTGACGGCCATGCGCGGCCGGGAACTCCTCTTCGTCGCCCGGTCGAGAGGAAGTTAACACTGATTGTCTGATGTACTGTTCACACCTCTCGATCGCGGGTACGACATAAGACACTCGAACAGAAAATACCTCTGTTAGGCGGCCTGCGCCACCCACTGAAGTTGAACGACCTCAGGTCAGCTGGCCGCGAGGTTCGTGGCGAGCGAGGGGCGCCGCTCGGAAAATGTAGGTCAGATCAGGTACTTGCGAGGGTAGCGGCCAAGGCGGCCGGAACACAAAAGCGCCGTCTGCTCGCTGCGGTGAATGGGTCAGCACAGTTCATTCACTGACACGGTCGGTTCATTCCCGGTCGATCTCACAATACTTTGATACTAATGAGCCCGTGAATTATCGCACAAATTCACTAAGGAAAAGAGAGTCTCGAGTTCGCACGTAAATCGGACGTAATATAATACGAATTGCTGTCAAATGTTCATAATACTGTTCTGCGGCCTGCGTTCGTCACAGAAGTCTTGTACCCAAACTCTACAAGAAACTTAATAATTTTTCTAAGTCCATCGAACCGAACGCCACAACAGAATATAACAGGTTCCCCCCTGCGGCCGCCACTTGCGTCCGATTCTGAACACAGCTCCCCAGCTTCTCTTTTGTGCCTCGTCGCTCCAAGTTTTAGGAAACCTCGTTCCCCCTACCAAAATTATCCCTGTGACTCTGGAATATTCTAGAACAAACCCGAATTCTGGTTGCTATTGGCGAAAGGGTACTGCGCATTAGATATTTTCTGCCCAATCAGAGGATGTTTTCGAGGCCGAGAAAAGAGTGAGAGAGGGGCTGGTTATCGCTCCCTCTCGCTTTAATTTTGCGTCGAAAAGGGGCAGTTATTAACGACCGGGGGGGTGTGAGGGGCTAGGAATCTCTAGGGAGGTTGACGGAAGAGTTCCAGGCGTCGTGGAAAAATACTGAAGGGGTCGTGTGCAGAGCGGCTACCCAGAGTTGGGGCACACGTGTCCGCGACGAATCAGGGAGCGAAGGGTGCCGACACCGTGGCGCCTCGCCTGGCCCTCGGGTCGCCCCCGTGGCGCCTCGCATCTCTCGCGTCGCCGCCTGCGTGGAGTTATTTTGCGGCAGAATAAACTTGAATCTATTCGGTATCACTACATTGGCCTCCCTTCCCGCAGTAGAGATATGCATCGTGTTTTAAAATTCGTAAGGCGTGGTGAGAAGTTTTGAAACCTGAGATGCTTATCTCGTCAAAAAAAAATTTAAAAAAGTGGTACCGAATTCTAACGACTAATTTCTGTGATAACAATTACATAAAAGGTCTTATTCAAATAATTACCCTTAAATTAAACTCATTAACCCTAATAATGGTGGAGTAATAAAATAAACTAATAAACTACAAGAAAATCTGAATTCCCTAATCTACGGTTACAAATATTATTTCTTAAACAGTGAAGGCACGGCTATCACGAACTACTCGGTAAGCTGTACGGTTCTGGCGAGTTTATTTTAGAGATTAATAAAGTTTGGAATTAAGTTTTCATTCTTTAAAGGGTCGCAGATTAAAAAAATTGAATTTGCCTGCTGGGAGACCGTTTGCATCTTTAAGTTGGCACACGTTAGGGTGCGGAATGGCTTCAATAATAAATGGTCCAGTAAACAATGGAAAAAACTTATGGAAAAGACCTGCAGGCTGATCACTCACTCGCGGGGTTCGAACCAACACCTTCTCGCCTACGTGAAACTGATAGGGATTTTTGACCTGTGCCTCCCTTTTCCTGGCATTTTTACTAAGATTGTCCATGATAATTCTACACCGAGTTTCGTAATTTGGTACGGGTTGCCCCGATAACCTTGCTAACAATGGGAACAAATGCTTTGGTTTCTTCCCGATCGATTTGAACACCTTCTGTATTAACACAATAGCCTAGAAAAGAAATTTCACGTGTGCAAAACTGTGACTTAGCTACATTTAATCTCATTTGATTGGTAGAAAGGCATTCTAACAGTCGCCTTAAATGACAAAGATGTTCCTGAAAATTTCGAGATGAGATCACAAGGTCGTCAATATAAGGCGTAACGAAGAGTTTGAGTTCGTCACCTAATTTTCCATCTAAGCATCGAATGAAGGCTGCGCCACTGTTCTTTAGGCCGAAAGGCATCCGCTTCCAGACATAAGTGAGGCCGTTGTAAAAGAATCCTGTAAATTTTCTGTCGTCTGGGTGAATAGCAATTTGCCAGTACGAACTAGAAAAATCCAAAGCTGAGAAAATTTTTGTTTGGTTAAACTTCCAAAGAATATCATCAATATTCTGCGGCGCCTCATTTTCTGGAACGGTCACTTCATTAATTCTGCGAGCGTCTAAACAAATTCTGACCCCTCCGTCTTTCTTTTTTACAACGACAATCGGATTTAGATAGGCGGTCACTGATCTCTCGATGATGCCCTCGTCAATCATTTTTCTGACGGTCTCATCAACTTCCCCCCTTAAAGCTTGTGGAATAGGATAGTTTTTCATCTTAAACGGCGAGTCATCGGTAACCCTAATTCGAAACAAAAGTCTTTAATTGGATGAACGGGGCGACCGAAGACATGTAAATAATCAAGTAGCACTGTCTGCAACTGGGAGCGTTCATCATAGTTCAAAAAATCACATTTTTGCACATTTTGGCAAATAATCCCCTTCGTCGTTTCCCCCCCTTCCCAAGTTGCACTAGAAATGCTAAGATCAATCCTATCTTCCCCGTCATCTTGAATAATAATTTCTTTACCGGCACCGAAACTCATAACATTTCTGGAAAAATCTATTATTCCACCGTTTTCTCTTAAAAAATCAACCCCCAAAATAACATCATGATTAAGATCTTCAATTACTAGACAGGGCACATCAAACAACATATCTCCTATATTAATTGAAATCAGGACCTGCATTGAAATTGGCTTGCTTCGTTTTCTCCCAACCCCTATGACATAGCATCTGACGGTAGGTAATGTCGGTACTGGAATCCGCTCGCTTATAAGTCGCGCATAAAATTTCTTTGACACAGCACTAATTTCACTACCAGTATCAATAAGAGCTTGGACACATAAATTTCCCATAAAGGATTCAATAATAGGGCATTTTCTGGCACGTTCTTTGATAGTCACATCCTCGTCTTCGTTAAAATCAAAAAAGGCATAATTCACTGATATGATCGCATGAAATGGTATCTCTAAAGAAACTCGTCCGTCACCCAGATACCGAGACAGCTGGGACGTTTCTAATTTGTTGAAGCCGGCCGGGATGAATTTTGCCGTCCATCTCTCTCATCGCGATGTCCACGGTTCTCACGGGATTCGGGCGGCGCTCGCCGATCATCTGCCTCGTTCCCTCCGGCCCTATTATCTCTATGCCACTGCGGCCTGCCTTGGTAGTTTCCGTCGGGCCTGCGATTTCTGTCGCGGTTCTCATTGTGATAGTTGTCCCGCGTTCTATCAAATTGTGCCAACAGTTCTTGGAAACGTTCTAAATCTCTACACTCCACGCTGTTGACAATATTCTGTACATACGTTGGGAAATGAGCTGTCAGTAACCAGATGATTTTTCGGTCGTTTGCCTGCGGGTCACACAGCTTGATGGCGGAGATTTTCTCCATGGCGTAGTCTAAATAGGACTGCCCGTGGCGGTTTTCCCATCGCGATTCTAAAATCTTCCGCTCGAACTCATATCTCCGTTGTTCGCCCCAGTATCGATTCAGAAACTTCTCCCGAAACTCTTCATAATTTTGAGGGAAAGGGTTTAAAGCGGAAATCCAATAAGATGCATTGCCTTTCAACAATTCTTGCATAAATTTAGCCTTCAAGTGTGAAGGTACCGCCTTCGTGAGATTCATGTAATTTTCCGCCCGGTCAAGGAAAACTTTGGGATTTTCATCGGGTTTTCCGGAAAAATACAGGTTTTGCGGTGGAGCCCACGAGAAGCGAAGGCCTGAGCCACCAGAATTCGGATTTGGGTAATTCTCGCGTTCCTTTTCAATTTCCTCCTTTACCAATTCTAGGACAGTACGATCAATTTCCCTTTTTAATTTGGCTTCTCTCTCCCTGATGTTTTCCTCACTAATATTGCCTACTTGCGCGAACTTTTCGTGGATATGCGACACTTCTGAATGGAGTTTCTGTCCGATTTTATTAAATTTTTCGCCCATTTCCTGCTTAACTTCAATGATCTTTTCAGTAACCGACTCACAGCACGCTTCTACTTTGTCGTCGCATGCCTGTAATTTGGTCTGAATTTCGATTTTAAAAATTTTGAAATTTTCGGTAGTTTCCGCTTGTGCCCTTCCCAACTCCTGACTGAGTTTTTCTACGTTCCCCTCTATTTCCCCGCATCTGCCTTCGACCTGATTCTTTAAAATCCCTATTTCATGGTTAAGTTTTTGCTCGAGACTTTCTAATTTATTTGCTTGGGCTTCCAAATGACTTTCGATTCGGTTAAATCTGTCCTCACACTTGCTCTCATGTGCTGTGAACCGTTCATCTAACATTTCCTGTAATTTGGCAGCGTTATTTGAGATTTTCTCCTCTAATTTCGCGGCATTATTTGAGATTTTCTCCTCTAATTTCGCGGCATTATTTGAGATTTTCTCCTCTAATTTCGCGGCATTATTTGCAATTTTCTCCTCTAATTTTGCGACATTGCTATCTGACTGGTCTTTAATTTCTTTCAATTTAGCGGCGTTGTCTGAAAATTTCTCCTCAAATTTGGCAACAGTGTTATCTGAAATTTCTCTCATAACGCGCAAGATCTCACTTAAGGTGGGACCTTGCGTCGACGGCTCCTCAAAACTGTCTTCACCCGTCACGTCAATACCTGATTCGTCCTGCATTTTTACAATGTTACGCGGTTTCACTTGTTTTAGTACGCGCACACGGTATTCACACAACACAACACAACACAAGACAATGACACTTACAAGGAAAACACAGTACAAAATGACATCCTCAACAGACCATAAGTTATTAACTTCTCTACACCGTGCTTCCATCCATCATCTTAATAATTTAAACAATTTAATAATTTAGGCAGAGAAATCTCAGGGCGCTTATCTGGGATATTAAAAAATGAAAATTACGATTATTTCGCGTTAATCGAGCCCCACGTTGGGCGCCAATTGCAACTACCCTCGGGTCTTCGGTTGGGCGCC
The DNA here is from genome assembly GCA_031308135.1 of Acheta domesticus. Taxonomy (NCBI): domain Eukaryota; kingdom Metazoa; phylum Arthropoda; class Insecta; order Orthoptera; family Gryllidae; genus Acheta; species Acheta domesticus. The sequence goes on along the minus strand of JAHLJT010008446.1, from coordinate 174,396,137 downwards.
TCAGACGGGTAGCCGGCCCGCTCAGTCGACAGATTACCTGAAACGGCGAAGATGGAGGAAGCCGGTGGCCTAGGTTGAATGAGAAGTCAAACATGTGAATTTAGAACAAGTTGAATTTATTCATTAAAAAAAGGAAAACGCTAATGGTCTGGTGATGATAACTCTGGCGAGCATGCCCCCAAAATCGAAATAAAACAAAAAAATGAAATGTCATGCACATAAGAGAACAAAAAATTACAAAGTGATTACAATCAGATGAAACTCTTCTTCGCGCGCGAATTCCCGCTTGACGGCCATGCGCGGCCGGGAACTCCTCTTCGTCGCCCGGTCGAGAGGAAGTTAACACTGATTGTCTGATGTACTGTTCACACCTCTCGATCGCGGGTACGACATAAGACACTCGAACAGAAAATACCTCTGTTAGGCGGCCTGCGCCACCCACTGAAGTTGAACGACCTCAGGTCAGCTGGCTGCGAGGTTCGTGGCGAGCGAGGGGCGCCGCTCGGAAAATGTAGGTCAGATCAGGTACTTGCGAGGGTAGCGGCCAAGGCGGCCGGAACACAAAAGCGCCGTCTGCTCGCTGCGGTGAATGGGTCAGCACAGTTCATTCACTGACACGGTCGGTTCATTCCCGGTCGATCTCACAATACTTTGATACTAATGAGCCCGTGAATTATCGCACAAATTCACTAAGGAAAAGAGAGTCTCGAGTTCGCACGTAAATCGGACGTAATATAATACGAATTGCTGTCAAATGTTCATAATACTGTTCTGCGGCCTGCGTTCGTCACAGAAGTCTTGTACCCAAACTCTACAAGAAACTTAATAATTTTTCTAAGTCCATCGAACCGAACGCCACAACAGAATATAACAGGTTCCCCCCTGCGGCCGCCACTTGCGTCCGATTCTGAACACAGCTCCCCAGCTTCTCTTTTGTGCCTCGTCGCTCCAAGTTTTAGGAAACCTCGTTCCCCCTACCAAAATTATCCCTGTGACTCTGGAATATTCTAGAACAAACCCGAATTCTGGTTGCTATTGGCGAAAGGGTACTGCGCATTAGATATTTTCTGCCCAATCAGAGGATGTTTTCGAGGCCGAGAAAAGAGTGAGAGAGGGGCTGGTTATCGCTCCCTCTCGCTTTAATTTTGCGTCGAAAAGGGGCAGTTATTAACGACCGGGGGGGTGTGAGGGGCTAGGAATCTCTAGGGAGGTTGACGGAAGAGTTCCAGGCGTCGTGGAAAAATACTGAAGGGGTCGTGTGCAGAGCGGCTACCCAGAGTTGGGGCACACGTGTCCGCGACGAATCAGGGAGCGAAGGGTGCCGACACCGTGGCGCCTCGCCTGGCCCTCGGGTCGCCCCCGTGGCGCCTCGCATCTCTCGCGTCGCCGCCTGCGTGGAGTTATTTTGCGGCAGAATAAACTTGAATCTATTCGGTATCACTACAACACATGTTCTATTTTTCGTAAACTTCTGAATTTTCCAAAATTGTAAAAGTTTCAACTCTACCTCCTACAAACATATTTAATAATATTATTTCTTAATGATTATATAAGATTTTTTCTTAATGATTTTCAGAATTAACTATTTAAATAATGTCATTATATTTTTTGAAAACAGTAATTTTTGCATAATGTGGAGTAAACATTTAAAAAATGCGAAAAGAAGTTTTTGTCAAAAAGGTTTCATTGTTTTCTTTAAAAAAATTATGCTCAAATAGCACTCAGGAAATTTTGCTTATTAAAATGGCTTAGGTCGAATTTTCGTTGAGATAGGTTTTATTTCGAAAATTGCATTTTATTTAACCTGTCCGATGCCTTCAATATTGTCACTGAAGGTGTATGTCTTAGTGCATTTTCATATTAAATATTTAAATAATTTCATGTACTGCGTTTTTGAATATCACAAATTTTCGCGTTATTTTGTGATACATCGCGAAAAGTTGTTAGCCATGCCAACAACTTGGGAAGTTGTTGGCATGGCTAATAAGACATGTCGGATAGAGCAAAGGAAGCTTGAAACGATTTTCATTTCATTTTAGAATCATTGCAACATTAAGAATGCATTATAACCTTTTGAATGTTCTGATTGTATCACAAGTCTCCGAAGCATGGGGAAACGGCTGTTAATTCGTAAAATTAAGCGCAGAAATTCACATCTTTGCTGGGGTAATTATATTTTTTCTCTTTTTCACTTTTTGTAATAATAGAGAATTGGTTTCATTGCCAAAAGTTACTTTCATTAATACTATTGAGTTTTTAAAAACTTAAAGACATGCGTTTCTTTGGAATCTCTCGCGCTCCGTTTGGTTCTGAGTATTTCAAGTGGTGTCTGCAGTGTTAATAAGAGCGCCAGGTAGGAAGTTAGTAGGACTTCTAACGCGAACGCGAACGCGAACGCCGTCGTTCAATTCCCAGGAAGGGGAAATCGTTTTAGTCTCTCACCATAACACGTACTTACGTAGCAAAGAGAAAGTGTTGTAATGCTGCAGCAGAAATCGGCGATTGTACGACAGAACTAGCATGCGGGTCCTAACATCAAAAAAGTGGATAAATCTTGCCCTCTTATGTAGAAACTAGTGGTGCTTCCAACGCACATACTTTCTCGCTCTGCTTCTATACGGTCCTTATTGCTATTCCACTACCCCATAAACAAGCAAAAGTGTACTATACCAGCAAACCATTTCGGTACCCAGACCCGACAAACGAAACTCAAATTCAACGAAACGGCACTTATACCACTACGTAACACCAACACCACCTCTGTCGAACAGAGCCATAAAAGAATAGAACCGACCGAAATGCTCATAATTTTACTTAAATCGGTTCATATATATATATATATATATATATATATATATATATATATATACATATATATGTATATATAAATATATATATACTAGACAACTGGTCATTTGACATGTCATACGCTTCAGAAATCGAATAACAGAGTTGAAAAATTGTTTACAAAACGCAGTTAGGGAAAACACAGACAAGTCCTGTCTATTTATCTATATTGAATCTATTCGTGAGTAGAAGTACTTCAAATTATTTTCAATAAAGTACCTACACTCTTCAATGTTTTTTTCCTGCAACATCACATTCATCAAATTAAAATTTCCCTCGGGGGATCGAATTCGGTACCTTCCTTATTGTAGATCACAACCCGAAGGAGAATTAACCAACCACGCTACGAAATCGACTTGCGGGTCACCTCCTTAAATTTCAGTCAAAACGTACTTGTATCAGTTCTATCATTACGATGCCGGTAATTGTCAACATGCGAAAAACATGTCTTTCAAAAAACATGACCAAGAAAGGCAGCGGTGAACTGTTTACTCCACATAATTTATCGAATGATCGGCATTTGGAAAATAACTACTGCGAGAAAGTATGTGCCATTCTATAGCACCACTAGTTTATTTATATATTTACCTTCCCTTCATACACACGTGCAGAAAATTTAAAGAAAAAATTTGGAGCGGTTTTTGAGATAAATTTTTTTTGTAAATTTGAATCGCAATTTACGCAAAAACTATTCGTTTTTCCAAAAAATGGTACATGACCTTATGTGAGTGCTTATTTTGTACAACCGACTTTGTCTGAGGCGAAAACCTCTATCTTCAATTTTGCCGTTTTTAAACAGTTTTTTGCAATTTTCGAAAAATAGGGCCTATCAACGAAAATGATGCTTACATCATTCCCTTCAACGTTCTTCGCACTATTCAACAACAAAATATAATCAAAAAATTTGGAGCCTTTTTTTTTTTTAATTCATAAAATCTCAAAATGGGCTTCATGTAAAGTATCCTCAAATACTAAGATATCGGTTTCAAATTCAAGAGGCCTTGAGACGAGTCAAAACCATCGGAGAATATCAATTTTGAAGAAAATCGACCGAACGGTTTAGGCGCTAGCGTTGACCACAGACGGACAGACGGACGGAATGCCGTCAATCGATTTTGAAGTATGGAGAAGCAACAAATCATGGATTTTGACTACACCACGAGATAGAGGATTTTTTTTCTTAATTTAGCAACAGATTTTATCCACTTTTCTGTCACCAGACCCCTGCTATAAGAGATTTTCTGGCGAAAATTCTCCGTTTTCCGCCGCACGATTACATAACTTTCTCTTCTTACGAAGAATTCGTAAGACGAGAAAGTAATAACCATTTTTGGAACCATTGGGGATATGTAAGCTCATCGCATGCCTTCTGGTTATATTGTATTACAATTCAGCGTTGAAATGCTCATAATTTTACTTAAATTGGTTCATACAGATATATACTAGACAACTGTTCATTTGACATGTCATACTCTTCAGAAATCGAATAACAGAGTTGAAAAATTGTTTACAAAACGCAGTTAGGGAAAACACAGACAAGTCCTGTCTATTTATCTATATTGAATCTATTCGTGAGTAGAAGTACTTCAAATTATTTTCAATAAAGTATCTACACTCTTCAATGTTTTTTTCCTGCAACATCACATTCATCAAATTAAAATTCCCCTCGGGGGATCGAATTCGGTACCTTCCTTATTGAAGAGCTCAACCCGAAGGTGCATTAACCAACCGCGCTGCGAAACCGACTTGCCGGACTAGTGCTTATATTTCAGTCAAAACGTACTTGTATCAGTTCTATCATTACGATGCCGGTAAATGTCAACATGCGAAAAACTTGTCTTTCAAAAAACATGACCAAGAAAGGCAGCGGTGAACTGTTTACTCCACATAATTTATCGAATGATCGGCATTTGGAAAATAACTACTGCGAGAAAGTATGTGCCATTCTATAGCACCACTAGTTTATTTATATATTTACCTTCCCTTCATACACACGTGCAGAAAATTTAAAGAAAAAATTTGGAGCGGTTTTTGAGATAAATTTTTTTTGTAAATTTGAATCGCAATTTACGCAAAAACTATTCGTTTTTTCCAAAAAATGGTACATGACCTTATTTGAAGTGCTTACTTTGTACAACCGACTTTGTCTGAGGCGAAAATCTCTATCTTCAATTTTGCCGTTTTTAAACAGTTTTTTGCAATTTTCGAAAAATAGGACCTATCAACGAAAATGATGCCTACGTCATTCCCTTCAACGTTCTTCGCACTATTCAACAACAAAATATAATCAAAAAAATTTGGAGCCTTTTTTTTAATTCATAAAATCTCAAAATGGGCTTCATGTAAAGTATCCTCAAATACTAAGATATCGGTTTCAAATTCAAGAGGCCTTGAGACGAGTCAAAACCATCGGGGAATATCAATTTTGAAGAAAATCGACTGAACGGTTTAGGCGCTAGCGTTGACCACAGACGGACAGACGGACGGAATGCCGTCAATCGATTTTGAAGTATGGAGAAGCAACAAATCATGGATTTTGACTACACCACGAGATAGAGGATTTTTTTTCTTAATTTAGCAACAGATTTTATCCACTTTTCTGTCACCAGACCCCTGCTATAAGAGATTTTCTGGCGAAAATTCTCCGTTTTCCGCCGCACGATTACATAACTTTCTCTTCTTACGAAGAATTCGTAAGGCGAGAAAGTAAAATTACTTTCTCTTATACAGCGTTTATTTGGAATCACGTTTTTGTGGATTCTAATACCGGAAAATTAGTTGACGCCAAAATTGGCTGTCCGTCCTTCTGTCTGCTGTCAACGCTAGCGCCTAAACCATGCAGACAATTTTCTCCAAAACTGATATTCCCGATCGATCTGGTAGGACGGGAGGTTTAAATAATTTCATGGACATTTTAGAGGGCCAATTTTGCATAATTTTGCGTGAAGTATACATTTTTTTAATTCTCAAAGACGGTCCCAATTTTTTTCTTGCAAATTTCTTCTCGGATAGAGCAAAGGAAGCTTGAAAAATGGCGTAGATCCCGTTTCTGGTGAACTCTCCATATTTTGGAAAATTGCAAAAAAAGCCGGTCAAAAGTATACTGATGAATACTTTTACTGATACTGATGAAGAGATTTTTTTTCTTGGATGAAATCTGTTCTAAAATGTAGGTTTTTAAGTGAGATCATATATATATTTTTAAACTAGTAGGTTTTGCGTAATTTCTACTTGAAGTAAGGTGAATTTTTAGAAAGTCTCAAAGACAGCTCCAATTACTACATGAAATGCACGTTTTGGGGTCCCCTGATACCGAAAAATTGGTTCTTTTCAAACGTCCGTCCGTCTGTCTGTCTATCCGGGCCGTCGGTCTGTCAGTCTATGAACAACCGTAGCGCCGAAATCATAAGTACGATTTCTTCCAAAATGAGTATTACGCCGCGATTTTGAAAAAACGCTCTTCAAAATTTGAGGGTACTTTACATAACGCCTCCCGAACGTTTTAAAAAATTTTCTCAAAAACGGCTCTAAATGTTTCCTTTAAATTTCTTGTAAGGATAGAATAAAATACGGATACACATAAAGGAGGCATAGGTCCCATTTTTACCGTTAACTTAGAATTTTCGAAAATTGCAAAAGTTTGAAATTTTTTCGGCGTCTTCCTAGAATTACAAAATTGAAGATAGAGATTTTTCCAATAAAATTTGTTGTCCAAAGTGAGTTCTTTCATGACGGAAAAATGTACATTTTTTTTGAAACTTTTACTACTTTTTGCGCAATATTGGACGCAATATTTGCAATTTTAAAAAATTACAAAAACCAGATTTCCTCAAAAATTCTCCAAAAACTTTTTGTAGGGATAGTGCTAAATGTTTTCTATGAGATGACATTAACGCCATATTGCTCTATTCTTTTGTTTTTTTCAAAAATTACACAAATGTATTTCTTTTGAAAGTTCTCTCATACCGTTAATAAGCACATTTCTAGCAATTTGTAAACACTATTGAATTTGCAGGTGTATGTGCTTCAAATGACTTTAAATGAAGTTTTTCGAATATTCAATAACTTCCTGTGAAAAGGAGCTTTAAATTTCGCATTTTTAGTAGCGCTTAAACGCCATTTTCTTAAAAGAGCTCTAAATGTTTCAAAGAAAATTGCCATTTAAGACGAGGTTTTACTGTTCTTTAATATTCTAAAATTAATATTTTCGTTCTAGTATCAGGAAACCGCAAAAATTAAGAAAATGTCAAAAAATGTACTTTGGGCGACGATAGCAGCTGGCAAGAGTATGTGTCAAATCCGAATAGCTAGCCCAGACCCAAGGAAATGGAAAATTAATACGGGAAAGTCTGTGCCATTCTGTGGCACCACTTGTTAATTTTGTGAACCTGAACATTGTAATCAGAACATTTAAATGATATTGTAATATACTACATTGTCATTGTTATTAATATTATTTTAATCAGTTCTAAATTACGTTTGTGTAGGTCAATAATAAGTCAAGCTAAGTCGCAACTGGATTCCCCTATGCAGCCGACACTGAGAGAAACAGCAAGATTACCGAAGTCATAAATAGTATAATCAAGGTGGAAAAGCTATTCAACAAAATCGTCAAATGTTGGAAAAATGCAAAAAGAAAACAATTAAAAAATAAAATACATAAAATGGGAATAAAATTGAGATCTAATCTAATTTTAAACAAGTACTACAAAAAAGTGGTTACTGCAGTAATGAATAACTAGGTAAGGAAAAGACAGGATTAGACTTGTAGTGAATCTTTCTACTGCCTAATAGGCGAAAAAAGAACCTAACATTAGAGTTAAAGATTCTCAACTAGAAACTTTTTTTCGAATTTTGGCCAGGTTCTAGGCATTTCTTCCCAATGTGCAATGCTTTGCTATCAGTCGCGCCACTCGGTAGCGCTGCTGAGTGTCTACGTGTGAAGAGGCCCTTTATTTCCATTAAGTTATGTGTAGGGGGCGGATTTTGATGACCTAAAACATTGCCTAAAATGCTCTTAAAATGTTTACAAAATGGCCTAAAAGCATAGAATGACGTAAAATGTGATAAAAACCAGTTCGGATGAACAACTTAAGCTGGATATTTTACTTATGTAATTGAGGTTTCTTGTATTCGTTCAAGTTCACTCATCTTGCAGACTTTTGGTTTGGACTATTCTTTTCCAGGAAATCTCTGTCTTTAGTTACCCCGAAATTGGCCGAACCGACAGTGGCGCTGATAGGCGACACAGGAACCTTAGTTTACATACAATATTTGAGCGAAGAAATCGAATAGGCTACTCAAGAATTCTGTGAAGGACATTTGTTGCATCTCGTAAATATTATTTAAAGCAAATACCATTAAAATGATTTTAAAATCCATGAAATCAGCGACAAATGCATTAAAAATTACGCAAAAATGTAAAAAATGACTTATTAGTTGAAATCGAACGAAAAATGCCAAAAACTGACATAAAAGTGGGTCATTTCCTGTTTTCATTACATAAAATGAATTTCTATATTAAACGGCATTGTTCTAAAGTGAAAGAACGACATTTCATTAAAATCTGCCCCCTAGTTATGTGCATTAAGACAATTGTGTATTGTTATTTCTTTTAATAAATTTTTACTTTCTCCCTATGGAGTAGAGAGAAAGTTATGTAATGCTATGCAAAAAAACGACGAAATATTGGCAGAAAACTCTTATTACAGGGCCCTGGTAACGAAAAAGTTGATAAATCCAGTTACTTAATTTAGAAAAAATTCTCTATCACGTGATGTGGCCAGAATCCGTGTTTTGCGGGTCCTTGATACCGAAAAATCGAATGACAGCAAAACGTCTGTCCGTCTGTGAACAACACTAGAGGCTTAACCGTTCAGCCGATTTTCTCCAAAATTGATACTTCCCAATTGATCTGACTGATGTCGCGGTCCCTTGAATTTGAAAACGGTATTTCAATTTTGGGGGGTACTTTACATGAAACCTCTGGGACATTTTCCAAATTTTCAAAAGAATGGCTCCATCGTTTTTTGTTAATTTTTTGTTGGATAGTGGACGTTTGAGAGAATAGAGTAGGGCTCAAGTACGTTGAAAACCCTGATTTTTCGAAAATTGAAAAGTTTGGTATTACTTTTGTATTCCTACAACTAAAATATTATAGAGATTTTTTCCCGTAATCAAATCTGTTCCTTAAAAATAGATTTTGAAATAAGGTCACGTACAATTTTTCGAAAATTTGAGTATTTTTCGCGACATTTTGCATGAAAATACGGGAAAGAAAGAACGTGCTGTTTTAGCACCACCTCTTAGATGTATTGGCCTTATTTCATGTGTTAACAGTAGTATATATTTTACTGTCATTTGCCAAGATATTGAATGGTAGGGATGAAAATTTTTATTTTCCGCAGTTCTGTCTCGCAAATTGTTTTGCCATTTTACAAAGAATGTGAGCAAAAATTTATAATTTAGAAATGTCAACCACGCTCATGGTTACTTTTATTCATACAATGAACTATGTAGAGTAAAAAAGGAACTTACGAATTTAGGACTTCTCCGCAATACATCACATAGCTTTACATTTTTTGACGAGAATTAAAATAAATTGAACTCATTCGTGGAAAGGAGAGAATAGCGCTTCATGGATTGGTGCCATCCATTTTGTCAAGACTGTGATTTTGGACTTTTTGTGGACTTATTCTCAAAGGGTCAAATAAACATCACAAATATACTTGTCGATGGAATAATGCGAAAACATTTCTGTTAGCTAAATTTAAATAAATTAGCTAATACATTCGTTTGAGTGGTCGATCGTAGCGACCTAAATGGTGACTGGCGGCAACTGCTCTTCGTCAGGGTTTATGATTGTATTTTCTCGTACTGTACGACCGAGTTAGCTAACGGCATCCGCTGTTGCGTCTGCCCCGATTTTGACCGGGGGCCCCAGGCTTCGGGGTCCGACGTTGGCGTATTTTCTTCACTACCTAGGTTGCTGGGTCAAATTCAGCCGCTGTCTGGCGGAGAAATTGAGCTGCCGGATATTCTGATCACTTTCCCGTGGTTTCTCCCATCAAGACAAGGGGAATGCCCGGAAAGCACCTTAACAAACGTGCCACAGACCACACATGTTCTTTCCTTTCTTATCTTTGTCCCCTCTTTTTCTCTTATATACACAATTACACACATGCTGTACACTACCGCATATGTTGGGAGGTCAGTCGGGAGCTTCGTGCTTTATCTTGGCGGTGGCCCACGGAGGAAGATACCAGGCTGGGGCATTCGCCTCAAGCCGGCTTATAGGTCGGCGCCAAATTTCCCCTTCTAGCGGGGGGAAACACCTCCATCTCTCGGTATATAACATGCACTACACATGCGAGGGTCATGACCACAGAAGTTGGGGCATCCGGAAATACTAATCAAAGGTACAAACCGAATGGTTTACCTTGTGCAGAATGACGAGGGGTGAAGGCCAATGACGACATATTGCTTGAAAACACTCAGATGATCGTGTATGCGTTGGTGCTTGGCCGATGACGAGAAGCGGTGTGTGGCGCCTGTCGGCGACTGCGCGCGAGGGCGAGCATTGCGGCCGAGCCCTGGCCCTCGGAGCGCCGTGGCGCGGGGCGGGGGCGGGGGCGGGGGCGGGGGCGCAGAAGAAAGGCCTCGGATGCTGGGCAAGCGGAGCGTGATGCGCCTGTGGCCGCGCGGGGACAGGCCTTTGGCGAGCCGCGTGCGGCGGAGCAGTCATGCGCGCGCCAGGGCGGGCGGGCCAGGCGTGAAGCGCTGGCCTTGTGCGCCGCGCCGTCTATCAGTCGCCGTCCGCTAGCCCCGGCCGCCGACGCGTCGCCAGCGCAGCCCAGCCGCCCCAGCCGCCGCCGTGGCTCGCAACTTGATCGCGAAGACGAGCGCCAAGCGCGGGCCGCTGGACGGGAGCATGCCGTCCACGCAGCGGCCCACGGCCATCTCGGCCTGGAAGCAGCGCATGGCGTCGCAGCACGAGCTCAAGCCGCCGCGCGCCAGAGGTCAGTCGCCGCGCTCCACGCCCCTGGCTCACCTTCACGAAAAAGTTGTATTCTTCGTCCTTCAAGCTGTAGAAATCGTAATTCTCTTCAATGCGGGGAATTTTTCTTTTTCGTCTGACGACGGAACTTCGTGAGAAGAGAAAATTATGTAATCGTGCGCCGGAAAACGGCGATTTTTTAATCTTTGAACAAAGTTCTCCTTATTTCTTTCAAGTATTTATTTAATTTTATCTCGTATTCTGAACTGACGGGAATCTGAAGCATATTCTTCGAAGCTATGGATGCCAATCGATTACAGTCTATTTATAAGTCTGATTCTGCGTACTGGCCTATATCTGCGCCACGTTAATACCCTCGATGACATGGGATTCCCGTACATTGACGTGGACACTGATAGCTGTTTGCAGTAGGTTGGAGTCAGTTCAGAATAGACATATAGGGTGTCCCACCAACTATGGACCACCCCCATAACTTCTGAACGGTTCAGGATATCGAAATGCAGTTTTCGATTAACAATGGGAAATCATCGGGTAAGTAACATGCCGAAGAGAAATTGTCTATAATATTTTTAGTTTTCGAGAAATTTAATCATCTTTAATTTTTTAAATGGAACTACATATTTTTTCAGCAGCAATGTATAGATCATGAAAAGAGGAATAATATGATGTATCATATGTTAGTATTTTGATAGTAATTTGAGTATAAAATTAGACTTTCTGACACGTGATTTTTAAGTAAACGGTGTTTTCTTGTAGTAGCCCTTGCAACAGTCGCTGTTGGTAAGACGGCCTTCGCGGCGTCGAGACAACAGTCTCGAAATCGAAACATCGTGGAGACAAGGTGTGTGAGAGGGGCGGCTGTGAGGAATAGAGGCGTAACTACAGCAATTCATGGTCTTGACATGAAGGTCATATGAACAAACATCAATATTAACGATCAGAATGAGAGATTTTTGCCATTTGTTCATCTGAATTGAACTTTTCTTCAACTGAAATTCCAAAGCAACGATAATCAAAAATAACAAAATAAAAATTATTTGTAGCAGAAGGACGATAAAAATAAAGGTCCTTTTCAAACTTACAAGAATCGAGCTCAGTGTGTTTGGCAGAAACAAGCTCCTATTTTAAAACATGGAAAGGGAATGAATGATTAAAGATTTTTATTGTAATATCTCGATTAATTCACTAAATTATAGTTAAGTAGACATTTTCTATTATTATTTATGTTAATAAACTTCTTATTTAAACACGTACAAAAAGAAGAAAGCAATACAAATTTTGAAATATTCTTGACAGTCTATCAGTGTAAATTTAATAAACTTTAACACAAATGCACATCTGCAGTCACAACTGCTAAAACTGATAGGAGAGTTTCTCACTTCATAACGCCACGTGCTACCACAAACTTGAAAATCCACGGCAGAAGACGGAAATGAACTGTTTTCGTTATCATTTATGAACAACAGGAGAGGTACGGTTGCGCAGTGGACGAATAAGCATCTTAATTAAAAATGAAATTTACCAACGAAGAGACGGTGGTTGGATTCTTGTCAAGTTGAGAATGATATTTATTATTAAAGAAGACAAGTTACATGCAGATAAATCAGTGGAAAAAAATCTCTTATTCTGGTCGTTGAAATTAGTGTTTCTTAATGTGGCCTTTGTGACAAGGCCCTGGATTGCTTTAGTTAGGCCTCTTATCCCTCATTGCCACCCCTCTCAGTCTCCTCTCTACATGCAAGTCTTGACGCCGTGAAGGTCACTTATCCCGAAGGTGAGAGTTGCAAGAGCTACTTCACGAAATATTGTCCGTTTAATTCAAATCACATATCAGAAAATCTAATTTTATACTCATATTTCTATGAAAACTACTAGCATATTATACATTATTTTATTCCTCTTTTCATGATCTATACATTGCTGCTGAAAAGATATAGAGTTCCATTTAAAAAATCAAAGATGATTAAATTTCTCGAAAACTAAAAATGTTATAGACAATTTCTCTATCGCATGTTACTTGCCCCATGATTCCGCATTGTTAATCGAAAACTGCATTTCGACATCCTGAACCGTGGTAGAAGTTATGGGGGTGGTCCATAGTTGGTGGGACACCTGTATATGCTTTCATCGACACCCCAGATCCTTTGCTTCAGCTCTTTCAGTTCCGTTGACGGCTTAAGTCGGAGTGAAGTCTTTCACTTCTCTTTGGAAATAGGGCTGAGAAGTTTTGAATTCCAATTTCTTGATTTTGAAAATTTGGCTCTCAATAGGAATCAACACCGGAAAATCTTATATTTTCCCATCCCCGCAAGTAGCACATTTCGTCGATTAATATTTTACTCGAAAAATTATCACAAACTCACACCAAATTATATTAATCAAAAAACGGTTTATTTAATTACCTCTCAATGTATTGTGTGGTTCGTTAACTCGCTTAAGACTAACATTGGTTCAACCACAAGCGGTCATCACAAAAAAATATATGACCATTTAGTATGTTATTTTTTACGGATTACAATGAAACATGAAGTGACAAACGCTGGTAGAGTTGCAAGAAATAGATCCACATGTCCGTATGGTTTTTAATCTCTAAGTAATGCATTCAACACCTTCAAAATTGTCTGAGCTTGTGTATCTTTAATAACCCACAAATTAAATAAAGATGCTTATATACAGTGATATTTTTAGATGAATACCGAAAACTGCTATTCTCCCTAGTCTCTTAAGGTCAACCAGCGACAAATAGCGTGAACAGTCGGCAATGACGTCCCCCAACGCTCCAAGCTGACAGCCTGTAGAACTTTCCATATATCGTTGCAATACTTGAACACAGGACGAAATAGTGAGGCATAGTCCAATCGGCAAACTCTCGCTTCGCAATGTTAAACGTGCATAAGGAAGTGACGTCACATCGATGCGATGCCTGGCTTTGAACAGAGCGTAAAATAGAGCACTCGACCGGCGCTCTTTGACTTCTAAAGATTTAATCCATCATTATTTGTAGAATATCTTAATACTAAATGTCGCTAAATCGAAAAGATATATTTCTAACACATGAGAATGTTTTACCATTATCTGGAGTTGGGTAAACTACTGCCTAAACACGAACTAGTCGTTCCTCTGCATTAGTTTGCGTTTATTCGAAATGTGTTCGGTCATCTGTTGCCCACCAGACACAGGCGAGGAAACTGAATTGGAAATAGTATGCGAGGACGACACTTGAGTTTGAAAGAGGAGAGTGACAAAGAATAGATGAGTACTGAGTGTTGATGGAAAACAGTGGCTTGTGATGATCACATCCGATACCCCAATTGCTCGCGTGTTCCTTCGATCTCCCACCAACCTCATGTAACATAGTCGCGCGATAGGAGAAGATTCTTCACCAACACCGTTAAGTGCGAAATATTTATAGTTATTAATTTTCAACAGGCAATTTAACACTCCCACACAAGGTATTATATTTCTATGAAAGAAAAAGTAATCAGTAGTAACTTGCATAACAGGAAAATGAAGTTTGCATACCGCAAATATTGCGGCAATCAAGGAAATTAAACTTAAATCTTTGTTAATGGCTAGCACAAAGTTTTCGAACAATGAATCTGTGTGCCTTATGTCCTTAGACAGTAATGATTTATTGAATAGAATGGCTATACTTGATAATGCCTTTTCACTAGTTATGTTTCCCCCGCAGGGGGGAATCATGATTGTAGAGGCGGGCATGGTTTCTGATGGAAACTTGTAAACGACCACAAGAACCCTACGTTTCACGGCGGCACTCTCGTCGTTAGCTTCAAAGTCAAGGCAGTGAGTTGGCAATGCTAAGCTCGGTGTTGCGGGGTTCACCCGGTAACCCACCAATTGCTCCCTTGGCGCGTCGACCTTTGGGCAGGATTGGGCTAAGGGCTTCTTCGGAATGACCCGGATCCCACAGATTAGTCCAGAAGAGGATCGTGAACCTCCCTGTCAGCTTGCCTAGGTTCCGGCGGTACTGACGTCGATAGCATCAAGGCGATTGTAGTGAGGAGACGGGAACAGAGCCCCAAGACACCCGGGCCTTAGTTCGGGTGGCTTCCTTTTGGGCTCTTTGCTTCGGTGGCAGTGGCTGCGGCAGCACTCTGGGCATACAGGAGCGATTTGTCCCGGTCATTGTGAGTGGCGCATTGTTTCGACTCCGGCACCGTCCTGGAAAGCGGTGGATCTGAGCTGGCAGGGCGGCCCCGACCCAGGCATTGAATGGGAAGGTTACCGTGAAGGTAAACTGCGTACTGACGGGAGCCAGATACCAGCCTGTGGGCATATTTTTGCGCCGGCGCCGCCGCGGCGGGGGGAGTGGATAAGGGCGGAAAGCTTAAGTGTTCATCCCGGAGTGAATTCCCACTTGTAGAACAAGTCATTGTGTGGAGTGGTAGACCACGCAGGGTTCCTATTGACGTATACCGGACGCGCTACACAACAAAGCAATAAGATAATACTAGAACACAACGACAATTTATCACTGTCTCAACGAAATTAATTATGACTCTGTGCAACTAACATTACTTCGGGCCACCACCCTTGGCCTCCTGTCCCACACACAATCGCCCGCAATAATGCACAATCCTGATTCCCATAAAGGAAAATTGGCGAAAATTTGAACTCAAGCCTCGTATGTGACAGTTCTATATCACACAAATAATTAAAATCTCTACTGCTTAATCTAGTTCACTCTCTTTACAGATCTTCTATACAAACGCTTCGGTTATTCATAATTTTTAAAAACTGACTGAGGTGGTTCAGGGCATCAACTGTTATCACTGCAGTGCCTCTGACCGGAAGGTGCGAGCGTTCAAGAAGGCAGGATTTTCGACACTAGCTACATAGCTAGGTTAATTTCAACCTCTGTGTGGGGGAGAATTCTAGCGACAGGCTGCTCTGTTTCTGTGTAATTATTAAGGTGCCACTTATTTCTCCTTGTACACTGGCAGAAATTTCCGCATTACTTTTAATGTAAAAGTACATTAAAGTAAGTATCATGTACGTAAATGAAATTTAATGTACACGTACAGTAATTTTAAAGTACGTGTGCATTAAAGTACGTGTACAATTAAATTTACTGTATGCGTGTACATTAAATTTACTGTACATGTACATTAAATTTACTGTACATGTACTGTACGTGCACATTAAATTTAATTTAGGTACATGACACTTTAATGTACTTTTACATTAAAATTACTGTTTGAGTGCATGAAATTTACTGTACATGTACTAAGTTAAATATTTAAAATTTGTTCAAAAAATTGTCACCCCGACCGGGATTCAAGCCCGTATCTCCTGGTTTACGCCCAGTTGCTCTAACCACTATTCTATCGAGACAATCAATTCTTTGAACATGATGAATTGGCTGTTGGGATTTATACAATTGTCACCTTTTGGAAGCGTTTACGCTCGGAAATATGCCTCCCAGTCGTAAAGAATACTACGTTCTGACTTTGTTACTGAGTAACAAATGTATTTTAATATTTAAATTTGTTCAACGAATAGTCACCGACCGGGATTCGAACCCGGGCCTTCTGGTTTACGCGCAGGTGCTCTAACCACTGAGCTATTGCGACATCCAATTGCTTGAGAAGGTTCTTAGGCCTGATGTATTTTCCGCTATGATATGTTTAAAATATTCTTTACGTCTACGGAACATATTTCTTTAGACGTAATATACATATTAAGTCTACAGAATTGTATATATTATATATAATTGTCACTAATTCTTTACATACTTTGAACGCATTTATGCTCGGAAATATGTTTCGTAGCCGTAAAGAATACTAAATTCTGACCTTGCTACAGAGACAATTCTTTGAAAAAATTTTAATATTTCTGGTGAATTTTAAAAAATTGTTAACTAAAAAATTACGGTGCTATGTAGGTCCCTACGATTGCATTATTAGATTTTTACAATTTTATTGTAAATCGGAATTTTAAAAATTTATATTTTTGTATATATGAAGAAAATATTTCGAAGTTTTTAAACAGTATCTGTGTTCCATACATGCCATAATTATTTATAATAATAATAATAATGATAATAATAATAATAATAATAATAATAATAATAATAATAATAAAAATGCCTTTATTAATGGCGAGGCTCAGGCCATAGGGCCTGCTCTTCCGCCTAACCACTCAATCTACATTAATACAGAGAAATAATATTTTAAGAGGGGGAGGGCCAGCTGTACATTTACATCTGGGAGAGCAAAACTAGGGACCACCCCGGCATACGCCTTAAGTGATTGAGTAAACCCAGAAAACCTCAATCAGGATGGCGGCTAAAGGCCGAACATTTTAAGAACAAAGAGAGAAGTGAAAGAGAGTGGAAATGCAGATGGAAATGAAGAAGAAAGATCGAAAGAGAAAGAAGAAAGGAGAGAGACTAAAAGGGGGGACAACTGTACATTTATGACTGGGAGTGCAATACAAGGGACCATCCCGGCGTACGCCTTAAGCGATTGAGTAAACCCAGAAAAATCTCAATCAGGATGGCGGCTTAGGGCCGAATATTAATAGAGCAGAATATATACACAGTAGAGAAAGAGAAGAGAAAGATGTTCGGGGGGGGCGAGTCATAATGAAAAAATGGGAAGTGTGTGAGCAAAGGGAAGGGAGAAGAAGCGAAGAAAAGGAGGAAGAAAAAGTAGGCGGAAGACCTGAAGTTATTCCAGAGACGTTACATCAAGGTACATTCGGTTTACATGAGCACTTTACATAAGTATAAAATCATTTTTAACACCAGAGGAGTACAATACATTAAAGGCTAATAGTAACAATAATTTAAAATACAATATTGGCAGTATTCAGGAACAATATAAAAGTATAGTAGGATCTTAACATCAAATTGTATTTATACCAATATGTTGCAGTAAAGATTATGATGATAATACAAAAATAGCTACGAGTATAAGTACGTTTATCTGGAATGTCGCTAGTCACTTTATGTATATTTTATTTAAACAATTCCATTAAGATACACTGAAAATTATATGATTGTATTAAATAATTTACAGGGGTTGATACAGAATGGAAAGTGAAGAGAGTCATGAGGTATGGGATGGAATTTTGAATTTAGAGAGTGCGGAAAGTACAGCATTTAGAGGGTGCGGTGACCGGGTGCTTGGAGGTGGGAAAAGTCTGGAGATTGAAGGAGATGTTAACAGCCATTCTGCATGTCATTATTCCTTACCCATGTGGTTAATTCATTTTTGAATTTACGGAAGGTATTTGAATGTTTTAGGCTTGCTGGTAGTTTATTCCAGGCTCGGATAGCTGTAATGGTGAATGATCTACTGAACGAAGTAGTGTTGTGACGTGGTACACAAAGCAGTGCTGAATCACGAGCTCGATTTAATTTCAGAGGATTGAAGTTACTTATAAGGCGTGTTACATGTGTACCGTTTAAAATTTTATAAAGAAGAAGTAGAGAATGAAATAACCGCCTTTTGTCTAGAGTAAGCATTTGAAGTTTGTCAAATCAATTTATTTTTTGATATAGATTTATCAAATCTCCGTGAATTTTAATTTAAACATTAAATTTAACGACGAATTATATTAATCTCTCTTTAATGTAGGGAAAGGTATATTAAGTTTTATGTACCGATGTATATTAAATCTACATTAATTTTAATTTAAACATTAAATTTAATGTACAACACATTAATTTCGGTTTAGTTTTTCAAGGTACATTAATTTTAATTTACTCCTGCATTAAATCTACATTGATTTTAATTTTAACATTAAATTTAATGCACAAACACATTAATCTCATTTTAACGTACATGGTACATTAAATTTAATGTACTGCAGTACATTAAATCTACATTGATTTTAATTTAAACATTAAATTTAATATACATGTTCATTAATACCGTTTTAATGTACACTGTACATTAAATTTAATGTGAAACAGTGCATTAAACTGCATTAAATTTAATGTAATTTCTGACAGTGTAGTTATCCGTGATTTCTCCTGACAACTTCAAACAACTGACAGATCAATTCTCTAACAAACGTGACACGGGCCACGGACCACGCGCTATCTTTCCTTTCTCTTCCTTGCCCTATCTTCACCCCTTACTTACACCCAACTTACATCCACTACACCACCACGCATGTCAGAAGACTAATCGGAAGCTTTGAGCTTGTACCGGCTGGGGTGATGCCTGGATACCTGGGATGATACCTGGATGAGGGAAATCCCGCAAGCCAATGTGTAGGTAGGCGCAGGATCTCACCATCCAGAGGGAGAATAACACTGCTACTGCAATAAAAATGCATACGCTTATGGGAATAATGACCATAGCCGTTGACGCGACCGGGAACACGAAATAATCAATCAATCATAATTTTAAAACATACAATTTTACAATATTTATTCATTGAGGAAGCAGTGGATGGAATCTATCCACTACGGAATACTTCGCTCTAACCACCTTAACATATGGGTATACGTGCGTGATATCATCCCCAGGTAGCAGGAGAATTGCACTCCTTTTGTTAACGGCTCCTCGCCTCACCGTCTTCTCCTACACAGGCAATGCGAACTGCCCAGCAAGGCTGCCGCAGCGGGGGTAGAACAGTGGGCCCGTGCAAACAGCGCTGCAGGGACTACAATGAGCGCAATATTTGGTCGTGGTGACAAAGATTCTAAATTGCATTGGACGTTCAGTTCTCATTATACGTAGTAAGGGTTGCTGGGATTGATTGGTCGCCTCTGGAAAATATCTTTGAGAAGGCCACCGTAAGAGTCCCGAGAACTATAAGAATGCCACATGGTAACATCACATGAGAATTTTTGGGTGCATATAGAAATGGAATGGATTGCCCACAATGCTGGACCATACATGGCTCATGTAGTGGAGTTGTCAAATACAGTAAATCCTCATTAACGCGAATTCCAAGGGGCCGAAATAATTGGAGTTCGTGTTATAAAAATTCGTGTTATCCGATTAGTCAAATGTCCATATGACCATAATCCCTTGCCGAGACCGAAGTTTTGTTCATGTTACGGCGAAATTCGTGTTAAGCGACTTTGTGCTAACGAGTGTTACTGTATATGGAGAGTATGTAAATTTTACTAACAGTTTTGATACTATACACGAAAAATGAATATAAATTTTAATTTTGTATTTGCGTGGTAAATTTCACCATTTTCATTATTTTCGCTTGCAGGTTCCCTGAGCGATGTAGGAATGTCGGGAATGCCCGATCCACCACTCGCAGACGAACCCGACTTCAGCACCTTTGAGAACAAGAGTGGATTGGCAGAAGACATGAAGTTTTTGGCGTCAATGCCGGAGTTGTGTGATGTGACGTTTCTGGTAGGAGACACCCGAGAACCTGTGTGTGCTGTGAAAGCCGTCCTAGCAGCTCGCAGCAGGTACTTCAGAGCTCCCAAAGCATGTGCACAAGATTATAATAGAAGATTACAGCAACTGTTATTGGTAAAGGGAGCATGCATGAAATATAAACATATTTATGTAGGTTCCCTTTCGAATATTGTTTCACTTGATGGTGAATAGAAAGCTTGTAAGTTCACATTGTAATTTAACGCATCTGGAAGGAAATATTCACGGAACTTTGTTTATTTGAATAAAATTATGCATGCTCCTTATATTTTCAAGAATTAATGGTTCAATAGTCGAGTTCTATACTTGCTAGTATCATTTTAGTTCCACGTTTGCGGGCTCGATCTCTGGTAACGAATGAAGGATAACGTTTTTCGAAAGATAAAAAGCAGCAACATAAAGGTACAACATACCCAGAAAATGAATGAACTAACTTCATGTAGAATGTATTTAGGATCAAGAGAAATTTATATTTTTAAATTTTCACTCCATCCCGTCTTTTCCCAACCCGTCCATTTAAAATAAACGAGATTTGCATTTTTGCTTTTGAAAAAAGTGTCTAACATCTGAAACGGATAAAAACGATTAAGCAAATACATAAACACCAAAAGAATCAATTTTTGCCAGAAATTTGAATTTTTAAACCGCTTAAATGCGAATTTTTATATTTTTAATAAATTTAAAGTTGCTGCAACTAGCAATACATTTAGGGAATTTCTATGCAAACTATATGCAAGAATTCTTAAACTTTTTCAAAAGACAACATGTTTAGCAAAATATTTTTATACATCTTAATTTTAAAATTATATCATGTACATAATATGATGGTAAACATTTAAACCGGGGAAGATTTGAGAAAGACTTCACAAAGAAAACTATATATTCACCACAACTTCAAGTTCTTCCTTTCAGGTCGCTAAAAGAAAGTGAAAACCATGCAGCGTGTATGCGCTTGTCTACACGTATAAAGCCTTTGATGGAGTCCTACATTCACACGGTTCTAGTGAGGTTTTGTATATTTCATCGAACTACTAATTCGAAGACGTTTGTTCTAAACCGACGAGTGTCGATGGCTGCGAAAAATCGATGTATGTGTGTGACGTGCAAGCTAGTGTTTATGCAGCTAGGTAGAAAGAACGCTGAAATGCTATTTGGATGTTTCCGAAAAATAGAATTCCTCCTCTTAGTCAAATGCATTAACGCAGAGTTCGATTTCGACTACTGGGACATAGCAAATAGACGAGAAAGTGTGATTACTCGGTTTAACATGCTCTCCTGCTTGATAGCGCGAGTGCAGATTTGCAACGGTTTTTTGCGAGTTCATCTGTGAAATTAAATGCAAATCGGTGGTATTATTTCATCACTTGTTAGAAAAATTCGGAAATTTTATATAACAGATCACATTCAGCTATTAAAACAATTATTAAGAAACGCAATGGGCTGTGGTATCGCCTACTTCCAACTCAGTGCATAGAGAAAAGTAAAAATACATATACAATAAGCTTAGTATTTAAAAGCTGCTGTTTCTCACTTAGTATTTTGTCAGTTCAGTTACTATTTTGAATAACATCTTCAGAAATCATTTAGTTCATTAAATTAATTGGCGTTTATTTTAAAGATTGTAACACACGCTATGTTGGTATTTGCCACACCAGAGTAACACCTGTTAACCTGAGTGAAGGAGGTGCATATAATTTTATTATTTTAAAAACATGGATTCGGTAATGACAGCTTAGCGACGACCCACAGGCGGGCACGGTACATCTAATATTACAAGTTCTCCTTCTCACACTCTTTCTCTCTTTATCTCTCTCTTTCTTTCTCTCTCTCTTTCTGTCTCTTTATCTTTCTCTCTTTCTGTCTTTCTCTCTTTATCTCTCTTTCTTTCTCTCTCTCTTTCTGTCTCTCCCTTTATCTCTCTTTCTCTGTCTCTCTTTTTCTCTCTTTTTCTCTTTCTTTCTCTGTCTCTCTTTTTCTCTCTCTTTTCTCTCTCTTTCTCCCTCTTTCTCTCTCTTCCTCTCTCTCCCTTAATATCTATCTACAAATTAGTACATTTGCTTACATTAGTTTCTTTCATCAGTTGATTGCCCTCGACTTTCATTAGGCACGACAGTCATCTCATGTTTGTCTGGTCAGCACTAGTCGTATTAGGTCACTAGACCCACCGTGTATCGAGAAGAGAGTAGGCAGGGATATTAAAAACAATCTATTTTAAAGGAATTTTTATACTTTAGAATTTATTATAACATAAGTTTAGCAAATTTAACTTTCATACAATAAATCAGATCATTGTGAATTTTAAGGTCTAAAAACAAGTATCATGTTAAAAACATGTATACCATGTCATTAGCAATTGCTAGACCTATGAAGTCTACTATTTTGACAGTTCAACATATAAAACAAAGAGAGCCATCTACGATATAAACTTGCCCACAATAATATTATAGTATAATATTTCCAGATGTATTCAAGTAATTTCAAAGTTTTTTATTAGTTTGACTGCCATCACAAGTTAACTCTCCAATTTGCATTCAGCTCGTTCCAACTATATTATCATTTAAATCAGAAGTTTTTATAACATTTCCCCAGACTTCTTGTAGCCTAACTTGCAGCTTGGGCATAACTAATTAATTTGGCATAACTTTGGCTATCAATTTGGCATAATTATTTTTTGCTTTTTTCACTGTGAAAATAAAGCAAACTAAACTTGTAGCATGCTCACGTTTCCCACATTATACTTAGTTTCATGAAAAAGTACTCACAAATCTTGACAAGCCTTCATTGGGTATAAATACACTATTTCTACCTACCACAAAACTAAATAAACAATTCCACTGCCAGGAAAATTAATACTATATATAAGAAACACTTTTCACACCAAATTGTCACAGCAATAATAAAATGCATTGTAACTATTGTCTCAAAACGCTCGAAGCGCCACTGTTTGGGGCTTTCGCCGCAGCTTCATTCTCGACAGGCCGAAATGCATGGTAGAGTGATCACTCTTTCTCTTCTACATGCTATGACTGAGATAACAGCAGATACAGAAAGAAGGGCCTGCGCTATCTAACAGTTAAATCGAACTTCTGATTTGGCGCGACAGAGCCCCTGCAGGATGCATCGGGAAACTACTCCAAGAAAGTGTTCTCCAGGAACAAGTTGCGCTGGAGGTAAACGACTTCAAAATATAAAACTGGTAAAGGTGGTTCAGGGCATCAATGATATCACTGCAGTGCCTCTGACAAGGAGATCCTAGGTTTGGGCCTCGACGGGGCACTATGGTTTCCGAGACCTATTTTTGTGGCCAAAAGTAATAACAGTAAATTGTGAAGAATGTATTAAGTGTTAATTCATCTCACGCTCTAAAACAACAAAACTCCACATAATTTTTCAGAAAAAATCAAAAAATTCACAAAATATTTATATTTTTTATCTAAAATATTAAATTAATACATGCCAACTTAACTCCTTTTATTCACTATCTAATTATAGTGCATCCAATGAACTACTGGAATTAAACTATTTTTTCAAAATAATTTTATCATTGTCTTCTCCATATTTGCAAGTTTTTCTTCTTCTTCTTCTGTGACTTCCACGTTTTCTTTGTTCTTTGTCAACATAGCTATTATTTCAGAAAGACTATTTTATTTGTTTTGGCTTCTAATTCTATTTTCTAAATTAATGATAGAAATCACTGTAACTGAAGCGTCGTTTGCTTTATTAATCATGTTTTCTAAATTATTCTGCCTGTCGCTTTCTTGCCCGATGCTATCGATCATATTTGTATGTTTTACTTCTTACTTATGACCTCCCGTTTCCCAAATAACCTAATGGTAATCCTCTATTTTTAAATGGCAACATTGTTCGTCTGCAAACGGAGTGGTATCAGATTGGCTGCAAACGAAGCATTAGAATGATTGCCAGGAATATCGAATTTTTCCGTATACACTGGTAAGCCCAAAATTCGTTCAAAACTATAACTACAAATCATGTCTGCATTACTATGGTTAACATTTAGCATACAGTCCATATGCTGAATGACTTCTCGTAAAAACACTATTCGTTTCGATGTGTGTTCCAAAATATTTTGTTAAGGAATTTCCGCAACTAATACCGTTTGCAGTAACTGTCTATATGTAGATTATCTACAAATACATTTACAATTCCAAATCTTCTTGTAGTCGGAGTAGATACTATACTGTGTTTGTGCTTGAAATAGTATTGCTTTCTTAAATTATTCTCTAAAGTAAATCACTTCTTATACTCAAATATTGATTACTTAAATTATCTAAAATAACCTCCAGCGCTTCTTCAAGTGTGTACGAACACTGTTTTCTCTTGAAACACACAGTCTCCTCACTTTTTTATCTGTTTATAGACTATTTTCTTTTAAACGAGTAGGCTTCCGCGGCAAGAGTCAGTACTTACTTGGCTGTCCGGTGGACGCCGCGTCCAGCAGAATGGCGGCCGAAACGTTGGCACCTGTGCCTTGGACGCGGCGTCTCCCGGACAGCCAAGTAAGTAAATTCTTTTAAAACAACAGTTTTTTCGCTTTCTTTTATAATGTGCGGCAATACTTCTCGCTTGCACCATTAAACCCTTTCGTGTGAACACAGGAAAGGTTCCCGCATTTTTGTCCTAATGGATTTTTCGCAAAACAGAAGGTGATGTTGATCAGAGGGGTGAAAGTGATGGCATTAGTTTTATCTTGGTGATGAAGTAAGCGTTGAGCCAAAACAAATTTTTCTGAAAAAATATTCTTGATGTTTATCTTTATACCAATTTTTTTTTCAAAATGTTGGTATAAATGGCAAATTTTGTGCCGAATTTTCTATTCATTCAATGAATTTTATTTATTTTTAATATTATCAATTATGTAGTCGTTAATTAGCATAATCTGTGCATCTCTATCACGAACTGTACCCACAAATCCAATAGATCATTTCTGAAACGATGTATGTCTAAAAAAATAATTTGTCAAGAGTTGCATTTTTTGCCGCTGGAACTTGTTGGAACATGATTAATAATAACATACCAACGGAATAAGCCCGTCAAACCCTGTCAATATTTTAAGTCAATTAAAATGTTGAAGTTATAATCAATAGAACTAAAATTCACAGTAATGTTTAAAGTGGAAATTACTAGGAACTGTGAATTGAATTGTGAATTAAAATTAATTTCTATGAAAAAACATTCATAGGGGATATCAAAATGACCAATTTTAAAGAAAACAAATAAACACGCAAAGACAGCCCACTTTAAAACTTCACCTTGGCTTGACGGCTCGCACTTCGGCGCGGAGGCCGATTGGGTAAGTACTAAGTACCAACTTTGCAAGGTGCCTCGCGACAGGGGGTCAACAAGCAACAAAGTGGGTGCGAAACGTAACTTTGAAGAGTTTGCTTCACTTTGTGGTGCCCAGACAGTTCATTTACGAGTTGAAAATTGCATTTTGGCCACAGAATTTGTTCTCAGAAACCATAGTGCGGTGGCAAGATTTTTACACTAGCTACGTCGAATTTGTTTGGAGGAGAATTCTAGCTGCTGCTCAGATCATTAATTTCCCGGGATTTCTCGGATTAACATCAGGTGAATACCTTTGAAAATATATTTTATTATATTTTATTATATAGGAGCGAATATTTTGTCAACAAAACTCGAAAAAAACCTCTCTTTCTGTATTCAAAATTCGACTAAAATATGGTTTAGGATAGAGACCACAGAATTATGAAAACGTGCACAAAATTCACTTCTCCCCATAGCTCGTCATACGCAGTTTTTAACTGTTTTTTGACGTAAATAAATAAATAAATAAAAACACTGGAGCAATATCCAAAAAAACGGGCCACAGACCGCGCGCGATCTTTCCTTCCTCTTCTTTGCCCTATATTAATCACTTACTTTCACACACATGCAATACACTATCACACTCGTTGGGAGCTTAGAGCTTGTCCTGAATGTGGCGGTGCCACGCTGGTGGCAGATACCTTGTTGTGGAAAATCCCCGAAAGCCAACGTAGGTCGGCGCCGAATCGCACCATCCCGCGAGGGAAGATCACCGCAAACTCCAGCGATTAAAAACATGCACTACACTTACGGAACTAATGACATTAGCAGTTGATGCGCCCAGAGTCACTAATTAATCAATCAAAAAATAAAACAATACTTTAAACCATAAATATAAAAATGTTTAAGGCAATACTTTATCACGAGAAATCTATATTAAAATGTTTTGGGAAAATCGTAAAAATTCTCCTTGAAAAATTTAGTACGAGTATTTTCGATATAACACGATTAAACCTTCTACCATTGCACCGCTGTCACTATTATGGCCTCCGCTCGTTGTTGATGCTGAAAAATAGGGGACCAGAAATGTAATGATGAGAATAAATGTCACAAGTTTCTAGCGAAGTAGGGTATCAAAGATTATTATCAGTTTTGCCACTGAACATGTTGGAAATGTCATTTAACTTATTTTTGTGAGATTTCACGCGACATTTCTGGCAAGGATACTCCACTCGCCCTGCACGGAAGCCTGCTGGGTACGCGTCATTACCGCTTGCCCAGTGCTGCTCCTTGCGGCTGTTTCATTTCCCTGTGGCCCACCTCTCATCGAAGCCGCGTCATGAGACCAGTCTTGGGAGACGACAGTGCTGCGGTCCGCATTAATAATTGAAATTGCTATAATCTCTAGCAGTTGCTTAGTTCTTTTCGTAGTTCTATTCAGAACGGCTATGGCACACACGTTCGCGAAGTATGCAGACATGCTGTTTGTGTACGGGATGGTTGAAAACAATGATAGAAACGATGGAAGACTATGCGGAGCGTTTGTCAAAACGTTCATTCATTACCTTGCATGAATCGAACTTCATGGCTGACACTTCGAGCAACTGTTGTAGTCATATCTGTTCAATTAGGGCAAAAAAGTTGAATATCGAATTGCCATTGCGAGTAGAAAGGGCCAGTGTACCTGAGGGCTCGTTAAGCGCCAGGGCAGGATGAGTGTCCTGCCGATCAGAGGCGCGATGTCAGAAAGCCACGCGTGTAAATGTGTTAATTGAGATTTCCCACTGCATGTTCGCTGCCAAAAAGTGATTATCTTCAACCCCTACATGCTCTAGAACTTTGTAACATGTATTCAGAACCATCCTGTAATGATTTTAAATAACGAATGCAATTAATGTAGAACATATTTTTTTTTAAACTCAAATATTCAACTCATTCAACACTGGACTCAGTGTAGCACTTCCATGTATTAAATGTCAATGTCAACAGCGAATCATCAACAATCTACTTATAATTAATGTACTGTTCTTTGTAATATTTCCTCAACAATATTAACAACTTTAATATATTACCTAGATTTAAAAAATAAAATTTTGCCACATTATTGCTTTTATAGCGTTAGGGATTACATTGACTCACAGGACGTAAAAAACTAATTTTTCGGGAAATAGACATTCATGGGTCATAATGTGTGTAACCATGTCTTAAGTTCATTTTGTTCAAGAACTATAATTTTTTGTTTCGTTTATTATTTTGCATTCAAATTTGCGGTATAAAAAATGTAAAGCATAATTTTCGTTCTTTCCATAACGTCATTTGCTATTAAATCTTCGAAGTACGATATTAGAAAATAAGGTCATAGACGTTTGTAAAGTTGCCGTGAATCTTGAATATGATTTTCATCTAGTTTACCAACGATTCTGAGAGATTATTGAGATTATAATTTGTTTGCTTCTGAAAATTAACACAGCCTTACTCCACACATCCTACGTAGTTTAAATAGCTCTTTTGGACGAAATAAGTTGTTATTACATTTTTTTCGAAGACTACTTTACATAACATCGTCTCCCGACTAACCACGGGCATATAGCAGCTAAACGATTTTGGAAGATTCGAACTGTCGCGAATCATGAATACGCCTTGGATAGGAACATACAATGCTTTAGAGATCTAGGTTAACTCATTATCTAGCATTTAAGAATTCCAAAACTTGCTTATGTGTTTTGTTTAGTATGTTTATATCTATTAAAGGTAAAAAGGTGACCAGAAATGTGCGTCCCCAAATGAGGTTACTGGACGTTAATGAATTAATGACTTTCATTCTCTCTCTTCGTACCACTATGTCTGTTGTGTTTTCTAAGGTCCTTTTGTCAGTTCCTTCTCATAAACAGTGAATATATTTAGGAATAACCAGTATCTCTTTTCCCCTTGCCCCTTCTCATTTTTCCCTCTCTAATTTATTGTGAATGCCCATCGCCTATTTGCATTGTCACTTTCTACTTTGCGTACATTTCCTTTATTAGTCTTCTGTTCTCCAAGTATATTTTCGAAATTAACGTGACAGTAACAAAACGAGGAAAAGAATGATTACTGAGATTGCACAATGGAAGTAAACAAGGTAAGTGCTTGGAAAGGACTGTGGAGAGGCTAGATGTATGTAGCGTAGTTGAGCTTGTGCATCTTAGTGCGTGTGTGTGTGGTGTTGGTTGTTCCAAGCAGAAGTTCCCAATATAGAAGCAGTGCACTGCACCGCGTTGCGTTGCCGCAGGGTGTTTCACAAGATGCTGTATCAGGCGCCCAGCCCGCAGCGCAAGAAGGACGCACCCCCGAAAGAGAACAAACTGCGGCTGTTCCTGAAGCGCAGCAGCGAGCCGCTGCTCAACCTGCAGAACGCCGCCCAGCAGGTGCGTGGCTTGCCCCCCGGCCACCACGCCCGCTGCGTCCCCAAAGTCACCGCCTCCGCCCCCGTACTTGTAGCGCCCACCAAAGTCACCTCCCGTCCTCTCCACCCGTTCTCTCCACCCGTCCTCGCCACCCGTTCTCGCCACCCGTTCTCGCCACCCGTCCTCGCCACCCGTCCTCGCCATCCGTCCTCGCCATCCGTCCTCGCCACCCGTCCTCGCCACCTGTTCTCGCCACCCGTCCTCGCCACCCGTCCTCGCCACCCGTCCTCGCCACCCGTCCTCGCCACCCGTCCTCGCCACCCGTCCTCGCCACCCGTCCTCGCCACCCGTCCTCGCCACCCGTCCTCGCCACCCGTCCTCGCCACCCGTCCTCGCCACCCGTTCTCTCCACCCGTCCTCGCCACCCGTCCTCGCCACCCGTCCTCGCCACCCGTCCTCGCCATCCGTCCTCGCCACCCGTCCTCGCCACCCGTCCTCGCCACCCGTCCTCTCCACCCATTCTCTCCACCCGTCCTCGCCACCCGTTCTCGCCACCCGTCCTCGCCACCCGTCCTCGCCATCCGTCCTCGCCATCCGTCCTCGCCACCCGTCCTCGCCATCCGTCCTCGCCACCCGTTCTCGCCACCCGTCCTCGCCACCCGTCCTCACTGTCTGTCCCCACCGGCCGTCCTTACCGCCCGTGCACACCGGTCGTCCTCACTGCGAATCCTTTGGCGAATCCTCGTAGACCAGAAAGTTTGCCTGCTGCACTGTATTCCATTGCTTAACATCTAATAATTCATTTTAAGGAGCATAGATACTCAGCTGATAAATCTATTGAATGAACTATTGCTTAATGTGGGCTCACTTCGCCTGAGGTACTCAATATGAGATTATGGACCTTGTATATCAGTGGATTTGCGATGGCGTTGCATCGAAGTGTAAGAACGCACCATACGAGAGCAAGAACACCATTGAATAAATGCTTTTGAAATTTGTTTCAAAAATAAATTTTGTTTCTTTTATGAGGTTATTACAGAATTGTATATTAAAAATAGCGTATACAAATCATTTACAAAGCCGCTTTATTTTATTCGTACAAATTTAAAAACTCGCTCCTAACGTTGCTTGTTTTCAAAACATGTGCTTATGCAATAAAGCATAACATAATAAAATAGCTGCAAAATATACTATTTTGATACTCAAACAAAGGCTCTAGTTGTAAAGAAGCAGCTATGCGGCAGAAAATATTTTATTTCTTATTGTAGGCTTTAAAACTTGTGAATCGATTTTAATATCTTAATGTCATTTGGTAATGAATTGGAAAATACGGAGATTTTTTAAGTTATTTGATGATACTGACATTGATATAAATGATTAATATGATTTATGTTATATTTATATCAGTATTAGATGAAAAGAAATGTTCCCACACTTGAGTAAGTCTGTTTTAGCGAAAAACACTATTTTTTTGAACTTGTGGTCCTTTCCGCGGGTCCCAGATGCTCATGTCCTTTCTCGTAAAACTAGTTCACCAGTTGCTCCGATTGCACAATTGTACATCAACAGGTACTAGAGTAAGAGTACAACGTGTTTATCAGCAAGTCTATCTGGAAGAGGACGCAGGAGTTTAGGGGAAGCGATTACACTCGGCGACGATTTTGAATTCTTTTGTGAACATTCGATGAGCGTTCAAAGAGGAAACTATCAGTTAGGGTTCAGAAGGGTTACAATAATGAAAGTGTTAAAGAATGAAACA
The DNA here is from genome assembly GCA_031308135.1 of Acheta domesticus. NCBI lineage: Eukaryota > Metazoa > Arthropoda > Insecta > Orthoptera > Gryllidae > Acheta > Acheta domesticus. The sequence continues at coordinate 174,365,465 of JAHLJT010008446.1, read as the reverse complement.
GTAAGTCGTTACTTAAACAAAGCCACGGACCGTCATTGACCCCCCGCTTTTGTATGTGACCGTTAACACACTGATGTCAAGGTCGATGCCGCCAGCGGGAGCCCGTGGCACGGGTGCCACGACGAAATCATCCCTCCAGGCAGTTGAGCACATTGACACAAGAGAGCAGTAGGTAGTCAAAGTCGCCCTAAATGCTTCTATGCTTTACTCATGAAATATGATTAGGCGGGATTTAGATATGCACTAAGTGATCAAGAGTATCCAGACACGTAGCGGAAAATGACTTACCAGTTCGTGGTACCCTCTATCGGTAATGTTGGAATTCAATAGGGTGTTGCCCACCCTTAGCCTTGATGACAGCTTCCACTTTCGCAGGAATACTTTCAATCAGGTGCTGAAAGGTTTCTTGAGGAATGGCAGCCCATTCTTCGTGGAGTGCTGCACTAAGGAGCGTTATCGATGGAGGTCGGTGAAGCCTGGCACGAAGTCGGCGTTCCAAAACATTCCCAAAAGTGTTCGATGGGATTCACGTCAAGACTCTGTGCAGGCCAGTGCGTTACAGGGATGTTATTGTTGTGTAACCACTCCGCCATAGGCCTTGCAGTATGAACAGGTGCTCGATCGTGTTGAAAGATGCAATCGCCATCCCCGAATTGCTCTTCAACAATGGGAAGCAAGAAGATGTTTAAAACATCAACGTAGGCCTGTGTCGTGATAGTGCCACGCAAAACAACAAGGGGTGCAAAACCTCTTCATGAAAAACACGACCACACCATAACACCACCGCCTCCATATCTGGATATTTTTTTATCACATAGTGTATAAGTTTTAGATCGTTTGTTATTTTTTATTTACTTATTATATTTGATCATTGTTGCTTCAAACGCTGTAGTAAATTTGACATCTCTTCACTAATCACGTTTTCATATTCGATCTTATATTTCAGTCCATAGAGTTTTTGTAGGTTGTACTTCTTAATTTGAAGTAACTGTTTACACACTTAAGCATTTTGCATCTGTACCAATATTTATATTTATATCCCTGAAACACCTTGCTGTAGGGTTCGATAACGCCACCACTAGCAGGAGACCTTGACATTACTGCGTTAACATCGTAGGGACACTTGACCCTCCCCCTCCTCCACTCCCTTAGTCCACTGTCACCTGGAAGCCCGTAGCGGCTAATAGATCCATTGCAAAGCTTACTTCACCTGGCACCAGTCAGCCATACTCAGCGTAAAGCGATACAGCAGTTTAGGTGCCCTGTACTTAGGAAACAACTGCGAGATTGCGAAAAACGCCTCAAAACGGCCCTCGCAGAGGAGTGGGGAAAGCGGATGGGAGACATCGGTTCTGATCACTCTCGTTTCCGGCCTTTTCAAGCTCCAAAAATCACTCAGGTCAGTGCCCAAAACCGCAACCGCCATACATGGCCATGACACCCCGGAAGGTAAACAAACTTACCTCTTTTCTGATCAGGCGAAGGCAGAATTCTTTGCCGACATGCTTGAAGAGAGGTTTGTTAACAACACTACGCAGGCGGCAGATGAGGAGGAAACGGAAGACAGCGCCAATACACTTACACCTTGTACAGTCGAAGAAGTTTCGACTTACAATTAAATGCTTGCGTAGTCGTAAGCATCAAGCCCGGACCGAATAGGTCCTCCCGTTCTTACGGAGCCCTTACCGGTCATATGCACGGAACTTACGCGAATCTACAATAGCTGCATCACACAGCGGTACTTTCCGGAAAGTTGGAAACACGCAAGTACTTCCATGCTTCCGAAACCCGGGAAGGATCTCACACTGCGAGCCACAGGCCAATCAGTCTTCTTCTTGTAATGGAAAAGTATTTGAAAGGCTTCTACTAGCGCGAATCCAGCAAACTTTTCTATCACGGAATCTCATCCGAGATGAACAATTTGCCTTCAGACGGGGCCACTCCGCTTCTTTACAAGCACTTTGCATGGCTCAGCAGATTCCGCTGATCTGTTACTCACACAGGTTGTACCTGTCATTATCTCGACATGGTGCAAGACTTTGACAAAGTGCCACACAAGAGTTTCATTACAAAACATCGGCGCGACCTTCCACAAGACAAAACAGATATGATTAAGTCTTTCCTCACTGACCACACATTTTGGTAAATGTGGGAATAGAGGCCGGGATCTCTCAAGGCCCCGTTCTCTCTCCGCTGCTGACCTCGCTCTGTCAATGACATACCACATACACCACGAGAAAGATTATTCCTCTATGCTGATGGCACAGCCGTCCTAGCAGGAGGAATAAACCTAGACCACAACTCAAAATACTACAACAACAGATGAACCTGACGCAGAAGTGGGCGGAAGAAAACCACTTGACGTTTTCAGCGGAAAAGGCTCAGGCAATCTGTTACACTCGTCGCAAACACAAATACACAAAGCGGTTCACCCGCCAAAATAAATTACACTACGAACTCAAAAACTGAAGTGATCGATTAAGGCTACTTGCGTAGACGTCACTTTTGATCGAAGGATGTGCTGGTACTTATATATCAGGCGAATTCGATCAAAACTCCAGCTAAGAGTTCGACTCCTACAACCTCTTTTGAGGGAACCTACATTTCCTTTGGAACATTGCATGGCATTCTATAAACGTTTTGCCTGCCTGTAATCACCTACGCTGCAGCGACGCGACAGCACAGAAATACAACAATACACTTGAGCTAGTTCAGAGCAGAGTTCTGAGACTCATAGCGCGCCCTCTGCTTCGGAAACTGTTGAACGTTCTCAGGAAGGAACTTGATATCAAGTGCTTACCCAATTGTTGAGAAAGCTATCTTTTATTGACGCCTATCAAGCTTTTGAAACCAGCGAAGCACCAGCGACGCTTAAACAACTAGCTCGACATGTCCTTACTATAGGACAAAGACGACAAGCACTCCTCTTAGATATTTTGAGGGCCTAGTGCAACACACCACAACAAAACTCAGTCACTAACATGACTAAACACAAAAGTCAGTAAAGCTAAGTACAGTCACTAAGCACAAAGGTCAGTAGCCGATTTGGCTACTGACTACACGGTCTGACACTAACCTACACCATCCACTTACACATAGCAGTAAAACGCGAACTGCATGCGATCTGCAAACACACAATAGCACACTAACCTTCGGCTAAGCCGAAAAAAAACAGCCATACTCATTTCACATTCACACAACATTCGGGCGGGAAGTGCTCTGGGAAAAGATTGGTTAACGAAAGAGCTACAAAGTAATTGAGAAAGGCCCCACCATGCCACAACACTCAAGGTATCGTCCATACCCACGGTCGGATTTCATCCCGCAAACCTGGCAACTAGTGGCTTCCCCAGAACCACTACGCTACCCTGTAATGACTGCCTACCCAGACATTCATTACCCTCTTAGTAATTAGATAGTAGGTACCAAAATACGATAAAATTTTCTCTGAATAGAAACATATAAAAGATAAACGAGGCGTTAGTGCACAGTTGCAAGTGAGGCGTAGATGTTGGTGAGCGCCAGCGACTGCGGCCCCAAGGCCCCGGCCCTGTCCTGGCCCTGTCCTGGCCCTGTCCTGGCCCTAGTCCTGGCCCTGTCCTGGCCCTGTCCTGGCCCTGTCCTGGCCCTGTCCTGGCCCTGTCCTGGCCCTGTCCTGGCCCTGTCCTGGCGTCCTGGCCTGTCCTGGCCTGGTCCTGGCCCTGTCCTGGCCCTGTCCTGGCCCTGTCCTGGCCCTGTCCTGGCCCTGTCCTGGCCCTGTCCTGGCCCTGTCCTGGCCCTGTCCTGGCCCTGTCCTGGCCCTGTCCTGGCCCTGTCCTGGCCCTGTCCTGGCCCTGTCCTGGCCCTGTCCTGGCCCTGTCCTGGCCCTGTCCTGGCCCTGTCCTGGCCCTGTCCTGGCCCTGTCCTGGCCCTGTCCTGGCCCTGTCCTGGCCCTGTCCTGGCCCTGTCCTGGCCCTGTCCTGGCCCTGTCCTGGCCTGTCCTGGCCCTGTCCTGGCCCTGTCCTGGCCCTGTCCTGGCCCTGTCCTGGCCCTGTCCTGGCCCTGCCTGGCCCTGTCCTGGCCCTGTCCTGGCCCTGTCCTGGCCCTGTCCTGGCCCTGTCCTGGCCTGTCCTGGCCCTGTCCTGGGCGAGCGCGGGAGCAGGGGCGGAGGCGGAGGCTTGGTCACGGAGCAGGTGTAGAGGGCATATGTGTGGCTTGCCGGCAGGCGCAGACCAATCAACACCACACACTCATCATCGAAGAGTTCGAGCCGGACGTCTTTCGGCAGCTCATCGAGTACATCCATACTGGCTGTGTCACTTTACAACCCCGAACTTTACTTGGTAAGTTTCGCCTTCGAAAGCTCGTAATGGATAGTATATCTGCATCGAATATTTTTTTTAAATGTCTTTTTTGTATAGTTGCGTGGTGTAATTTATTTCAATTAATTTATTCCAAATACTGTATAGAGATTTTCTTGTAAGAGAAGGAAAAGTTATGGAAAGTATTAAAGAATTTAATGTGTAGTACATATAAATATAACTCAAGAATTTCCATAATTACACTGTACAAATAAGTGTTTGCCCTCTGAATGAAAACCTAGCTATTATGGTGTGTTTTTGTATCCAATTTCCAAATTTGAATGTAGTTTTCTTCTTCGTGTACCATTTTCTCAGGATTCTGTTCTTATTATCCGCATTAAAAATACACTTTACTAATGCCAGTTCTTTTCATTTTTCACACAATGAAACTGTATTATTCCCGGTATTGACCTTGTAATTTTATAAACAAAAATCTTCTTTACCAAGACGTGTTGAGCTACCATCTGGCGAGTTTCTTTACTGTTTCATATATACAGCAGTGATGGCTCGTGCCTTCAAAGATTGGTGGTTTACAGGATATTGGAATGAAGATCTGGTTTACAATGAATTTACATATACGTTACAGAAATACACTGTACTTAATACAAATTTCGCGCCTCGCTGATTTTTTTTTCGTGACATTCCCACATCATCAGTTATCATTAAATATTATAAATAAGAACATGTGCACTTATGTGCTCGCATTTGCAAGTGAAATGCTCATTCCTTTCCTTGCTCGTAGTACATTTTGGAACAGCGGTTCCCTTCCGGGAACACCTTCTGGAGAGTCTGGAAAAGCAAATTCTGAGCCAGGTGGAGGCTACTGCTTTCTGTGGGGCGTGTTGGGAACCTTGTCGCAAATTGAGCTGCATCGCCAAGCCTCCTGCGCATCTTCAGAGCTGAAAGCGCTGTAGTAAGATACTCTACTTTACTCTCTAAGATACTCTGATTTTGACGGTGCTTCTGCTGTTGCTTGAGATCATCGCTCAGCGACGGTAAACCGTCGACGCTGACGCTAAGTTATCCACTGTATTCTCATCACCCTCCAAGCTCTGAAGTTTGGATTCCGGTGAGTAGTGGTGGAACCGTGTTTCATCTTCTGTGGCCATTCCTCTCAACAACTGTATTCTGTATTATTGTAGCATTTTAGCGCCATGACTCCTATCTCGCAAAAACTTTGTGAACCGAGGAACTCTTAGGTAATTTCAAAGGTAGAACAATAAGTGATCTGCAGAGCAGCAGCTGTCTCGTCGACGGCAGCCCTGGCTGCTTCTTCAGAACTTTTAACTGTGCTTGAACCTTCCAGTCCGTGCTGAAGTTGATGGACGGCTGTGCTCCAGTGCCCAATGACGCTTGCCCGTCGTCTTTTAAAAGTCTTTATCCACTCGAACACGCTTCTCAACATTTTCTCTGATTACGCCAGAATTGTTTGGAATCCACCGATGAGCTCTCTCCCCTGGAGCACCTCCTGACGACAGAAAGCGTACCCCCAGCCCGTTCCCCTTTGGGGCACACTGCTAGTGGCGCGGCCGTTCTTACGAAGTCACTGCTGCTCTGCATTTGAGAAAGGCCGCCGTCGCTCTCACAGCAATAGCGCAAACTTCTTTAGTCAATGCGCAATTGACAGTGTGGTAAACCTAACGAAGTATGCGCTCGAAACTGCGAATCACTTTTCCCTACCCTTCAAGTTATAGCCAAAATGTGAGAATGTGAGTCATGTGATAATGTCGAGTATCCGACAATATACACTCAAAACCGATCTTTAGCAATAGGTAATCTGTGTATAGTTATGACGGAGAAACCGACCCTGTATACTAATAAGTATAGGCAATTGTATTAAAATTTGATTTTTTTTCTATACATAAATGTGTCTATATACTGAAAGGTCAACTCTTTACATCAATGAGAACTTTATTTATTGAGTGTATAATACTTTCTTCTCTTGTTTTACAGGTGTGATGAATGCTGCCGATTATTACGGACTGGATGAACTTCGGCGAGCTTGCGCGGGATTCGTGCAGTGTTGTATCAACGTGGACACGGTGTGCGCCCTCCTGGCCTCCGCTGAACGCTACATTCAGTATAAATGCACCAAATCGCTTGTTCAGAAGGTAAAAATCGTTTCTGCTATTTATCCGAATAAATGGCAAATGTCTTTTGTTTCACTATTAACTTATATGTCTTATTAATTTTATGCATATCTTATTATTTTCCACACACACATTTTGTAAAGCGTTAGTGTAGCGTAGTAACATTACTTTCAGTGAGAAATCTTCCAAACACACAACAAAAGTTTCTTGTAACTTTGCAATCAAGATGAAGTAATTACATTAATGATCGTCTCAAAATAACATCCGGAAAGAAACTAAATACAAACATTCTCCTGAAATTTTGTAGGACACTATAGTATCCATTCTGCTGCATGGATATGAGAATTGGGATGCTCACAAATAGATAAAAGAAAACTTGAAACCAGTGAAATGAAATTCCTAAGATGGGTGGCAGGATATTCAAAATTGGACTGTAAGACAAAAAAATAGGATAATAGAAGCACTTAACATATGGAAGACATGGCTACACATGGATAACACCAATGAAAAAGCAACAACATACTATATAGAAAAAGGTTCATGCGTTGTAAACACAGTGAATGCCTTAGGGGTTCCACGAGCAATGTGTAATACATCACCCAGGGAAGAATAGATGTTGGTGGACCAGCAAAATAGAAAGATCAGTGAAGTGGAATGGGCAAAGTTGTGTAAGCTTGAAGAAAATGAAGATGAAGTATCACGTCTATTAATTCAAAATTAAATGTTTTGGGTATCTTTAGGTAAATTTAAACTTCTGATGTAGGAAAAACATTGAGTGCTAGACATTTAGAGAGCGCCGTTCACCACTGCTTCCATCGCTTCGCATTCTTTTGGCGTCCATTATGCTAAACGTGTGGCATCCGCAGGTGCGACAAGAAGTGGGGGGAGCTGGGGCAATTTGCCCCGAGCCCCGACTTAATTGGGGTCCCGATTGATTGATTCCGGACGCGTCAACTACTGAGGTCATTAGTCCCATATGTGTGTCGCGTGTTTTTTTCATCGGCAAGTGGCGGTGATCTTCCCCTGCTGGATGAACTACCGTCGACTAGCGGAGTTTTCCCCAACTAGGTATCCCTCATCAGCGGGTCCCTGCCCCAGCCGGAACAAGCTCTAAGCTAATTCGCTAGCATTACTGATTAGGGACTCTTCCTGAACGCCTTGTTTCGGTGTCCCAGAATAAATGTTACAAACCTTTAGGGCATGTAGTGGTCGAAGATAATTAGTTTTTCCAATGTAGTACATGTGGTGGGAAATGCATAACGAAGTTACACATGAGTCATACCATGCCAAATTGTACAGGCAACTCGCAAACACAGCGATAGAAATAACCTTACAATGTGAGGCGAAGATGAAATTGTTCAGGAATAGGATTAATGCAAAAGTAAATAAATATAGTGCTTCTAAGAGAAACTCCAATTCAGAAGGGAAATTAGAACAAAAAATGTTCCGTAAATGAATTTTCAGAAAATCTAGAACACTGAGAAGAGAATATTTTTCATCTATCAGTTTCTGCTTCAGATTGAATGTCAAATACAAATGAGGACATACAAAAGCTTGAGAATTCATTCACAAACGTAAGACAGGTCATTGATATTAGAATTATACTTTCCTTAATGGCCTTTCTCTAAAATTAAACAATATTTCAAACCGTCAAAAACAATATAGAAATAGCCAAGTAGGGCTACTTGCTACCAAGAAAGGAATTTGTCCTCTTCAGATTCAAAATTTTGGCAAGAACATGCCATATGTAACTTATTTCAGTGGAAATTATTCCAAAATGTTATACCGCCGATGAAGTGTGTTAAGTAATAAAGACAAAACAAACTACGAGGCTATAAAAAGAGTTTTGGTGAAATATTTTTAAAATCATTGCCTCATACGTTCATTGTTCAGAAGCAAACCTTATTTTTTAATGAATTCAAACAAAATTAGTGGTGCTTCAATGCTCTAACAGCACAAAATTATCACATCATTTCTAATGTGAAAATTTCGAAAATTTCGAGAGTTAAACAAAAATGTGACCCGCATCATTCTTTTAACTGTCCTTACTGTCCGTGTAAAAAAATAAAGAAAAATTTGGAGCGGTTTTTGACAAAAATATTTTTATAAATTGCATTTATTTCAAGCTAAAATTACGTGGAAAGTATTCGTTTATTCAAAAAATTTTATATGACCTTTTTATGAAGAGCTGGTTTTTCACAACAGACATTGCGTAAGGCAAACAGCTCTTTCTTTAATTTTGTAGTTTTGAAATGTTAACTTTTTGCAACTTTCGAAAATACGAGTTTCACGAAATTGTACCAGCACCATTACAGTTTGATTTAAAGTTTAACAAACCTAAATATTTCTATTTTAACAGAAACAAAGTTTTGGACATTTTTCTTAAATTTAAAACATGATATTTGCATTCCCTTTTATCGCCAATTTTGCTGTTTGCAGGTTCTGGAGTTCGTGGATGAGCATGGGAACGAAGTTCTAAATTTAGGCTCGTTTACATTGCTCCCTCAACACGTCGTTCGGTTAATTCTGGCACGCGATGAGCTGCGAGCGGATGAATTCACAAAATTTCAAGTGAGTAAATCTTTCTCTATTCAATATTCAGGTAAAACAATTCACTCATTCTCATGAATAAACTGTTTTCTTTCTGCACCACCATAATCGTAATAAATTTCTAGAATTACTTGAATTGAGTTATCCCCGAAGGGCATGCTATTCGTAGTATTACAAAGTGCTGCGATGAATATTAAAACACATATTAAATTTTAGTCTAGCGGATTATATTATCTTTCTGGGGATACGTCATTTCGATCAATGTCAGAATAATGTCACTATCTCCAAGGCTATCGTAAACATGGTTGAGTGTGGCATTGCTCGTCACATCCTCAATAAACCCACAGACATAACAATAAATAGAACAAAATATGACAATTGGAATTTGACCGTATTTGTCTCCAATATTCTCGACAAATTTTAGTAGAAACATTGCCGATTTTATCGCCAATAATCAAAATATGCAGCAACATTTAATTAGACAACACAAACGTTATTGAAACGGAGATGATTCCAAAACAAAGTAAAATTCATGAAGTTCTGTAGCATCCCTCTGTTGACTTATTCCTTCGCAATATTCAATTGATCACAAACTGACCTTAGTAACCAAAATAGAATGATATGCAATATTCTCATTCAACACATAATACATCACCCTAAATCTGCAATTGAACGCCTCTATATTTTCAGGAAAACAGATGAAAGCGGAATATGAGATCTCAAAGCATATGCAACCGTCAGGACTGAATAAAGCACTTCAAAACGCAGTCTGAACTGTCGCCTCTACACAAGCAATATTATTATGTGATAAAGGTTATAGGCCCTTAGATTTAAGCAACAATGAATTATACCCTCACAACACATCAGTCAAGGGAAGATTGCAGGTACGGAAGTACAAACCTATCCATGGAGGATTTCCAAAGGCTCTTGAAAGTGGAGAAAACGTCGCTTCAGTGTGCTGTCCTCAGATATTTGGTTATATATGGGGGTACTGAGGGCATCATGGAAGCAATACAATTCCAAGTTACAACAACTATTGCCTAAAATATATATAGAAAAATTTTATATTAATGACGTATATAGATTATCGTCAGAGACAATAGATCATCTGATCTCTAGGTGAACAAATTTGGCCAACATACAATATAAGCCTGGGCACAACCTGTCAGCAAATATTGAGCACTAGGCACTGCAACCAAACTTGGGCTTCTGTCAGAAGGGAAATAGGTCCTTATTATGAATACAAAGCCAGTCCCTTAATGGAAGTATTCATTTCCTAAGGTGTTTCAACTTACCTATACATACTGATAAAAATCATTCGTCAAATAAACAATCAAATAAGTACATTTCAGGGAGGAAAGTATTTATCATTGATATTTCATACCCTGCATATCACAACTTTAACAAAGTAAAAACAAAAATGGCAGGAAACAACCCAAAGGTTACGTGTGATCTGCTGTGAACTCGAACTTGCTATCTGCGAATCGTCACTTGAAACCAATGAGAATGGATAGAACAAGAAATGTAATGAATCTTAACGTGCCTTGTTCTATCAATGTCCCATACCTGCTCAGAAACCTAGCTAATATCACCTGGTCGACACTGGCCATTCGACGGATGTTAGTCCAGGGGCCAGAGCCGGCAGTAGCTCGATCCAGCGTCAGAGCTGGGACTGGGATGAATGAAAGGAGGTGATGTGGTGCTTTTAATATACAATAGCGAAAATGGGGGCTCAGAAATAGAAGTTTTAAGATATGGAAGAGAGCGGAATCCAGATATGAGACCTACCTAGACTAAGCTTGCCAGTCAACGACGATACATATCAGCAGTGGAAATTCACAGACAGAACAACTAGCAGACATCCAGAGAAAACGGGAGTATGTTCTTCGATCAGACTATCCACATGACGAACATTTAGAACCATCTAATATCCCTGAAAAACGATGGTCACTCGAAGGTTCATCTTTCCAAATGAAACATCTGTCAGTTGTGAAAATTCATCTGGCCATAAGTCACACGATAAGGTCATGATGCGGGACCCGCTTCGAGCGAATAGAACGAGTTCGTTTACTTCCATTCGAATCTCGTGCATCGTGAGAAGAATTTACGAAAATGCTAAAGCTAAGACAGTGATAGAAAACAGGAATTTCTGTCGCAAATGGGTTTACAGACCTCAAATAGATACCTAGATATTACTGAACTCATCACATGTATATGCAACTGGATATCTAGTATCTCAGATAATTTTGGGGCAAAAAAAGAACACCGATGGCCAAAGCCCAGACAGAGTAAACAGCTCCGTACATCCATGGGCGGAAAGAATTATGAAACGGATAGCCGACACATGGTGTGAAATATCATCTCTAGCCGAGGCATCTTCTAAATCAAATCACACTCTTAAAGTCCAACAAAAAATACTCCATTTTGAACAAAAATACCTAATTGAAAATGACGCAACAAGACTAATGGTAAACTAATGGGTGGCTAACGAATTAGACGGTACAAACGTAGAGAAGATTTCCTTGTACAGAACCGGTTGGTTGAAACTGACGTGGAAGAGAATCTATCGCAGTAGACTCAAAAGCGAATGGCAATGCTGCCATCCTTCAAAAGATGACGTCGGAAACATTTTGGGCAGGAATTAGGAGGAAAACGATCCTTCAACAAAGACGCATCGGCTTCAACCGAAGTTGATGCTGCAAATGTACTCGTGGAAACAGTGGAACATGTTCACGGATTCTCGAAAGAGGATCTCTGCCAAGCAATTAAGAATATGGGAAACTGGAATCCCCCGGGATTGATAAGATTCAGATTTATTGCATAAAGAAATTAACAGGCATTACATTATCATCTACCAAAGGCTGTTAATAAAATTATAGAAAACCCTAAGGAACCCCCGAATGGCACTCGCGGCATCACGTATTGCTACCCAAAGCGGGAGGCAGCTCTTTGGCGAAGAACTACAGACCTATTATGTCTGCCAGTAATGTACAAACTTACATAACTGCAGCCATAGCTGACAAAATGTATAGACACCTAGAGAAGAACCATCTGTTGCCAGGATATCGTAAAGGATATCGTAAAGGTTCCTATGCTGTAAGGAAATCCTGCTTGTGAATAATCATTCTGAATGATGTAAAGAAACGAAAACAAAATTAAGCGTTACTTGGAGTGACTACCAGAAACGTCTTGACAGTGGACTACATGAGTGGATTTTCAAGGCCTGGAGATCTATCAATTTCATCCTAAACTTGTTGAGTTTCCAAGGCTAGTATGAAGTTGTGGAGCA
>JAHLJT010008446.1:174199352-174353096 GCA_031308135.1 Acheta domesticus | reverse complement strand
AAATGGCAGGAAACAACCCGAGGGTTAAGTGTGATCTGTGAACTCGAACTTGCGTCCTGCGAATCTTCACTTCAAACCAATGAGCAAAATGGATAGAACAAGCAATGTAATGAATCTTAACGTGCCTTGTTCTACCAATGTCCCATACCTGCTCAGAAACCGAGCTAATGTCACCTTGTCGACGTCTGGCCATCCCACGGATGTTAGTCCCAGGGACCCAGAGCCGGCAGTAGCTCGAAGCCATCGTCAGAGATGGACCCGGGATGAATTAAAGGAGGTGATGTGGTGCTTTTACTATGCAAAAGCGAAAAATGGGGGCTCAGAAATAGAAGTTTTCAAGGTATGGAGAGAGCGGAACCCAGATATGAGACCTACCCTAGACTCAAAGAAGCTTGCCAGTCAACGACGATACATACTCAGCAGTGGAAAATTCACAGCAGAACAACTTGCTGACATTGAGAGAAATGCGGAGTATGTTCTTCGATCGAACAATCCACATGACGAACATGTAGAACTTGAAAACGATGATCCCGTGGAAGGTTCATCTCTTTCCAGTGAAACACACGTCAGTGGTGAAAATTCATCTGGCAATGAATTACACGATAAGGACATGATGCGAAATCTCCTCCGACGCGAGATAGAAAGAGTTCGTCAACTTCCATTTGAATCTCGTGCACCGTTGAGGAGAATATACGAAAATGCCAAAGCTAAAAGAGTGATAGAAACAGCGAATTCTGTCTTAAATGAGGTGGTACAGACCCCAGGCAGAGATCTAGATATTACTGAAATCAATCACATCATATATGCAACTGGATATCTAGTATCTCAGATAATTTTGGGGCCAGCCAAGAACACCGACGGCCGACAGCAAAACAGAGTAAACAGCTCTGTACCCCCATGGATGAACAGAATTATGAAACGGATAGCCGACACACGGCGTGAAATATCACTCTTAGCTGAGGCATCTTCTAAATCAACGCACACCTCTAAAGTTCAACGAAAAATATTCAATGTTGAACAAAAATACCAAATTGAAAATGACACCAGCAGGCTAATGGTAGTTGAGAAGCTAAAAGAGAAAATTCAAGCATGGGCTCAACGAATTAGACGGTACAAACGTAGAATAGATTTCCGTGTACAGAACCGGTTGTTTGAAACAGACGCGAAGAGATTCTATCGCAATCTGACTCAAAAACCGAATGGCAATGCTGTTACTCCTTCAAAAGATGACGTCGAAGCATTTTGGGCAGGAATCTGGGAGGAGAGCAGATCCTACAACAAAGACGCATCTTGGCTTCAATCTGAAGTTGATGCTGCCGATGAACTTGTAGAAACAGTGGAAGATGTTCACCAATTCTCGGAAGAGGACCTCTTCCAAGCAATTAAGAACATGGGAAACTGGAAGTCCCCGGGATTGATAAGATCCAGATTTATTGGATTAAGAAATTAACAGCAATACATTCTCATCTAGCAAAGGCTGTTAATAAAATTTTAGAAAACCCAAAGGAACTCCCGGAATGGCTCACACGCGGCATCACGTATTTGCTACCCAAAGCGGGAGACAGCTCTTTGGCGAAGAACTACAGGCCAATTACTTGTCTGCCAGTACTGTACAAAGTTATAACTGCAGCCATAGCTGACAAAATGTATAGACATCTAGAGAAGAATCATCTAATGCCAGCTGAACAAAAAGGATGTCGTAAAGGCTCTTATGGCTGTAAGGAAATCTTGCTACTGAATAAAGTCATCTTGAATGATGTAAAGAAACGAAAACGTAATTTGAGCATGGCTTGGATTGACTACCAAAAGGCCTTTGATAGTGTACCACACGATTGGATTTTGAAGACCCTGGAGATCTATCGATTTCATCCTAGACTTATTGAATTTTGCAAGGCTAGTATGAAGTCGTGGAGTATCAGGTTACTAATACACAGCGGTAAGGGAGTAGTAGAACAAGAAGTATTCAGATTAACAGGGGAATTTTCCAAGGAGATTCTCTATCGCCTCTGTCGTTTTGCATTAGTTTGATCCCTCTATCAAGACAGTTGTCACGCACTGACTTTGGTTACAAGCTTCATGGTGATGAAAGGCCTGTATCACACTTATTTTACATGGATGATCTTAAATTGTTTGCTAAGAATGAAGCGATTCTCACCCAAGTGCTGTCTGTCATCAATGATTTCGGCAATGACATCTGCATGAAGTTTGGCCTTGACAAGTGTGCAAACGTCAACTTAAAAAGAGGCAAATGACCACTTCATAGAACATTGAAGTTGATAGGCACACTGTGATTAAAGATCTTAAGCCAGGTAAAACTTACAAATATCTGGACATTGAAGAATATGAAACCATCTCGAACGACACAATGAAAGAGAGAATTCGCAGGGAGTATTATAGAAGAGTGACTCTTGTTTTGCAGTCCACTATGAACTCCAGGAATGAAATATCAGCAATAGGTAGTTTGGCGGTGCATGTAGCCGAATACAGCTTCGGACTAGTGGACTGGACTGAGCAAGTAATTCGTATCATGGATCGAAAAACCAGAAAACTGCTTACAATGTATCATGTTGCCCACCCCCCAGCTGATGTACAGACTTAATGTGTCACGTAAGGAAGGATGAAGAAGCCTGAGACAAATTGAAGTCTCCTGGCAGAATGCAATGGTCGGGATGGGAAAGTTTGTAGTCAGGCATCAAGATGACGCACTAATGAGGCAGGTCATGAAATCTGTCCGAAGAATGGGAAACAGAGGCATGATACCAGCAAACAAACCGGATATTGTGAACCGGGATTTGGAGAAAAAATCGTGTCTACTTGTAGGTGTTGCTGTGGCCTGTGATCAAAATGTAACCAAGGAGGCAGAGAAATGTCTTAAATACAAGAGTTTGGAAATCGAGGTCAGCCGAATGTGGGGCGTAAACGCACAGGTCGTCCCGATAGTTATCGGAGCTCTGGGGTTTGTTCCGCAAAATTTGTGTAAGAACTTGGCTAAACTTCCAAGTCATTCAAAGGACTTGCATTCTTCCACTTCCCAGTGGAAGTGCAAGAAATTGCTTAATAGGAACAGCTCACATTTGGCACCAACAGTCCCTAGATCTGCTCCTTAGGTAGCTTGCAACCTGGAGTAGATTTTGTATTCAGCCGGCTCATAACATCTTTAGCCGTGATAAAATTTATAATAATAATAATAATAATAATAATAATAATAATAATAATAATAATAATTCAACCTTGAGGATGGGGAGATAAAACTCCGAAACGTCGGCTGACACTAATTTTACACTAAATTTCAATTTATTGGGCCCATATCCCATGAACCACACAGTGTATTCCACTACAGATGTTCATACAGTACAGCAAAATAATAATAATAATAATAATAATAATAATAATAAATATAATGTATTAGTATGTTAATAAGTATTCACACTGCGTGTGAGATTTGGGGCAGACATTTTTTTCTTTGTACTTTTCTGTCTGGCATGTGATGAATAACTTATATTTTGGAACCAGTGATAATTTAATAATTTGCGACATTTCTTGTTTAATTTAATATTTTCTCCAACCATTGCAAGATGTAGAAAATACAAACCCAAATACTTTACTAGAACAAATCTCGCTCATTGAAACGAGTTATTCTTTCAGTGTACCATAAATGTAATAAGTGTACATCAATATATTCCATGAATGTAAAATTACTTAATCGCCAATGAATTTAGAAGTCCATGGATGTATAATGAATTATTTTTTTAAATCATACTTTTTTCTTTCTCTACGACAAAAACCATATTAATATGTATTTTCTTATATTTTACCACAGGCAGCTCTTATGTGGTGCAAGAAATACTGTGACAACAACCCCAACACGACGTTGAAAGACGTCATTGCCAACTTTCTCGAGTATATTCAGTTTCACAAGATTCCTGCCAATGTACTGATGAGAGAGATTCATCCCCTGGGCTTGGTTCCATACAGCATCATTATGAATGCACTCGCCTACCAGGTGCGCAATTTCTCTTGCATAAAGTGTGACATTCCATATTGTTTACAACTGACTTCTACGAAATTGATTCTTAGCGGGGCACTGTTCGATTCCTTCATTTTTTCTATCTCTTTATTTGACCCCACTGATTTAGTAAGAGCCACGGTGAATAACATCTGCCAGAGAGTACTAAAAGTGACGTTTTCAGCACAGGGAGCTTGTAAGAGACCCGAACAGAACAGTACCCATCTGAAATAAGATCAAGTCTAGAATACGTTTTGTACCAGAAAAAATTCATTAATAACATTCACATGTGCTAGCTTCCTTGATCTCGATTATTTACTAGTAATAGTAATTTACATGCGTTAAAGTCACACGAAGAATAGCTTGAAGAAATCAACCTATTTGATTCGCTGGTCTAATTTATCTTCTATTTTCAGTCTCGCTTTCTATTCTTTCTTTATCGTGATTCGAAACCTATTTGATAAGCCGTATTTTATGTTTGTGTTGCGGGGTATAGAACATACATATTGTCACTGAACGAAAGATCACTTATCTACACATATTTCAGCATTTCACCAGCAATACATTTTATATTATAGACTTTCAAAATTTCAAGGAGTATAAGGGAATACAGTAGAACGTCGATTATCCATTTTTTAAAATAAAAATTAGGTTCGCTTTTTGGGTAAACATTCTGAGCGTTGAAAATTAAACAATGGTTTTCAAAACTTAAGGATTTACTTTATATTTTTACATAATAATAAAACACGTTGCTAAATCTCCGCAGTAGAACGTTAAAGGTTTCATTTTACTATTTAAAATATTTATCATATTAGATCAGTTTGGTTATACACACTAGTTTATAAAAATGTTTAAAATTAAAACACTGAATTACATTATTATAAACTTTAAAATTATTTTCCTGCGCTTCATATGAGCCGGTGTCAATATACAGGGTGTCCAGAAGCTCCCGTTACAAAAAAATACCACAGATTCTGTGTTGCCAGACATGAAGAATGGCAGGTCCAGTTTTTCCGAAAAAATTTTGTCTCTGAGAAAATTGAGTTTAAAAATCACTTCTGGGGCGCGAAATTCAAACCGGCCGCAACGACACCAGACAGCGGCGTCACCTTCTGCGCGGAGCATTTCCTCGTTTCTCCGCGTAAACGGTGAAACAGTCCAGTAATATTCTGTAAAGCATCGCGTTGCTTACATTAGAATACTTAATAGTAGCAAGTATTTGCAGGTTCTATTCAATAAATAATTTAAATGTACGTACAAAATATCGAGTTTTGTTCAAAATTATAGCCACGGTACACGACGGCGTAAACATAAATGATGAACACGATCCAATGTACGTATTTTGTACGTACATTTAAATTATTTATTGAATAGAACCTGCAAATACTTACTACTTTGAAGTATTCTAGTGTAAGCAACGCGATACTTTCCAGAATATTACTCGACTGTTTCACCGTTTACGCGGAGAAACGACGAAATGCTCCACGCAGAAGGTGACGCCGCTGTCTGCGGTGTCGTTGCGGCCGGTTTGAATTTCGCGCCCCGGAAGTAATTTTTAAACTCAATTTTCTCAGAGACAAAATTTTTTTCGGAAAAACTGGACCTGCCATTCTTCATGTCTGGCAACATAGAATCTGTGGGTTTTTTTTGTTTTTTTTTTGTAACGGGAGCTTCTGGACACCTGTATAATAAGGTTGTAATAAAGTAACTTATAATACAAATCGTAGGATATTAGTAATTTAATTAAGTATATGAATATTAGAGTTAGTTATTTATCAACTGAGTATGATGTACTATGACTAACCCATAATCAAATTGAAATCTGAATGCACACGGAAATAAGTGTTTTTGTCAAGAATTGATAAGAAAATATTCGCCAAGCATATTTGCCAAACGAATTGCACATAGTTTTGACAACGCTGCACTGACAACAGTGCGTTGTTCGCTTTTGTATAATTTGCTATGAATACTGTAACAGTCAATTTTATCCCTGTTTGTTTCATCTGTAAAAGTAAGAAATGATTGCTGCTCTTCATTATTGAAATGAATGCATTACAGGCGCTTTGTTTGAATTGGTTAAATCGGACTTTGCATGTAATAGCTGAGGTGTTATTAGCGCAGAAATTGGAATATTTCAGTATTACATAGCTGTTTCCAATAATGCGAGAAAGTATGTGCTGTTGTAGAGCCACTAGTTCTCTTTTGTTGGATTAAAAAATAAACTATGATCGATTCATCAGAGAAAATATACCAGCGTTTGCCTAAAATGGCAATTACTCTTTTTTGTTATTATTGTAAATTTAAAAGAAACAAATAAATAAATATTAAAATCGATTATTTATTCAACAAATGGATGTTTTTCTGACACTTAAGGTTTGATTTGATTCCAAAATGCGTGCAAAAGCAACTTACTTAATAATTTAAAGTCTATTTTGAGGTCAGAATTTAAAAAAAACTCATATTATTCAAAACATCGTTTTCCAAATATTCCATCACATATTTTTAAATCTCATAATTATCGTACAACACGAAATTTTAATAGGTAACTTTATGGGTATTTTTCCACCTTACTTATGTTCACCAAGTCGGGTTGGCAAGAACAATGCTCAATGGAAAGTAATGTACCTAACATGCTTGTAAAATATAGGCATTTTAAATTGAAATATTTAGGAGTGTTTATTGCCAAAATGTGTACATTCTCAGTTTTCATTTTTTATCCCCTGTTAATATTTTTTTCACTCCCAGATATTTTATTTGAAGTACCAGTGTGGTAGGTTCTCCCCTCGCCACGCTGTGCACTCGTTTGTGACGCAGAGCAAGATTTCGGCGCCGTGCCTACAGTCCGGTGTTTTGCAGGCAGACCCAACAAGTGTCGACCCCGGAAGCTCTCCCCCAACCGAGTGAGGCGGTCGGGGCAAGGGCGCTCCATGTCGGTGCAGAGTTCGCTGGATCCCTACGGCTCTAACACCACGCTCAGCTCTGGAGGCTCCAGCGAAATGGTGAGCTCGGAGGGTGGCGGCACAGCAGGCAAGCATTCCAACTGAGAGCCGCGCCTCGCGCGCGCTACCACCCCTTCCCCTCCTTCTGCCCAGCCCTCCGCCACCCCCTCCGCCCATCCCCCACCCCCAGCCGCTGCTATCGACCCGAGTACGTCAGCGGCTGCACCCGCGCCCTGCGGCCCTTCGGTCGGCGCGACCGCGTCCGCTTCCGCGTCCTCGGTCCGTGCGGCCCAACCCGCCCAACCCCCCGCGTCCCCCGTCGCCTCCACCTCCACCTCCGCCCCCGCCACCGCCCCCGCCTCCGCCCCCGCCAACAGCCCCGCCTTAGCTTCTCAGCGCACAACGGTCGTTGCGGAGGGACAGCACTCCCCGAAACACTTTTCTTCGCCTGTCCAGCGCGCGCGAGCCAGTCACTGCCATACTTCTTAAATACGATACTGGTACCTCCGACGGACTGCCAGTACAGCGCCGTACTGCGTTCCACGACGCCGCGTATTGGTTGTGATTTACTTGCTTGCTCTTCGTTTCCTAGTGAAGGGAAACGAGTGTCTACTGAAATTCGTAATTAATAAAGTGGAAACTAAAACTTACTTGATATGCCTGAAAAAAGTTCTCAGAAAATAGTACGAATGAAGGAAAAAACATAAATGATGCCTAAAAACTCAATTAAAATATAACTCCTGGTCTCTCCAATGGAAAGTAGATCTTGCATACAATGGACAATTTTTGTGAAACATTCCTACTCTATCCAATCGTCTAGTGAATCATTGAATACAGACCTATCCTTCACATCTTTTATAAATGAGTTGTTGTTTTTTCTTCCTTTTGTTTAATCTCTCAGCGATAATAAGCAAATGCGTAAACATGCCTTGTATTGCTATCGTTTTGTAATACAGATGTATTTTTCCACTTGTTGGATGTATAAAGTCCTTTCATTCGCCGCAATTTCTTGCTCTTCAAGCCACAAAATTATCTGAATTTCTCTCATTCCTTCGTTCTCCGTTATCTAGTTCTGGGTTTCTTAATCCGATTCCCATTCTCGGATCTCAGACAATCGATAGAGAAGTTTAGTGTTTGTCTTTCATTCTCAAAACGTAACCGGCCCACTTTGGATGAGTTCAAGTTGTTTCATACATCTTTTTGAAGACGCTCACAAAATTGTTCCCTCAATCTTAATTGTGAAGTTATTTTTCTTAAGATAGGTGACAATAGTGAAATTCTATTTAATTGTACAAATGTACTGAATCTTTTTTTAAAGATGATAGAGTGTAATCTGGCCATTATGTAATGAAAAAAAAGATTTGTGCTTTTTATTCCGGAAAACTGCGTCAGACATTTCGGACGTATTTCTACTTCGGACTAGATGGGTACAAGAGCTCCCAAGTTTGCTGAAATTAGCTGTAGTCAAAGAAGTGTTTTTGTTTCAAAGATTATGTAAAAATCTATCAAGAGCATTAGCATTTCAGATTTACTAGTTAAAGTCTTGTTAGTTACCACTAAACGGGCTCTTCCTGAACATACACATAGTATTTCTCATTTTTTACATAGATTGATTTGCGTCAATTTCCTTCTGTAGTTGAACAGTAATTTCTGGATATACCAATGTATTATATTGACATGTTTGTTGCTTGCTATCATTTCAGTCAAATTTTCAATGATTTTCTTTTGAACGTTCATCTGTTATTAGTTGAATTTTGAGTGTATATGCATACCTACACCACTTCGATTTTCTTTCCTACTATAAAGCAATATACTATAAATTAATAGAAAGTAGGAATAACATCTTTATCTTAAATTTCTCAGGGCTGTCTCAGGTGGAGTTTGTTTGTTTGCAAAGTAGTACAATTCCATTGCCGAAGACGCATTTGTACGCTACCCCTCGATCTCTTTCCCGTACCTGACGAGGTAGTATAAACTGAAAGCACGAACAAAGTGTTTTGAGAAAATCTTTTAATTCGAGAGAGATAGGGAAAAGAACTGCGCGACTGATCAATGCAGTTTCCAGGAACGCGAGCGCTCCGCGCCAAGATTGTTCCGACGACTGCGACCATAGCTAATGATAGGTGTTCGCAGGAGGCGAACTCTGTGGGAAGGGAGCATTGGTGAAGAAGGTCCCCTCAAAAATTGACTTTTTACGTTTCGATCAAAACCAGACTGGTTTGTAATCTTGCTAGAGAAAATAATAATCCATATTTATTTTTATAAAATGTACATTATAACAAAAGTTAGAAACAATTTAAGCTTTGTGCATTACTTTAGTAATTAATTTCTTGGAATCTCTTTATGGAAATTTAATGAAATTCATAAGTGATATTTAGGAATAAATAGGTACTTTTCAAAGAGATCTGTCATGAAACACTTTTCATTAATTCTGTTTTTTTTTTACAATATTTACTCATTAAAAATATATTTTATATGCATAAATTATGGAATTATTTTAATTTTGAAATTTAAAATGAATTTAATTTTCAAAAAAAGCAGGAAAATGTTTTATAGCTGAATTTATGTATTTTATGTATAAATTCAATGAATTTTTTAATTAATAAAATGTCTATTGTTTGAAAATTATATTTTTAAATTTCAATTAAGACACTAGCAAGATGCTTAAAAATTTTAAAATATATTATCAAACTCCTTACGCTTGTCATATTTTCCACCAAAACTGAAACTGAATCTCACACTAGTTGTAGAGATTGAGGGATATTCTTCAGTAAATATTGCAACGTAAGGCAGCCGCATCATCGTGCTTGCCAGCTGCTTCCCGAAAATTCCTAGTGCTGAAAAGCAGCGAAAAGATGGAGTACTGATCTCCATCTCCCCTCGAATTACTGAAGGTTGTGTGGCATGCGCGAGAAACCGTCAACCTTTTAGTAATCGCTACTAAAAGTTGTTTTCTTTGATAAATATGAGAAATGTGATTACAATTCAACTATCTAAACTGTGTTTATTTATGAACTGGCTAGTCTGGATCTAAAGTGGTCTCTGTAACAATTTAAAAAGAGTTTTGGTTACAGTAATTTTGAACCTAACAATTAATCGTCTGTACTACAGTGGTCTACGTGCAATTTCTGTCTGCGAGTGCCTTGAATCTGAAAATACTTGTTTGGAATTCATACACGTTTTAATTTGTAGGCAATTTGTAAGTGTTCAAAGCCACACTGATTTAGAGACCAATCTGTTATTGATAACCTGTTATACACAATATTAACTACTTGTTATCTACTTTCAGTAAAAAATCCGTTAAATATAGAATAATAAAATCCATGTCCATGAAAACGACGTTTCACTGCCTTTTTCCTTTACCGATATTTATATCTGATATTACCTAAGACCCAAGACAGCCAATTAATATCACTGAATGAAAAGTACATCGTCAGCTGTCATACGTAATTGATTTTGTTCTTCATTAATGTGGATTTTGTATAAAAGGTTAGGTTTTTAAAGGACGAATAAAAGTGCAACGAAACACATATACAAATTGACAAGAGGATCAATTTATTTATGGTAGGAAATCTACTAATACTTTGATTTGGCCATCTCTTTTTCCGCATGGCATTTCATGCTATGACACTTTGCTTGGATTTGAAAAACATTGTCTAGAGAGAGATAAGAAGGTACTATAAACCAAAACTTCCTGCGTTGCACCGGTCTAGAGGACAGTGAGTTTATTTTTCCTCGCCGGTCACTGGGACCACACGTCACCAGTTAACGGTTAATTAATGCCTGATGTAACAAAAACATAACAAGAAAATACAATCGTATCAAAATATTTCGTTCCTTTGAGTCCCATTTGAGAAAAATTTAACTAAAATGATTTAGTTATTTAAGATAAATTATATAATTTTATTAAATACCCAAAAATGAATCAAAATAGTAAGCAAATAATAACACTCATCCCAGTAGAACGGGCTCATTCAGAAACTTATTTGAAGAAGCTTTACAAACATGCCCGCACTTAAGGCTGTGATGGAGTAGGAGGCTAATCCGGAGATTAAATTTGACACGTTAATGTGGAGATTTTTGAAAATCATTACTCCAGTTAATTAATTTATTAGTATTACAATGTATGCTAATAACTAGAAACTAAATCTTTCTGGATTTTTAGTTCCTAAAATCTCGTTTATAACTTATATTACCACAAGTAGCTGAACATACATATCGAACCAAGTCAAACTAACACAAATAAATTACATGCGCTAATAATATAATTAATTATAATGTGAAACTCCTCACAATGTTCAGAAAAGAGTGTTTTTTCAGAAGTCTTCTAGCAATGTTTTACAAAATAATGCTCTCTGAAAACGAATACTCGTGGAACATTAATTATAAAAAACAAATATAATGTAAGATGAAATGTAGATTGTGGTGATGCTGCAGATTGAATTCCTCATCTTTAGTCGTAGAATTCTCTCCGAACCCGGGCGTTCCGGGCTGAACCTTAAGGGTGGAACGAATACCATGTGCCATTTTCTGCGGTACTCTTTCTGCTTAAAGGCGACACTGGAAGTACACATTTTCAACAAGTGATATTAGAAAGGTGAGAGCAGTCTGTTGATAAATACAGCGTTTTATGTATTTATAGTACATGTTGCGAAATAAGAGTTAAATTTTCCAATGGCGTGTTTTGTTTCATATTACATACTACCTTTTGCGTGTTGATAAATGCATCTCCCCCTTGCACTTATCAGCTCTCATCGTTATAATTATCCTCTCTCTTTCTCCCGAGAAATAGTTTGTCAGCCCATAATGATAAACACAGATAATTTATCCTTCTGATTCAAGTAGTCACTAATTCAATTTAATGTCCCCGCTTTTCAAATTGCCCAATAGACAAACTATATTCTACAATTTTGTTGTTGTTAATATTATGTCCATCGAAGTTAAAATGGAAATCTGAGAAATTCAATGTTTTACATGATCAATGATGATTGATGAAAAACTTATTACAAACTTCAGGATGTGGTCAAATTTACTTTGGCATGGCCACTCCACTAAAGGGTTGAGGAGGGAGAAATCTGTTAATTCATTAAACAGCTTTAGTTGATTATTTACAAAAATTTCTGTAAAAGAAAATGTTCCAGTAATATTTTAATTTCTATTAAATTTTTTTTTTTGCAGATAAAATTACTAAAATTTGTATACACAAGATACCATTTTCATTATCAGAGAGAGAATGAAAATATATTTGCAGTATGTAATATAATAATAGTAACCCCTTCATACAGCTTTGAAAACATATTAGTTTCAAACAATTTGATAGAACTGCGGGATGTGGTGCATCAACCTGATTAGCCCATGTTTTCACTTGTGGGTTGGTTGGAGAAACAGGAGAAATTTTTTACTAGTACATTTCACATCTGATCACTAATAGAATACAATTAGATTTATTCATGTGAATCATGTATTGATGTGTAATTGTGTATTTCTCCTTCTGACTACCATATCAATGTTAATTAAATACTGAAGTATCAAGTTTTAATTTCCTATTTTTCAGTGCAAGGACTTGATGGGCAACAAATGTTCTGCTATACACATTTTATACTTTTCTAAAATGTCAGAAAGTGAAATAAATGATGGGTTTTCATTGTCACTTTCATCATCTGTCCTGATGAGATACCTCTTCCTTGTTCTTTAGTTTTTTGTTCTACATGACATCTACTTTCAATATTTTTAAATATGTGCCGATATAACTTTCTCTTTGTAATTTTCAATGGAAGTGAGAAATATATTTTCATGATAACATGAAACAGCAACGTTGTGGCATGCTTATTTCTTCATCTTTACACAGCTTTCATTTTCATTTTTCTTGAAATCCAGATGGTTTTCTGATTAACTATAGAATGAAGTTTTCTTTCTTCATTCTCTTGACGATTCGACGTGTTCCTTGCAGTATTCAACTACATAGATGGAACCAAACATGTGAGGTGTGGATGGCTGGACTTTTCCTCTTTTCTTTGGGTCAAACTACGAAGTCTTGGAATTACATATTTTTGTTCTACTTTTTTACAAATATCTATTATATTCAAAGAAGGCTTTTCTTCAAAAGTATTCTCAGAAGATTTGGCTTTGTGGCATTCTTTCTCTGCATCTTTTCCAAACCAAAGTTTTGTATGTCCCTTTCCTGTAGAATCATGAATTTAGGGGGTTTAAACTGATCCATAACTGCCTGCTATTTATGCCACTTTAGCAGAAATGTAGGTGAATTGAGTAGTAAATAAATCCTGTTCAATAGTACAGGATTAATATGCAGCGTTGTACAATTAAGCTTTCTCGATGGTCAGGATCTTGGATGTCCTCCAAGAACAGTAGAATCCTTTTCTAAGAAAACATATCGGGTTTTTTCCGGGGACGAGAACCCCTTATGTAACCTTTTGCTCGGGAGTGAAGCCAAATATTTCTAATTTGGTATACCATTTCTTGAACTATGTAGGTCTGGAAAGTGGTATCTGCCTCGCAAATCCTTTTTTTTTTTAACAAAGGAACACTTCGACGACATTCATTATTAACGCCAAAACAGTTTGATGACCACTCATGACAGTTCTCGAGTCAAAATCCCAAAAGAAAAAAACAGAAACGACCCAGAATAATATAACTCAGAGATTTTTCAACCCACTATACACTCCCAAAGGCCACCACTATGCAGAGGAATCGCTAGATATCTCTAGAACACTTCGCGCGCAGACTTCCTCTGTGAGCCCTCTGAGCTCTTGCAGGAGTGAGATGGTAGATTCATACTAACTGGCGACATCCTGCAGCCGCTGTTGCAATGTTATACGCTATGTGATACCCCAAGTACAGTGATACGTTGTTTTGGCAGGGACATGAACAGATAATCGCGCATCTCCATTCATCTGTCTGTTGCTGCGTCGGTAGTTGCGCTCGAGGCTGTTTGCTACCTTGAGACTACTATTAAACTAAAGGCGCAAACGCCATGAAGGCCATCGTCTCATTTACACACAATTCCTTGTGTGTCCCATTCCAAATACATGGGATGACTTCAAGATTTTTACCAAATAGAAGGCTCATTTTGTCTACTATACACGGTTACGATTTAGAAATACGTCGAAACGGCTCTCCCCGGAGCCCAGAGCGAATGGCGTATGCTCTAGCCCAATTTAAATGTAGTGTCTCCGTAAGGTAAACGATCTGGAAGGAGAGAGGATATTGTCATCCAATCGAAAGCTTCAATCCAAAAAAATTAAGTTGTAACGAAGCTCCCAATTGGATGGCACAGTCCCTCTCTCTTTCCAGTTTATGACCTTGAGGAGACACTACATTTAAATTGGACAAGATTGGCGCGCTCCGTTCGCGATAAGCAAAACGTGTGATAACGCGAACGGACACTCCCAGGTCGGGTAGGGCGAGCTCGTTTGGGAAAATCTTTCCGCAACTCTATTACAGAGCCCATGCTTAAATGCGTTCCCATCTGAAAAAATTATATTTAGAGCATTGTGAGTTCCTCTCTCTTCCAGAGCTTCTCCGTATAAATTTGGCTGGTTTAGCTAATAAAATACTTGCCAGTCCCTCTTTAAATTGGATTACAATTTATTCTTCACCATAACTGTATCCTATTATTTCTATTATTATTTTGTACAGGAAGAAAATATATTCTGAATTTATGCAGATCCCTGCGCTCCCTGAAGTCAGAGATGTCAAGCGAATTCGAGATATCACAGGTTCCTGGTTGGGTTGCTCGTCTAGGAATTCCGGAGATTCCTAGACGAGCACCTAGCCAAAGGAATAAAAGGCAATGACTGACTTACCAGTGGCGGCTCCTTTGGGTAGGCAAGGTACGCACTGCCTACCCTGATGAATATGTATACTGCGATTTTTGTAAAAGAGCTCTCAGGATAACTCAAATCCCATCTTCGCGATGGAATATGTCACGGCATTTCGCGTCTTTTCTCGGTCTTGCCGGTAGAAGTCGCATGATCGCAAGCACTGCTTCATACGGTCGCGATCGTGCGAAATCTAGCGGTACGACTGTGAATGATACGAAATGCCGTGACATATTCCATCGCGAAGATGGGATTTGAGTTATCTTGAGAGCTCTTCCTACAAAAATCGCAGTATAATTATTTAATACATTTCATAATAATAAAAAGAAAGTCATGACTTACAATTTTAATATGGTGTAAGTATCATTCATGTGGAAAGGTATAATGAACATTTCATTTCGAGACACCAGCCATATTCCATTTTCTGGCAGTCCGTGCGCCATGCGATCTGTCTCGTCTCTTCCCGCTGAGTCCTGTGGCAGCTTGCACCTCTCAGGGTAGGCACGCCCGGGCGCTGCCTCGCTTCTCACCGTATTCTGAGGAAAGGCCATGTAGTGAGCGTAGAACAGTAGCATGTCATGTCCATGCTTGGCACGTGCGCGTTGTGCGTAGGCCAGCGAATTCTGTTGCTGCCTGCCCGCACGGAAGACTCTCGCACTCGTATCCAAGCCGCGTAGCATGTGTGTGTATAACGAGTTAACAAGCGTAAAAAGCGATTATTATCGAGGAGCTATTTATTTTTTCGTGTTAAATTAATATGCTGCGGATTATTAGTGTTACACTTTTTTATATTTAAATCTGATATTACGTTAATGCAGGTATTTATCAGATACATCAGATATATATCAGATACATTGTTCGCAGTTAATACAGATATAATGAATGAACTACTACGTACACCATTTTCTCGTTTTAACGATGCAGAAAAGATAAATTTTGAACAATCGTCGACATACTCCTAAGTTGAGTTGTACATTGTGCTGGCGAGAAAAATGCACGAAAATTCAGTCCTTAGTGATATGATTCACACGAATGGCCAACAGGTAGTGAAATCAAAACTAAGCTTTATTGTTGGCTACGATTTTTATTGTCAATTACAGAGAATACTTGGAATAGAGATGGTCACGAAACATTTATCAAAAGCAAGAAATGTCAAAAGATCACATATGTAATTCAGTGAATCTTAAACGCCTGGAAAAAAATTTGAATCCGATTTATGAATTATTGTCAGAGAAACACAAACTCGCAACACTTTTTTAGAATCTGAATATCTTGAAATCACGCCTGCACGTGCTTCATGGAAATAATGCCTTAGAGTGTAATGATATCAGTGAGACAATTGTTTTGAATAAACCGAATAAAATTACAAACAAATTGGATTGAGATGGGGCATGGACCCCATCCCGGGATCCGTCGTTGTTCAGAAATCTGTTTTGACTACTCTGAACATTTGTTCACGAGCCGCCACTGCCGACTATGACGATGACTTCCTAAAAATTAAAGGATTACACCAAAAAACATTCCACGCCAATTGGTGACTGTAAGAAACAGAACGTTGTTACAAAAATCGTAACAGAACTTAATGAAAGAAGACAAGAATATTATTTGTGCAGAATAACTTGAAATTCTATACTTTTGAAATTCTTTCTTTCTTTATCTCTGATCAATTAGAAAGTATTTTCCCTGTCAGTTATACACAGAGGCTTCTGTTGCTGCAGGAATCTCATTCCATCTTTAATTTTTAACCTAGTGTTGTTAGTTCTCTTTTAAATAATAATTTGTGGTTATTTTTTTCTTTTATTACAGTTTGTATTCCTATTCCCAATGTAAATTGACTATTATATTTTGTTAACAGCATCTTCAGTGAATCCATCTGAAATGTTTCTTCAGCATAGTTCTCTACAACTTCAAATATCCTCTGACAAATCTTGATTTTCAGTTAGTTGACAATGAAAAATAGTGTCATACTACTCACTTTCTGTAGGGAAGGTGGATGTCATTAAACATTTGTTCACACAGTGCCTTGAGAAGTTTATTGTCAGCTTTGTAGATTGAATTAATACTATGTGACAATTCAGAATAAAAATATATTTCATATGAAAGATAATAAATGGTGTACTGCTTTTATTGTCTTCACTGGGAACAGGTAAAAGAAAAGGCGCATTTCTCTTAATTCTCATTTTCATGACCTAATCAGGTACCTAGGCCTACATGCATTGAAAAGTGCTCAGACTTGAAATAGTACAATAAATGTTTCATTATTGTGTGACAAAACAGAAAATGATTCTAAGGTAGTTAAAATTAAACAATGAATGTATAATGAACCCAAATCAACCTGCAACTGAATTTAATTCAAAGAGTCGGTTATCAGGTTTATGTGTCACTTGTTTGAATTGCAAACAATTTTTGCTGACAAGTTATGAATTCAAATATTTATTTTGTTCATAAATAAGTAAATAACGTTCTATATAACATTCCATTATATGGTAAATAACATTCCATTAAATAGTTCTCATGAATGATTGTCTTTATATTATACAATTCAATTGTTGAGGTATTCTTTCATTTTTTAGACAATCAAATTAAAAACAAGTTTTGATTGTTTTTAATTTGATTGTCTAAAAAATGAAAGGATATTTTCCATTAAACATTGAACACTCCATTAAAATTGTTAACTATTTATATTCACTCAATTAGAAAACATCTGAGAAGCATAACCAATTCCCTTTCATTATGAAACATATTTCCTTAATCCATTCTTTATTAACCTTATATGATGCCCTTTTTTTTACCAAGAAAGAATTATTGTTATCCAAATAGTTTTCTGGATTTTGGATTTGCTTGTGTGCCGTCACCCTCCAATGGTAAAGCAGTCAAAGGCCCTCTGCTAGCATAGACCAAAATTACAAAAGTTTTAGTGATACACAACAGATAAATCAATTATCAGTATTGATGGATGTTGTTAAGGGAGGGAGATGGCCAGAATAAATAAGCTAAGTATCCAAATGTAAATTTGCTTTCAAAACATATTAGGAACTAAATATTCAAAACAAATACAGGGTGTACCTAATAACAATTGTGGATTAGGATTTTATATTTGAGGAAAAATACAAATTCATTAAAATTGACTTCAATGTTTAATGTGACATCACAAAAATATCATTTTAAACTTTAAATGTTAATGATATTAGTAAAACCTATTATGTGGTGACTTCTACAGAAATATACTTATTTTTTCTTTTCCATCTTTCTCCATCAAAAATAATAATGAGCAATCAAATTGTATTGGTACTTTTCATTATTAGAAAATTAGGAATACACACTTACCATTTCTGCAAAGGAATTGTTCTGTATCCAATATCTCTATTCCATTAAAAAAAATGTCTTGTACTTCAGTATACAAGTGAAACTCACAAGGATCATTTTCATGTTGTTGAGTTATTCACATCACTAAGTTACAATTTTCCTATTCTTTCAATTAGTGAAGGTGTTGAAGTCCTGAAATTTTGATGCACCAACTAAATAATCAAGATTTTCTTTTTTCAACTAAGCCACAAAACAGAAAAGACGCACAGGTGAAATCCATCTTTGAATATGATTTTTTTTCTAAAAAACATTATTACATTAAAGTGTATTTAAAAAATAATATAGGTTTTATCTTTCATCAAGCAAAATATATTGAGTAGAAAAATTAAACAAAATTACACACATTTATCTCAAAACAGAGTTCTTGCACTCGGTGAGTTTCACTTGTAAACCAACCACTTACAACTCACTCAATGCAGGTAGTAGCACTACTTTATCTCCATCCAGAGAATTACTTCAAAATTACTTCTTTTTACACTTGCTTTAACAAATTAAAAATGTCTAAAGTCATGTAAGTATAGTATATTTTACTCGCCAGTAAAATGTAATTTGTTTGGAATTATTTTCTATTTGAAATCCTCCTGTTCTGTCTGAACATAAAACTTATGAATGAATCATTTTATTTGCTACTTTATAATCAACATCCATGTATATAAATTATACCTTCAGGATTTCATGATTATTAATTAGTTCTGATTGATTTCAAGTGAGGTGTATTCATAAGGATGAACTAATCGATTACATTTAATTGTAATTAAATAGAACAACATTCTGAATATTCATAACAAAAAATAATTGTTTTGAAATATGTAATAAAAATATATAGT
The DNA here is from genome assembly GCA_031308135.1 of Acheta domesticus. Lineage (NCBI taxonomy): Eukaryota > Metazoa > Arthropoda > Insecta > Orthoptera > Gryllidae > Acheta > Acheta domesticus. The sequence continues at coordinate 174,334,120 of JAHLJT010008446.1, read as the reverse complement.
TTGAAATAACAATCAAAACACAATATCAAAATAGATCATGAGCTAACAGAAATGACATATTCCTTTTGCTGATAATTATATGTTTTTATAGAAAATATTGGTAATTGTTTTAAGAGACATTAATACTTAATTCTACTTTCAAAAATGCATGTTGATTATGAAGTATTTTTGTAAAATGCCAATGAACGTATGAATTAAAGAATATGAAATGTCAATAAGGCATGTCGAGGAGTATAAAATAGAGATTTTATAAAAGATTAAATGTAAATGTGATATTTTCATATGTGTTCATGCATTATTCAGCAATTGAGTGTTGGCTGGTATTAGCATTTCTTCCCTTTGTATGTGTACAGGAAATGTAAAACAGCAGAATTTTCACCAAGTAAGAATGTTAATTAGTGTGATGAGGTGTAGAAAGTTAGTTTTGAACATTATTGATTAGAAGACAAAAATATGAACCATTTCTTATTCTGATATTACATTTAAACATTCCTCTAATGGAGGTGCCTTTTTTATAGATGTGTTATTGTGAAGCTGGAATAAATTCAATGTACTTGATGCTTTGTGTGTGTATGTGTATGTACACAAGAAGGTATATTTATACAGACACAAACACACACATGGTTATCCATCTATAGTTTTATATATGTATATATTAGTAGTTGTAGTATACCATATATGTGAAAATACACATACTACCTACCTAATGAAACAAAACTGTATTGGCTAGTACTAGAGTAATGCTGCATTGGTACTATCAATGCAATTATGTAATATTCCGTACATCATGTAATGTTAATATAATGTATTTCCATTGTTAAATTAAAAACAAAAAATTTTAAAATTGTCAAATGAAGTAAGAATGTTATATTGGTACAACCCAAACATGAAGGTGGGTCGCAATATGAGCTACATTGTGCTGAACTGAGTTACTCGTTTTGAATTGTGTGTGACAGGTCTGATGATGATGTAGAAAGAAATTTCAAAACATCACAGCTATCATAATTTCTAAGTAATCATTTCTAAGTAATGCCCACCACTCTGATTAAATGCAAGAAGACGTAAAAAAGTTGTTATTGATAAAAGAAAATTGGTCAGAAAATTAAATTATTTGTAGAACATTGTCTTGTATTGAACATCATAATTAACTACAAAGAAAAAAATAATTAATTTATGCATTAGCAAAAAAAATTTGGCATTCAACAATGTGATTAAATTTGTGATTTGTTTACTGCACTGTATATAGTACAGAAGAAAACATCAGATGTTACTGGGTGATTATATTCATTTAACCTGTGATCGATACTGTCCATTCCCATTTTATGAGATTTTGCTCATTAAATGTCATACCATCATTACTCACAAACCCTACTTACAAAATCAAAACCTGTGGATGTGATAATTTCTATTAATTACCTATTGGGCAATCTCATCTTCAAATTTCCTGGAAATTGATTTTTTAGCAAATACTGATTTGCATTTACTGAGCAATATATACATGTACAAAGACTATGTATGTGCTTGATGTGTTAAAATGAGCAAATGATCATTTAACAGTATGATTACATTCAACTTTAATTATTTGAAAAACAATTATCCTCTCTTCATCAAAAATGATTGTTTAGAAAGAGTTGTGCCACTCACTCTAATGCCACTATGCCACTAATGTGCCATAGTGGCATTCCTAATTTTTGAATCCCAAAGGTTATAAATAAACAAGCTTCTATTGTTCTTTGAATTTTGCCTGTTGTGATATAACTTATTCTGATAAGATACGGATAGGCTGCAATTGTTGCGACTTTAAATTGATATCTTTTGACATGCAACAGGACAAAAACTCACAATCATAGAAATAAAATAGAGTAAGGCAGTTAATTCCAAGAAATCTGTAATGATCAGTAGAATACCAACACCTTCAGTATCATATTCAGAAAGAAGCAAACAATTATTTAATCTATGAATCAAAAATAATTTATTTTATGCCAGTATTGTTGTCATCTGAAAAAGTCCTAACACATGACCCTGGCATTTCAAAGGGCATAAGCTAACAAGAATGAGGCAATTTTTGAAGCACTGTGAGAAATTAAATAAAAAACCTAACTTAGTATTATTTTTTCTAAAAATGATACCAATTGCTGGTTAGAGGCCATTCAAAAAATATATTTGTAAAATTTTGCTTTTCTTAACTCCTTACCTTGTTACAGTACATAACATGAACACACACCTCCCTGGAATGAATGTGTTCTCATCCTCATCTATATCAAGTTACATCATTAAAAACTGTGAGAAGTTTTACATGTATTTTAACACATGTTTTTGGGTAAACAAGATAGTTTTTGTATTAATTTGAACAGTCTTTCAGAGTTGCATATTTATTATACATAAATGTCACTAACATAGTTCAATATCTATTTTAATTAAATTTTCAGTTTGTTACATAAGATAATTTTTAATTTAAATCAGCAAAAACTATAATTACAAAAATGTTACAAAAACGTTTTCTCCATTCACCTTCTCCCCCATTTATTTTTTAACCAATTAGTGGCCCCACCCCAAAAAGTGAATGTGTTATTCAAATGGCCCCTACCTTATATAAATTCCAATAAAACTGTTATTTAAGGAAAAATAACTTCAATGCAATAAAAATAAATACTACTACATCTAAATATCTTCAGAAGTGAAGATGTGATTGAATATTAATAAAAATATCCAGTACAATCAGGAACTATTTCTTCTTCTTCTTCTTAATATAATCTGAAAATAATTCAAATAGCTGAAAAAAATTAGGACATATTGAATAAAAATTACTCATAAAGTGGTATTTGATAAGTTATGTAATGACAATCATGCTCAAATTGTCAAATTTATATTGTTTCTGGCCTACAACAGTGGGCCTATATTGTGCCACTCAGAAACTGTTTATCCATTGTTAACAATGTGTGAAATATATATTGAATTTTTTCCCCCTTTGTAGCAGAGGTGTACTTTTCGAATTCAAAAGAAAATATTTGTTTATAACATGTTTCACATTGATAACACACAAATAACCACTAATGTATGATCATAAAATGTGTTTCAAAAAATCTTATATTTGTATTCTTAAGGATATACAGAATTATGTTAAAGAATACTTGGGCCTGTGTTCATGTTCAGAAATAATGTTACAGAATCATTAAACTACAAATATATCTTTTCTAAAAATGACTACACTTTATTTTGTGCATGTTTAATTTTGAGAGTACATTTACATTCATTTTAGAGGGAATTTATATCGTATAATTTTCTATGTCACCCCAAATTTGGTTTCAGAAGGAAGTTATTCTCTCAGAACAGCAACTCATGAATCACTCCTACTGTAGAATGTCATGGATTATTTTCCATTGGAAGTAACTGCTTCAACAATGTATTTTTTTTTCCCTCACAGAGTTCAGTATTGAATTAAGCTTATTATGATTTTTTTTTTAATACATTTTTTTGTGTTGTGACATATCTTCAATGGTACTACTCCCCCTTACATAACAAACAAATTTTTACACATTTTTAAAACTACCAAACAAATGAAAGGCGTCAATTGATGTCCAACGTGCAAGGACTCACTCGCAAGGCCAAAACTCGCGAACTTGGGATCAGTAGCCCGGTAAGATAACCACTATGCTATCAAAGATATTTTAATGTTGTGGGAAAAAACGGCGAATTTTGGACAGAAAAACTCTTGTCGGGACAGAAAAATTATTGTCGGGCAAGTGTATAAATCTTTTCCCTGTATATAAAATTACTTCCTCTAGCACGTTGTGCAGTCAGAATCCATGTTTTGTTGGTCCTTGATAACGAACAATCGATGGACGACAAAACGTCCGTCCATCTATCCGCCTGTGAACAACGCTAGCGCCTAAACCACGGATGTCCAACATGCAAAGCCTCAAGGGCCACTATTAAGACCTTTAATAACCTTCAATACGATTTTCATTATTCATTATATTTTCATTATAGGCCAAATTTTCAATATTCGGGCGACCCACATCTCTTCAGCGCTTCCAAGATCACATCTCCACACCACTTCTGCGTATTGATGATCTCGGCAATTTGCCCGGCTGCTCTGAAACGCGGGCGGGGGGATGGAACCGTGGGAGATGGTATCAGGCCGTGCCACGCATAACGCAGGAAAACAAGTTGGGATGATTTTGAATGTCTGAATTTACGAGAAAAAATTCTTAAATCTAAACTTAATCTGATTTTATCTAGTGGGGCGCGTGCGCTACGCGCGCAATGTTCTCGCCCGACAGGGATGCAAGAGACTTCCACTTTTGACAAATGACCATTCGCGGGCCACAATAAATGGCACCGCAGGCCGCCACTTGGACAACACTCAACTAAACCTTTCAGTCGATTTTCTCCAAAATTGATATTCCCCAATCAATCTGTCTGATGTCGCCGCCCCTTGAATTTGATACCCCTATTTTTTGGGGGAGGGGACTTTATATGAAGCCCCAGGAATATTTTCAAAAGTTTCGAAAATTGTCTTTAGCCTTCAGGTCTCACCTTAGTTGAAATCCCTGACATTTCCCAAAATTGCAACATTTTTTCAAAAAGTCTCCAAATTTTTTTTCTTTAAATTTCTTGTAAGAATAGAGTAAAATACACTTGTAAAGGTCCGATTTTCACGGTTAACTCTGAATTTTCGAAAATTTCATAAGTTTGCATTTTTTTTCGGCGTCTTCCTACAACTAAAAAATTGAAGATAGAGATTTTTCCTTCAATTGGAATTTATTCTCCCTAGTTCTTTTATTAAGGTCATGTACATTATTTGGAACATTTTAGTAGTTTTCGCGCAATATTGAGTGCAATATGTACAATTTTAAAAAAAATAACAAAAACAAGATTTTATCGAAAATGACTCCAATTTTTTTCTTTAAACTTTTGATAGGGATAGTGCCTAATGTACTCTACGGGGTGACATAAACATCAGTTTGCTCTATTCTTGTTCATAAATTACAAAAATTTAATTCTTTTGACTTGTCTCTCACGTGGTTAAAATTCACATTAGTGAGTACATATGCTTTAAATAATGTTAGAAAAAAGTTTCTCGGAAACTCAACCGTTTTCTGTGAAAGCTAGCTCGAAATTCCACATTTTCAGAAACGCTCAAACGCCATTTTCTCATAAATGGCTCCAATTTTTTTCTTCAAACTTTTCGAACAGATAGTGCTAATTGCATTTTTTAATATGACGTAAAGTTTCATGTTGGAGTATTTTTTTGTTTTTTTCTAATATATATAAATATATATTATATTTAATATATATATATATATATATATATATATAATATTTCTGACATCATTAATATGCACATTTCCAGCAATTTGTGAACACTATTGCATTTGTGAGTTAATGTGCTTCAAACAACTTCAAATGAAGTTTTTCGAAAACTCAAAACTTTTCTCTGAAAAAGAGCTTCAAATTTCACATGTACAGCAACGTTTAAACGTCATTATCTTAAAAACGGCTCAAAATGTTTCAATGAAAATTGCTATTTAAGGTCCGTTCGTTGTAACTTCACTCCGCATGTAAACAAACTTTGAGTGTATCCTTCCGCTCTGTAGTTTGTAATTGGCTACGCCATTCGCGCCACGACCATACTCAATTGCGGGCACGTGTCACAGCCAGAACTGTCATAGCACATTATTTTCACTAGTTCTTCTTTAATACGCCCAAAATACCAGCCAAAATATGCAGATATTTTGCTTAAATATCCCAGAACTTACATTTACGTGTGTTCTTGCAAGGTAGCAGTGAAATCTTGCCTGAAGCACGAATTTCAATAAAACATACAAAGACGTTTTTTAAAATTTGGTAGTCCCGAACCTTCATTAACCACATCAAGAAATTTATTTTATGTTGGAAATTCGTTTCTATGAAAAAATGTGCACATGAATACGAATGGCATATTAACAAATTCATCACACTCGCCCTTCAGCTGTTTTTCTTTACATCTCTTCTTACGTGGAGAAGTTACCTTTCCAATGATTTAATTCATTACAAAGTTTTCAAACACTTCTGACACCGACACCTGCAATTCAGCAGTCATTTCTTCCACCTGCCACAAGTTATTTACGGATTTTTAGCCGCTAATTATTCCAACACATCAATACCACCTTCTTCTCACCACTTCTGAGATATTTTCCCAGCGAATGTTTCAAACCGGATTATGCCGGGAACTGCTTCACTTATTGTGTTTGATGTGGAAACAAAAATCAATGCAATGAGTAAACACACCTTTCACTAACCAAACAAACATACAGCATTCTTTTAGAACTTTCTCATTCGAGAACGGAACTGCTACTGATAAAATTTGGCAGGAGCGGCGCCGACGGCCTGGCGAATGAACGTTATTTCAGAGGTCCGTTGGCAGCTGAAAGTTGGCAGTTAGGGTCACGCACGGTGTCTGATTTTATTTCAAGGCAAAGGAGAAAATTATTTCGACTGTTTGTGTAGAGAGTCAGGAAATAAATCAATTTTGAAAGGGACCTAACTCCTATAGCGCACGACGCCGTGAATAGGAATGTGGTGTCCGTCAGCCAATGAGAACACGTGACGACCACGTGCCTTTGTTTACGTGCTGAGTAAAGTTAGAGCGAACGGACCTTAGGACGAGATTTTGCTCTTCTTTAATATTCTTAAAGAATATTTCGGTTCTACTATTAGGAAACCGAAAAGTTGAGAAAATTTCAACAAAATGTGCTTCGGGTGGCGATATATGGCAGCTGGCAAGAGGATGGGACAAGACTGTAAAGCTAGTCCACACCAAGGAAAGTAGAAAACTTTACTACGAGAAAGTCTCTGCCATTCGGTAGCACCACTACTTTCTTAATAAAATGTGTTCATTAGAAACAGGTCTTCAAATAAAGTCATGCTCAAATTTTCGAAAATATGAGTATTTCTTGCGAAATTTTGCTTCAGGTTATTTTAAAATTTTAAACAATTATTTTCTCAGAAAAAGCTCCAACTTTTTTAAAAAAATGCTTCACTTTTGTAGGAAAGAACGGTAAAAAGTGCTGGTCCCTTTTCAAGGTACGAGAATTTGGCATCCCCACTTTGTCGAAAAATCAAATGACATACTCCAAAGTTTTGCCCAAGTTTGCCAGACCTTTAACCCATCGATGCACTTAGAGGACCTCGGAGGCCCCCTAATATCTTCTCATCGCTGTATTCTGTTGTGTTTGTTGCTAATAAATTTCTTGACATCTTAAAACAATCATTTGTGTTACTAATACTACAAGGAGAGTAGACGAAAAGTAATCGGTTTTTAGAAATCTAGCATTTTCTGTAGGTAGTCGCACTTTCCACTTAAGGGACCTGAAAGGCCCCCTGTTGTTCTGTGGCTTAGTTGGAGCTTTGGAGGTATTTCTATAAAAAATGTCCCACTATCGACAATGGACTACTACAATGAAATTCATTCATACTTTGACTTTTCGACACTATCTCTTTGGAGTTAGCAGATCTTCAATACAAAATTTAGTTTTGTATCTGCCACAAGTGTGAACACATTCCTTGTGTAAATTGTGAAGGAGGTAGCGGCCCTCAAAAATTAATCTCCCTTTAGTGAATATGTGTGAAAAATTGTAAAAAAACCTTTATTATAAACCGAAGGGAGTTATTTTTGAGTAAAAGACTACTCCGCTTTTCCGCTTTTCACAGGAACAATGAATATTCGTATTTTCGAAGACATTCGAAGGTGCATGCACTTTGATAACAAACGAAAGGCGGTGTTCTTCAGAACGTTCTTTCAGAACGTATATGAGGAATATACGTGATAAATATGGCATAAAAATATTCTGGTGTTGTGATGTGGAGAACGGGTTTGCATTCAACAGCAATGTGTACTGCGATAGGCAAAGGACGAGCCCTTGGCGAAAGATTTGTCTGCAAATGTGAAAGAACTGCCCAAAACCTTGAGGAACGGAGGATATATTTCTGTGGATATTTTTTAAGTCCCTACTCGCAGAGTTTTTGTTACAAAAAAACTTACACTGCTAAGAATTTTTTGTCAAAACTCAAAAGAGATTCCAAATGAACTGAAAACATAAAAAACAATTTTTTTAATGTGTCTGCTAATACTAATAATTGTTCTCTGTCTTCCAAAGCAAAAGGAAATATATTTATTTACATGTCTATACATCACAATCAGCAATTTATTGAAAACATGAAACCACAAATGATCTTACTATATAATAAAACAAAGATTGGAGTAGATGTGATGGATCAGATGGTTGTTGACTAGTATACGTCAAGACTTCGAACATGCCGATGGCCAATTCATCTCTCGTACAATGTAAAAGATACTGCAGCACAGCACAGATGCAATAACTATTACATCAAGATGCCTAAAAACTACAATGAAAATGTCACTTGGTGGCGATGTATTTTCCTAAATGAACTAAAAACTTTCAAAACGAAACATGAAATCAATGATTAACAATCCCAAAACACAGAAAAGAACACTGAACTGCCTAAATGTTTTCAAAATTCACAAAACTGTAGCCATAGAAGCCAGAAATAAAGTTTCCACAAGTAAACGGGGAAGGTTAGTGATTTTTTAAATTAAATATTAATACGAATGTAAAGAAATATTTTGCTTTATTACTGTTTGTATATAATTTCCGGTTTTTATTTATGGCCGCACAAAATGGGCAGAAAGAGTAAGAGTGTTTGTACAAAATATGAAAGAAATATTTGAAGAGAACACTGTAAATATTTTATTAGCTGCAATAATTGCAAGTAAAAATTACATCATATTCAAAGTCTTACTGCTGTAAACTACGTAAAGAAATAAAATAACATTATCATTAATTCTACTAAAAATTACTTCACTTTTTCCGTCGTGCCCTGTAAATTCATGAGGGGGCCTCAGAGTCCCCTTAAGTGTTTAAGTGTAACATTCTCCTTCGATGAATCCACGGGTTAAAAAGTTTTGCCCACGTCACACAGCGCCGGAAATTGTAAATAAAATATTGGACTTTAAAGTGACTAGCGCCCTAACTTGCGAATTTTGAAATTTTGAACACACCATCGTGTAGCACAGATTTGCCCATTTTCACCCTATTTGTTAAACGTTTTGCCCAAGTCAAACAAAGCCGGAAATCGCTAATCAAAATTTCGGACATAAACTTCCTGTAGCTCTCCCACAATGTTATTTCGAACATACCATCTCTTTGCCCACGATGACCGCAAGTTCATCGAGCCTTAAAAAAGTTTTGCCCAAGTCACACAACGCCGAAAATCGCGAAAATCGCAAATCAAATTTTGGGCTTTAAAATGACTAGCTTCTCAACTTCAGAATTTTGAAAATTTGAACATACCATCGTGTAGTAGAGTTCTGCCCATTTTTGCCTTATTTGTAAAAAGTTAAACTTCCTGGAGCTCCCCATATGGCAATTTCGAAATTTGGAACATACCATCGTTTTGCTCACGAGACCAAGTTTATAAAGCCATAAAATATGTTGCCCAAGTCACACAACGCTGGAAATCGCAAATTAAATGTTGAACTTTTAAGTGATTGGCACCCAAATGCTAATTTCGAAATTTTGAACACACCATTGAGTAGCCACGTTTTGCCCATTTTTGTACTATTTGTAAAAAGTTTTGCCCAAGTCATACAACGCCGGAATCCGCAAATTAAAATTTCGGACTTAAACTTCCTGTAGCTATTCCAAAAGGAAATTTCCAATATTCCAACATACCATCGTTTTGCGCACGATGATCCCAAGTTTATAAAACCATAAAACAGTTTTGCTCAAGTCACACTAAGCCGGGAATCCTAAATCAGAATTTCGGACTTAAACTTCCTATATCTCTCACACAAGTTATTTTCGAAATTTCGGAATTTCATCGAGTATTTAAAAAGTTTTCTCAAGTCACACAACGCCGGAAATCGCAAATCAATATTTAGACTTAAAAGTGACTTGTAAAAGTGTGAAGCTGGCACCCCCTCACTTTATCGAAAATTCCAATAACATACACCTATGTTTTGCCGACGCTTTGTCCAAGTTTTCCCAACCTTTAAAAATTTTTGCTCAAGTCACACAACGCCGGAAATTGCAAATCAAATATTGGACTTAAAAGTGACTAGCACCCCCACTTGCCACTTTCGAAATTTTGAACACATCATCGTGTAGCAGTTTTGCCATTTTTATCCTACTTGTAAAAAATGTTGCCCAAGTCAAACAAAGCCAAAGATCGCAAATAAAAATTTTGCACGTAAACTTCCTGTAGTTCTATCACAAGGAAATTTTGAAATTTTGGACATACCATCGTTTCCCACACGATGAGCCCAAACTAATAAAGCCATAAAAAAGTTTTGCCCAACTCAAATCCTAAATCCTACTTCATTAGGGAATCCTAAATCAAAATTTCGGACTTAAACTTCCTGTAGCTCTCACACAAGGCAATTTCGAAATTTTGAACATATCACCATCTCAACGATGAGCCCAAGTGCATCGAGCCATTAAAACGTTTTGCCGAAGTTTCACTACGCCGGATGTCGCGAATCAAAATTTTGGACTTAAAAGTGACTTGCTTGTGTGTGAAGTTGGCACCCCCACTTCATCGAAAATTCCAATGACATACAACAAAGTTTTGCTCAAGTTTACCCAACCTTTAAAAAGTTTTGCCCAAATCACACAACGCCTAAAATTGCAAATCAAATACTGGACTTAAAAATGACTAGCACTCTCACTTGCGAATTTCGAAATTTTGAACACAACATCGTGTAGGAGAGTTTTGCCCACTTTTATCCGATTTGTAAAAAGTTCTGCCTAAGTCAAACAACGCCAGAAATCGCAAATCAAAATTTTGGACTTCCTGTAGCTCTCCCACAAGGCTAATTCGAAATTTTAAATATACCATCGTTTTGCCCACGATGATCCCAAGTTAATAGAGTCATAAAAACTTTTTGGCCAAGTTAAACAAAGCCGGAAATCGCAAACCAATATTTCAGACTTCGACTACCTGTAGCTCTCCCACAAGGCTAATTCGAAATTTTGAACATACCATCGTTTTGCCCACGATGAGCCCAAGTTCATCCAGCCATAGAAAAGGTTTGCTCAAGTCACACAACACCGGAAATCGCAAATCAAATTTTGGACTTTAAAGTGACAATAACCCCAATTGCGAATTTCGAAATTTTGAATACATCATCGTGTAGCCAAGTTTTGCCCATTTTTACCTTATTTTTAAAAAGTTTTGTCCAAGTCACATAACGCCGGAAATCGCAAATCAAAATTTCGGACTTAAACTTCCTGTCTCTCCCTTCCCCCCAAAAAATCGAAATTTTGAACATACCATCGTTTTGTCCACAATGAGCTCAAGTTCATCGAGCCATAAAAAGTTTTTGTCACAAAACGCCGGAAATCGCAAATCAAAATTTTGGTAAAAATGTTGAAAGTGAAGTAATACTTCACATTCATTCCAGCGTTCCTGAAATACGCAATTCCGCGTATTCCGCGAGCTCATTTTCATAAAAATAGTTTTGAGTTTTCATAATCATGAATCATTTGATGCACTTGCATCGTAATCGTTTTACGCACTTGTCGTTGTCGTTTACGCATTTGAACTCAGAAATGTATTAAAAATGCCCGGAATATACGTAAATATTAGCGACGTGAGAGATTATCAAAAAATTACTTTGTGTAATTTTTGAGAAAAGAAAACAATACAACAAAATGGCATTGATATCACTTTTTTCAGTAAATTTATAACTATTCGTACAGAATGTTTAAACAAAAAAATTGAGCCTTTTTGAGATTTAGAAAAAAATTATTCCTCGTTTTTCACTCAAAAGTGTGCGATAACTTCTAATATCTTCGAAAAAATGTATATGACATTAAGTAAAGAACTTTTTGTGAATAACTAATCTCATCTAAAAAAAATTCTCCATCTTCATTATTGATTTATAAGTAGTTCATTAAGAAAGGGAAATGTATATTTCCTAGGATCTAGAGTGGGTCACGTGTCACGGAGGTTTTTCTTTGAATCCGCGCGTGGCAGAGTGGTTTAAAATATTTGTAGCATATTTTTAAATGAATCACAGATGAGAACAATTCATAACTGATACACTTGCTTAATAATCGATATTATTCATAACTATTTCTCCTTTCAGAATGTTCGCAAATGGCTTTCAAGCCATTGTGTTGTTATTTAGATTTTCTTTGCAAAATTCCCTTTGCGTGACTCTATGTGAGTCAATCCACGTCAAATCGCACACTCACAAAACATCACTATTCTTTTAGCGAATTGAAACTTTTTTGATGGGTTCTAGTGTTGAAAATAGGTGACACGTATTTTTTTTCTTTTTTTTCTTCTTTTTCTAATCCCATACCTTTCAGAAATATTACCAATTACTTTTTCCAAAGAATCATGCGCGCACTAAAGTTTATATTTTTTTTGCGCAAATTCATTTTCCTTCAGAAAAATAAAATTACACTTAAATTTAACTTAAAAACATGTACTTTCATGTTATTAAATATAATTTTTGTAAACGTATTTTTTAAATATTTAAAATATATTTTAATTTTTTAAATGCAAATTTTTACATTAGGTCGACACCGAAATTAATTCTAAGAAATACTCATATATTTCTAGACTAATTTTGTAGATCTGCCAAATTTCAAAATGGGACACAAAAACCAAAAAAAAATTTTTAAAATAGTTCATGGGCGCAGGTAGGCAGCCCACTGTCCGCCGGTCTCGCTTCTCAAATTACGGGCGTCACACGACACGAGACGTCCAAACACATAAAGCAACCGTGAGACCTATGTCGTATTATGAATCGCAGAAGCACACATACGGTCTCAAATGGAAGTCCTCTGACGAAATGGGAGTATTAAGTTCATAAATAAACAACTGACACTGCTAGATATGCCTGAAACAGAGCAGCCTTTCGTAGATATACTGAGTCAGTTGTGTAAAGGAATCCGTGAAACGTGAGTTTTTCTGTGAAGTTACAACAGATAGCCTTACAATAATATCAACACTGTTGTTATTTGCATTTTCTTAATATGAAAATATATTATTGCTGAAGAAGTGTACGATTAGGTTGTTACAACAAGTATTCTCGAGAAGTTGAAAATTGACTGTTTGCCGTCAAAAAAAGTTATCTTTTTGGAAAAACTGGTTTTCAAAATTCCTTCTCGTGACGAGACAAGTGAAGTTTTTTCAAGAAAGTGAGAATCGACCATACTTGTTCATGCCGCAAATATTGACAATGTGGTAAGTGACAATGACGTATAAACGTGCACTGCTGGTCCTGGTCACCGTAACGTATCACCTGATAGAGTAATAAAGATGCTGACAGAGTAAGTTCGTCTTCTGTTTCTTCTGTTGTCTTCGCCCATCGTTTGCTGTCTTCTGCTCTCTTCATGAAACAGAAATAAAATTTGACGCTGGAAATTTCCACTGTCCTGAGTGTCTTTTTAAGGAAAATATTCTTTCGTAGGTACTTGATGTAATCCAGAGACTGCTATAAATGAAAGTCTAAGCTACTCTGCATCCATTTGTGCTATACTTCAGAGAAGGCAAATAATTTAAAAATAAAATTAAAACTAGTGGTGCTACAGAATAGCACAGACTTTCCCGTATTAGTTTTCTATTTCCTTGGGTCTGGGCTAGCTATTCGGAATTGCCACATACTCGTGCCAGCTGCCATCTATCGCCGCCCAAAGAAGGTGTTTTTCACATTTTCTTAATTTTTTGGTTTCCTAGTGGCAGAACGGAAATATTAATTTTAAAATAGTAAAGAACAGTAAAACCTCGTCCTAAATGGCAATTTTCTTTGAAAAATTTGGAGCCGTTTTTAAAAAAATGACGTTTAAGCGCTACTAAAAATGCGAAATTTGAAGCTCTTTTTCACAGAAAACTTTTGAGTTTTCGAAAAACTTCATTTGAAGTCATTTGAAGCATTTATACTCACAAATACAATAGTGTTTACAAATTGCTGGAAATGTGCATATTAAAGGTGTGAGAGATCTTTCAAAAATCTTACATTTGTATAATTTTTGAAAAAACAAAAAAATAACTAAAAATAAACTTTACGTCATATTAAAGAGTGTAGTTAGCACTATCCGTTACAAAAGTTTGAAGAAAAAATTTGCTACCATATACGAGAAAATAGCCTTTGAGCGTTTCTGAAAATGCGGAATTTTGAGCTACTTTTCACAGAAAACAGTTATGTTTTCGAAAAACTTTACTTGACATTATTTAAAGCACATGTACTCGTAAATATAATAATGTGAAAAAAAATCGCCGCTAATGTAAATATTAACGACGTGAGAAACAAAAAAAATTACATTTTTCCAATTTTTGAAAAAACAAAAGAATAGAGCAATATGACGTTTTTGTCATCTCATAAAATACATTTGGCACCATACCTACCAAAAGTTTAAAGAAAAAATTTGGAGCCCTTTTGGAGAAAATCTTGTTTTTACTTTCTCGCCTTACGAATTCTTCGTAAGAAGAGAAAGTTATGTAATCGTGCACCGGAAAATATTTCGACAGAAAATCTCTTATAGCTGGGGTCTGGAAGCAAAAAAATGGATAAAAGTGTTAGTAAATTTAGAAGAAAAAAATCCTCTATCTCGTGATGTAATCAAATTCCACGTTTTGTTGCTTCTTGAACCAGCAAAATCGATTGACGGCAAAACGCCCGTCTGTCCGTTTGTGCATCTGTGGTCAACGCTAACGCCGAAACCGTTCGGCCGATTTTCTTCAAAATTGATATTCCCCAATCGAATTGGCTAATCTCGAGGCTCCTGTAATTTGAAACCGATATTTTAATTTGTGGGGGTACTTTACATGAAGTCCGTCGGAGATTTTCAATGTTAAAAGAAATGGCTCCAAATTTTGTGATTAAATTTTGTTGTTGAATAGTTCAAGGACGTTTGAAAGGAATGATGAAGGTATCATTTTCGTTGATATCCCCAATTTTCGAAAAATTGCAAAAAAACTATTTAAAAAACTGAAAAATGAAGATGTATATTTTTGCCCCAAAGTCGGTTGTACAAAATTAGCACTTTTAAATAAGGTCATCTACCATTTTTTGGAAAAACATAGCTTTTCCGTAAATTGCGCTTCAAATTTACAAAAAAAATTTACAAAAAAAAGTTTCTCAAAAACAGCTCCAAATGTTTTCTTTAAATTTTCTTCACATATGTAGTGAGGGACGATAAAAAAATATTGTCTTAGTCCTACTTCTGGGAAATACTTGGTTTTTTGAAAATTGCAAAAAAAATATTTTTAAAGCTACAAAATTGTAGATAGCGATTTTTACATCAAAGTCTCTTGTACAAAATTAGCTCTTTAAAAAAGGTTATGTAGAATTTTCTGAAAAAACCTAGTCGTTTTTGCGTCATCTTCGCTTCAAATTTACAAAATAGTTTTCAAAAACCACTCCAAATTTTTTCTTTAAATTTTCTCCACGTGTGTAATAAGGGGACTGTCTGCGCGCTTTAATTCGAAAGAAGTCTGGTTCGAGTCCCAGGCAGGGATTTTAATTGATACGTAGATGCAGAAAAAACTATTGAAGGGTGTTGAAACTTTATTGAAAATCATTTCTAGTACTTCTACTTACTAATAAAATCTATGCAAATAAATATGCAGGACATGTCTCTGTTTTCACAAATTGCATCTTTCAAACTATTTTTCAACTCTGTTATTCGATTTCTGAAATATAAGTCATGTCAAATCATTCGTTGTCTTGTGTATATCTCTATGAACCAATTTAAGTAAAATTATGAGTATTTCAACGTTAACTTGAAATAAAATATAACCAGAACGCATGCGATTAACGTACATATTCCAAACGATTCCGAAATTATTAATTTCTCGTCTTACGAATACTTCGTAAGAAGAGAAAGTTATGTAATCGTGCTCCGAAAAACGGGGGATTTTTGCCAGAAAAACTCTTATAGCTGGGGTCTGGTAACGAAAAAGTGGATTAAACCTGTTGCTAAATTTAGAAAATTTAGCGGTGCAATAGAATGGCACAGAATTTCTTGCAGAACTTAAGTTTTCTAATCTCTAAAGTGGAACTAGTTTTTCTGTTATGAATGATGATCTTCCCAGATACCTTCTATGGGCGCCCAAAGGACATTTTTTTATATTCTCTGGATTTTTCGGCCTCGTAATGCGAGAATAGAAACCACCATACCTTTAATTCTATTATATAAGTGTTATGTCATGCATAGCTATTGTGGTCGCAGCCGTTATTCGGCGAGCATTGGCACAGCCCTTTCGAGGGAAGCTTCGCCGGTTCGAGTCCTGGTCGGGGAATATTATTTGTCAAATTTCCCTGTTGTCACAGGAAATAATTGAGAAGTCTAGAAACTTTATTGATAACTATGTTAAGGCATTTGAATTACAAATATTGCAACAATTATGATAAATGAACTGGAAGTGTCTGTATATATTTTTTCAAATTTTTAACCTTTAACATTTTTTCACGTCTATTCTTTATTTGTAAACGTGTGTACCATCGTATCATTTGTTTCTTTATCATGTATTTACCATTTTCGACCTGTTCGATTCTTTTTTTATGGCTCTGGTCGACCCATACGGTACTAGTGTGGCGTAGTAGTATAAGTGCCGGTTCGTTAACTTTTGAGGATCGGATTTTGAGTCTCGGAACAGAAAAAGTTTGCTGGTAGAAAACACTTTTGCTGGTTTATGAAGTAGTGGAATAGCATTTAGAACCATATAGAAGCAGTGCGAGAAAGTTTGTGCGTTGGAAGCACCACTAGTTGTAATGTTTTAAATTGCACATATGGCACGCAATATTGCCCGAAAACGACCAAATTTTTCAAACAATTGTACCTGACCTGTGAAAATCGGATCTATGCCACCTTAATGAGAGTATTTTACTCTGTTCTTACAAGAAATTTAAAGAAAAAATTTGGAGCAGTTTTTGAGAAAATTTTGAAATTTTCCGGGGGGCTTCATGTAAAGTTACCCAAAATTCGAAGAATCTTTTTCAAAATCTCAAAGCTTCGACTTGAACCCTATCGCCGGATCTCATTTTGGAAGAATCGTAGGTATGGTTTAGGCGCTATGGATGGATGGAACAAACAGTAGTAACAAGGACTAAAAACTGAACTTGGTAATCAATAATATTATATTAGAATATACTATGCATGCTACACTAAAATTTGTTTTTTGTTTCTTTACCTTTAGCAAATATATTGAAATTTGTATTACTGTATTCTTTTGGAACTTCCTAATTCTTTTGCACTTTGTGAGCCTATTTTACAATTTAAAAAGCCTATCATGAAGTCCTGAAAGACCCTAGTTTAGGCATCTAAAACATGTTCTGTAGAACCTAAAAATCCATTGCCCATCAATCCCCCCAAAAACTCATATCATAAATGCTACAGTACTAATTTTTTACTTTCCCGTATACGTACGTATACACGGAGTGATATACGTAGTATAGGGAAAGTTATGTAATGCTGCGCGAAAAAATGGCCAATTTTCGACGGAAAAAAATTAATTGCCGGGCCGTGAAAACGAATAAGTGGATAAAACCAATTGCTAAATTAAGAAAAAAAATCCTCTATCTCGTGGTGTGGTCAAAATCCATGATTTGTTGCTTCTTTATACTTAAAAATCGATTGACGGCATTCCGTCCGTCTGTCCGTCTGTGGTCAACGCTAGCGCCTAAACCGTTCGGTCGATTTTCTTCAAATTGATATTCCCCAGTCGATCTGATTCTAGTCAAAGCTTTGTGATTTTGAAAAAGATTCTTTAAAATTTGGGGGTACTTTATATGAAGCCCCCCGGGGAATTTTCAACATTTTCTCAAAAACGGCTCCAAATTTTTCTTTAAATTTCTTGTATGAATAGAGGAAAATACACTTTTTAACATGGTATAGGTCCGATTTTCACGTACAGCTCTGAATTTTCGAAAATTGTGAAAGTTTGAATTTTTTTCGGCGTCTTTCTCCAACTACAAAATTGAAGATAGAGATTTTTTCTTCAAATAAAATTTGTTCTGCATATTGAGTTCTTTAATAAAGGTCATGTAAATGTTTTTCACAATTTTGGTAGTTTTCGTGCAATATTGCGTGCAATATGTGCAATTTTAAAAAATTACAAAAACAAAATTTTCTCAAAAACGGCTCCAAATTTTTTCTTTAAACTTTTGGTAGAGATAGTGGTAAATGTACTCTATCAATGACATAAAAGCCATTTTGGTCTATCGGTTGTTTTTTTTTCAAAAATTACCAAAATGTAAATTTTTTTACTTGTCTCTCACGTCGTTAATATTTACATTATCGGCGATTTTTTCACATTATTATATTTACGAGTATATATGCTTTAAATAATGTCAAGTAAAGTTTCTCGAAAACACTACCGTTTTCTGTGAAAAGTAGCTCAAATTTCGGCATTTTCAGAAATGCTCAAACGTCATTTTCTCGTATATGGCTGCAATTTTTTTTCTTGAAACTTTTGTAACGGATAGTGCTAATTACACTCATTAGTATAGCGTGAAGTTTATTTTGAGTTTTTTTTGTTTTTTTCAAAAATTATATAAATGTAAATTTTTTGAAAGATCTCTCACATCTTTAATATGCACATTATCCGCAATTTGTAAAGATGATTATATTTGTGAGTGTAAGTGCTTCAAATAACTTCAAATAAAGTATTTTGAAAACTCAAAAATTTTCTGTAAAAATGAGCTTCAAATTTCGCATTTTTAGTAGTGCTAAAACGCCATTTTCTCTTAAACGGCACATAATTTTTAAAAGAAAATTGCCATTTACGGCTAGGTTTTTGTGTTCTTTAATATTCTAAAATTAATGTTTCTGTTCTACCAATAGGAAACCGAAAAATTAAGAAAATGACAAAAAAATGTACTTTTGGTGATGATAGATGGTAGCTGGCAAGAAAGAGTATGTGGCAATTCCAAATAGCTAGCGAAGACCCAGGAAAATAGAAAACTAATACGGGAAAGTCTGTGCCATTCTGTTTCTGTTTTTTGACAAATAAATAAATAAAATAAATACGGTCATGCTTAATTTTTTCAAAATACGAGTAGTTTTTCTTTAATTTTGTGACAAACGTAATAGGCCGCTGTAAATTTACTGCGCTTCGGACAGCTGGATGCATCGTAAATTAGAATGTGCAATTTTGTATATTATTTCTTTCTTCGTTTCTTACATTCGAACTTTGTTATAGACTTACACATTAATATTTTAGAAATTGTTTATTTTGAAATATTTGAAATAAGTAAAAAGAATTAATAGCTCTCAGAATAGCGACAATGCAGGGTCTGCAACAATGGAATTCACTTTGCGCTCGCGAATATCTGTGAATTAGTGTCATTGTTGTGACCTAATGGAGCTGTATGAAAAGGAGTTATAATTGTCTAATTTATGTTGATATTTGCAGGCAAATATTTAGTTTTGCACCAAATCTGTACCATTTGTAGTGAGTAGAGAATTTGTTGCATGGTTTTAAAATACTCTTCCCTAATCATGGCCCAATGGAAGGCATTTCTATATTTCCAGGGTATCAGGCTTCTTTTTCCAATACAGGGTTACAAAACTTTTGCATTCTATTTTTGTGAAGTTGTAGAATTCACATAGTTCTGACAACACTGCAATGGAAATAGTGAGTTCCAAGCGAAGATGTTAGTAGCGCATAAAGTGCAATATTACAGTACTACTTAGCTGTTTCCTCTAATACGGGAAAGTAAGTGCTGTTGTTGCACCACTAGTTATTTATATTAGATATATTTGTCATATAAAACTGATAAATATTATTTGGTCACAAACATGTATTTTATGTTCTGAATTATCCTCTCACTCACCTGGACACCTCATAACAATTTCACTTAGAGGAATAAAACAGGTAAAAGGACAATATCCAATTAGTATTAAACTTGTAACATTTTGCAAAGTATATTTTTATTAACTTCTCTATCATTGTTTGCAATATCCCTGCAGTAAATTATTTCTAGAAATCATAGTTAATTATGATTTTATAACTGCACCCATTTTCTTCATACCATTATAGAAGTTTCAACATGCACATTCCCAAATACATATCTGTAATAAAGACACATGGCATCAAGCCATAACTGTATATTATAAAAAGTCAACTACTATCAATCTTGATATCCACTCTTATTTTTATACAATTATATTATGTTTAGAAGGAACTGAGCTTTCACAGAAAAGTTCTCCCTAAAGTTTGAATCCTGAAATTCCACCTTTTACAAAACAGGATAAACTTTTTATTAAGACAATGTCCAACAGAAATTTTAGAGATATTGAAATATTTTACATCCTAGAACAATCACTACAGTAGAGTCAAAATGTATTTTAGATTACATAACATCACACAAGATTAAGTACTACATATGTAAGTAAGAACCTCACAAGAAGGACTTGAATATAAATGTTTTTAAACATGAAACTCAACATACACAAACTGGGACTCATTTTCTTGGAAAATATACAAACTAATTTTCTAGCAAAATAATTTAAATGGTTCTTAAATAAGAAGATACAAATAAGCTTTGTAATATACTTATTTCATATTAAACTAGAACCAATGAGATTGTCTGTATTGTGTACCAATGAAATTGTACTCATTTTATTAATTGGATTTTTGTAGCTTCCAAAATCCTCTATTGGGAACAAAATCTAATGAAATTATGTACTTATAAAGTAATCAACAAGTCACAGTTTTTGTAAGTCACTCATCAAACAAACAAGTACGTTTCACAATACATTCATTTCATAAAATATCTCGCAAATTACAAGCACAAATTGTCTTGATTGTCCATGTCATGTACCACACACAATACCTATACATTAAATGTGTTACTTATTGAAAACTGAAACATATGTTTCTGATACGTCTGATAGTAACACAATTTTTAGTTTAAAACTGCTTTCTAGGAAGCATTTTAATCTTATACATGCTCACTATTAAATTGCACAAAATAAGACATCTGAATGTGTACACTGATCAACATATTGCACAGTAAGTATTCAGGTACAATGTAAAAACCTTCTATTAGAAATACAATTCTAATTATTATAAAATTCACTCTTTGTAAAGGAATTAGTGTTCAGCACACTATTGCACAACATTACTTCCAAATCTTAAGAATTGACAATAGTGAAGGAGGAAAATAGCTAGCTAAACTGGTAAGCAATTGTATCTTACTTCAGGAACAGTTAAAAATTCATTACCAACTGTAATTAAATTAAGTGCCATAAAATAAGACAGGGAAGTAGAAATTAAATGTATTTGAAGTAAAAATGTGGCAAAAAAAAATTTTAATTTATTTTCTTATCTTTTTTAGCGTTAAAACATTTACAATATGACAATCACACCCATTCATATGTGTTTTCATAAATTGAATTTGGAGTGATGATATGCCAACTTTGAAGAACATATTGAAGAACCTAATACTATATAACAGTTTCATACATAATTTAAAGATCTTGGTTTCTTGCAATGATTATGAAACAAATGTAAACAAGAAAGATACTGCTTCAAATAACATAAACTTGTCATTTGTTATTGTCTGACTGAAATATTTTATGGCATTTCTTTTAAGAATTTGTTGAGAAGAAATATTATTAGTTCTTTTTTCATAAAAAGAACATATTGATAAACAAGTACATCAATAAATATAGTTATTGCATTGCCTTGCATTGAATTGCATTGCCCATGAGAAGTCCTTGCAGTAAAATATTCAATTATTACCATTAAAATTTTCATAGATTTTGGATTACCAGCCAGAACGTTAATTGCCCCTTTATTGCAATACGTTCAATAACTCTTATCAATTATTATATCAGTTTAAAAAGAGAGAAGTAGACTAGATATTCAAAAAAAAACAAGAAAAATAAAATATTACATATCTTTTTTCATTTTCACTTTACAATTTTAACATTATAAAAATTACAACAAATGGTATATAGAAATAAAAGTAGGAATTAGCTCACTCATCTTATGATACAAATTTCAAAAGATTATTTTACACTGAAAAATCATCTCTAAATATTAATTGATTTACAATTTGTAATATCCAATTTTACATTTTTTTTGATTTACTTAAATAACTATAAACAAATTTACTTACATTCCTCAATCTAAGAATGTATCATGTATTAACCATCATTAATATTTTCAAATTTAATTTTTGTACAAAATTTCCACTTTGTGTTAAACTTACAACAAATAAATTTTTAGATACAAAAATTGAATTTCTTAAAAAACTTCAATCTTTTTATCTCTCATTTACTTGTTATACTTTTATCTCCCATTATGTCTGAGCAACAATGGATCCAAGGAGCCATGAACACTATGTCTTCTCTTCCACGAAGCTGACATTTTTGGCAATTTTACTCAATTTATTCAAAACAATACCACTTAGTGATCACATCACAACCAAAGGAGTATTTAAAATATGAAAATACATTTTTTCAGGACATTAATTAAAAAAAATTCAAAACAATAGATGTAAGGGGGTCTGAACTGAAAACGCATCCCTCCTCCCCCTAAAATACTTTCTGGACATGCCCCGTACTTTAAAGCCTTTTAATGATTGATATGAGATCACAACTTTTTAATTATTATTTATTTTGATATTATAGCATTAGGTTTCATGTCATTAAGCTTCATATATATATATATATATCTTGTTTGACTAAATAGTGATAAAGATTGGTTAAAAAGTATGACACCAAAGTGTAAGGAAGTTAATAGACCTACATAAGTAAAAAAAGGACAAGAAAGGTACAAAAGAAAAATAATAAAGAAAAATGTTCCGAGACATTGAGATCTAACAAGACATAATATCCTTTAAGTCTTCAGTCAAGAGGTAATATAAATAAATCAATTAATATAATTTTATTTCCATGCAATATGTTTTGAAATTCATTTCAAATAATGTTAGATATTTACATCACATGCTCCTTAAACTTCATCTTCCCCATGCTTATATTTCAGTTTCACTAACAAATTTTAGACGTAAACTTCTAAGAATATCCACCTGTAGACAAGATGAGACATTTTTTCAGAACAAGGATGATTATTTAAATTAAAATCACAGTTATTTATATTAATTGTTGTCTGAGGATACAGTTGCTTTGTGTCTAATGCACTTTCCAGTTTCATATTTCACACCAGAAAAAACTCCACTTCTCCAATTTTCTTCTTAAAACTGAGAATTAGTAGTTTTGGGTGTTAAAATGACCCTTGAGGTCTTTTATGTTGTCTAATTTTTCTCTCCTTTTATCCACAAGAAACATAGTTCACCACTCTTGATACTGTTTTCAGAATTGTTGGTATGCATTTAGATCCTATTTTCTTTGTCACAAGTGTTCTGCAGTTTGAGTCCGATAATGAATTCACTCAGCATGTATAATAATATCAATTTAATTTTGTAAAAATGAATGAAAGATCTCCTTCTCTGATTTCGAAGATTTTGCAATGAGTAGAAGTAAAAGTATAAAACTTGTGTTCTTAGTGTTGTGTACTTTTAAAAATCTGTATTAAAAATTCCCATTCTCTTCATGCTCATTTTAAAGTGTATGTGTGTGTTTGTGTGTTTTGGTTTTTCTCATTTACTTAATACATATATAATTAAATTAAAGGGTTGACTGGCTAATTAGTGATTTTTTATTCCCTACAATGTGATTTCAAAAATTTAAAATCAATGATAATATAGTGTCAAGTTGTAAGTAGTAAACATAAATGAGTTTAATAAAATAGACAAAATTTGGAAAATAATTAATAGTACATTAAAACACATACATACCCTATCCCTAGGCTTCAACATATTTTTTAACTGATCCTCAATCTCTTTCAAACTTCATTCCTAAACGTAATTTTTATTTTCAGACCTTTTTCATAATTAAGAGAAGTAATTGGAGAGAAAACGTTAATTCTCTCATCAGAAACAACTCAGTCTTTTTTTTGTACTGACAATGAATCATTATAATGAAAAAATATATCATTAGAGAGAAGAAAACCCTTATTGATTCACCTGTCCAGAGTTCCAAAATGATATAAAAAAATTATAATTTGGATTTTAAAATTAATATTTAACTTACAGCTACAATTATACAATATAACCTTACCACCTTTTTGCGCATTAGTTTTATTGTAAAAATGGAAAATTTTTGGGATGACAAATGTATTTTGAGATCAAGTGGAGGAATAGGTTTATGGCCTAAGGCTTCTCATTAATAAAGACATCTGCAGTAACAACAACAATAATAATAATAATAATAATAATAATAATTATTATTATTATTATTATTAATATTATTATATTAGTTTTTATCATTATCACCACTTTTATTTTGGAAGAATGCATTGTTAAAAGAATAAGTTGACTTTTTACATGAATACAAGTAAAAACAGAAAGGAGGACCTACTGGAGGCATGCATTTGTTAGATGATATTTTAATTGGGTTTTGCAAAATATTTTGAAAAATGCCTACTCACTGAATAAAACTGATAAGGTGAATATTAATTTTCTCAAAAATTTCTATATGTCCTTAAAATGCCTTTTGCTCTTATAATTTGAAGTGTTTCTCCAAGCATCTACCCTATTATGATATGTTTTTCCGAAGGGTACAACAACCAAATTACAATAATAACCTTCAAAAAAAACTATTTTTAACACATGAAAAACGTTTATGGAATCTTTGTTTTCAATTAAAATTTCATTTCTTGTATATCGTCTCACACTTTTCATAGAACAAATAATTTCTTCCAATCTAGATAGATTATTCAAGCGCAAAAATATCAAATGAAATCAATTTGTTCCCATAAAGTTTCTCAAATGCAATAGCATTAATTTATATCATAACCCTAGTTTTATAATTTTTGTCTTGTGATAAAATAAACTTAATGTTAAAATTACTTATGCAACTATCTTAAATAGCTGATTGAACATGTTGTATTCTAAAAGAAATTTTCTCTTCTTCCTTTGAAGAGAAAAAAAATTGCCCATAAACCTAAAGCAAACAAGTAATGTCTTTTATTCTAGAACGTGAATATATGTCTGAAGAGATAATTTTTTAAAACATAGCA
Source organism: Acheta domesticus (assembly GCA_031308135.1). Classification (NCBI taxonomy): domain Eukaryota; kingdom Metazoa; phylum Arthropoda; class Insecta; order Orthoptera; family Gryllidae; genus Acheta; species Acheta domesticus. The sequence goes on along the minus strand of JAHLJT010008446.1, from coordinate 174,309,010 downwards.
TTAGGCTATAGGACAAGTAAAAGAAAGAGTGATTGATAATTAATGTAAAGCTCTTGCATGACACTAAACTCATTAAATTATATGTAGACTGAAGACATTAGATACGTTTGTAGCATGCAAAGATAATAATTCACAACGAGCCTTAAAAAAATAACTGATCATAAATTTCTACAAAAACAAATTGCAAAAAATTTGATCTTGGAAAAGAGTACATGTTATTTTTAAAGAGATTAAGAAAATATCCTAATGTATCCAGAGTCAATTATAGATTAAGTAAATTCAATTACCGAGAATAATAAATAATGAAAGATCTTCAACATCAAGGAAGCCCTCGTATACATGAGGATGCACTAGTGCCAGAACATTCAGTCCATTCCAGTTCTGCTCTATGGGCATTTGCAGTCTGCTATAATATAAAATCAAATGAATTGGAAATAGAAATTTACAAATTCTGCTCACTTTATCAAAGAAATCCAAACAAAATTAAAAGAAAGCAGAAAACACAGAAACAAATTAAACAAGAAAACCCATGCTCACCAGCAATTTTCATTGAATTTATTTGTGTTTTAAAACTAAAGTGATGAAAGAAAATAAAACAGAAATTGAACACCAACATTTCTAAATATGTTGTCAAAGGCGGATCTAATTCATGAAAAACTATTAATACAATGACACTGAATTAATACCAACTAAAAATGAAGAAAAGGAAGAAAAAATAAGTGTGGAAAAAGTTTTCATTGAAACAAGTTTCAATTAAACTGAAAATGATTTTAATTTTTCAAAAAAACCTTTTTAAAAATGTAAGCACTATTAAATTTCAACAATATGAACATTCATGAAGAGTGATGGAAGTACTATTACGTGAATGCATTGAAGCATGAAATATAAACCATTCTTTTTTATTATTAAATAATCCAATTTGATCTACTTCTTCCTATGAAGGTATCTTAATATCTGAATGCACTTAATTAATCTTTTTTTCCCATGGTAAATTGAGTAAAGAAATGCAAGGACATGCAGCCAGATGAATATCTTAAGTCCCCCTAAGTGTGACCAAATAATGGGGCTCCCTAACGGAAGTAATGAACATGAGTGTGTAAACTTAAAATAAAAATAAACTATAAAATTGGCCATTAAAATAATAATAAAATATGTTAAATATTGATACACCAATACAAAATTTTGAAATAATTGGCACATTAATGCCAATAAATTTGTTTTAAGTCTAAACCATTACAAATCTGTCTGCTTAATGGTTATATCAATTATTTCATTTTTTATCAGGTAGAAATTAATAAATTTTAATTAGTATAATATGTTCTCTAAAAAGATACTGGGGGTCATATCCCGCAGAGACTCTAAGTAGCATGCTTAGCCTGCTTATGTATTACATATGTGTAATACACTTACCACATACCCTACATATGAAAAAAATTTATGTACTTAAATTTTGTTTCATATTATTGAATTGTAATATAATTTCTAAATCAAGATTATGAATAAAAACAAAAACTTGAGGAAGAAACTATAGTCCCTATGGTCCCCTTGTAGCTCCACCCATGCACATTGTTCATTACTGATCATTCAGACAAAAGAATATAACCAGCTGAAAATGAAAAAATTACCACAGAAGGGAACACATAGGAAAGATTCATAAAAGAAAGAAAAAAATTGGGAATTAAATTATGCTTCAACCAAATACTGATAATAATTGATTGTACCATGAAAGAGTGGTAACATACAAGAATGACTTACAAGTTATTATGGACATTAAATTAAAACCATCTGTGGAAGCAGCAAGGACAACAAAGAAAAACAAAGGTATACCTTAAGGCTTTTCGATACCATACCCCTCCTTAATCAATGCAGAGAGAAGAAATTTCTTTCTTAATGTACATTAATACACTGAAAATGTCCTATAAAATAATTTAATTTTCAAAAGCAATAAATTAAATGTTTTGCTTTCAGGAACATGTTTTGTAGCATGGGATTGCACATCAAGAAATAAAAAGGAATGAAAAGTGTTTGCCAAACAAAAAGACTTGAATTAAATGTGTATTTCTTCACTTAGAAAAGTATATTTTTCATTATAAAGATCAAAATAAAAAGAAAAGAATGACATTTTAAATACTTCATTATTAAGTTTCTGAGTGATTGTTAAAGTTTAAACATTTACCTTTAAACTGATTTTACTATTTAGATATCCAACAGATTTTCAGGATTAATGCATGACCAAACAATGAATTTTCTACCACGAGTGGCTTTGCATAATCAAATCCTTCAGTTTCTCTTCAAATTAGAGCTTACAATATCAATTGTAAAATTGAAATAAAACTTTGACAGCACAAAATGAAAAATTTATCAACATTCTGAAAATAAGAACAATTTAACACTGATTATTGATGAGACCAGCAAAAGAAAATGTAATGTAATTTGGTAGATACCTTATTTTAATTGTTAAAATCATTTCACAAACAATACAAAGATTATTTACAATCTGCAAATAATCTCTTAGAAATAAAAATATTTAAAAATCTACAATTAGTGTGCCCATTTAAAAGTTTTCCAACCGCCTAGAATGCCAAATGAATTAGAAAATGCTAAACATCCGAAACTAATGAGAAGTATAAGAACTGTTATCTCAATAAACATACTATTTCACTCCACTTTAATTTTAAGGGGAGAAGGAATATTATCACTTCTGATTAATTGGTAATTTTTTGAAGTTGTAAGTGACAGAGATCAATAAGTAAGATTATAAATCACATAATCATAACTGTCCGACTTCATGCTCATTATCACAGGAAAAATCAATTTTGTGGAAGCATGAACATTTTGTTTCTGTTGATGGTATTAAAATTGGAAGGAAATGAAGACATGTCAACTCTTAAACAACTTTTAAATTTCATAAAACTTTGAATAAACTAGACAATATATATTTTCATTATGTAACCATTTTTTATTACAATCAATTTCTATAACCTAGATTGTGAAAACTTCTAATGCCAAAATCCCACAGGGCAGAAGCCAAACGTCTTCCTAAAATCTTACCTTTTGCTTCAATTTTTAAAATCTGAAAATTGTTCTAAATCATCAAAAGACAATAAGCACAAAATTGGAAATTAGATAGTCCTCTCTTTAAAATTAGGAAACTGTCTGAAAGATCAAACGCCACAGCTTCTCCTAATTTAAAGTTTGCATGTAAAAATCTGTGAAAACAGTAATACTTTTTATAATAAAACAATATGTCATAATACACCGCATATAATCAATACAATTTGATCTACATAAATGAAATATCTTAAAAAAAATTATTTCAAACTACTGTGTGATGAACAGGTTTATGTTTAATTCATTTAATGGGGCTAAGATGCTTACTATATTCCTGAATGTCTCAATACCAAGCAAATTTTGGTTTTGGAATTTCTTTGTGGCAAAGGCAGGTTACTATTCCTTGTTTTAAAGCAGATGTCAGCACACAGCACCTAGATGTTTTATCAGGCAAGAATTGTTACAAATAGCGTAAAGGTCTAGTTAAAATGTTTAGAGATAAATTTGGAAAGAAAATAATTTTCTTGCATTGATTTGGTGTTGAACAAGAGATTGTTTTAGTCAATGGCTTGCCACTGTAGGCATGAGAAAATTATGACTCATAAATGCTATTCAAACTAATTAGCAATGCTTTTAAATAGAATACAACAGAGATAATATAAGAAGTTACACTTTTATACCTTCAAACAATTGAACACAAGAGGTCAAAGATCAGAAGAAATTACATCAAAATCAGGATGTGTATGTGAGAATGACTAATACTTCACCCTAAGTCTGTCTCAAACTTTAGATCAATAAACCTTATCTATATTGAAAGCAGACAGTAAATGATATACTGTATTTTTAATTGTGCTTGCCTCCTCCTCACAACAAACATTTTGAAATACACCTTCTTCCAAATAAACTGGGGTGTTTAAAGATCAAATTGCTAAATAACACAATGACCTTTAACAAAATTCTTTTTATCTTCCTTTCTTGTATGATACCATTTCGACTGAGTGGGTGAAGGGGGACTCCTACTGGGGGAAAGGGCAGTGATCTCTAAAGGCAGTCAGAAAGGAGAAAGTGACCTAAGGTGGATCATGAAAAATCCAATTGTATAAGCTATTTGGAAGAAGCATGAGCTTTCTTCCAGAATGAAGTTTTTATGATTCTCAGAGAGTAAACTAAGTAAGGCCGCAAGGAAATAAATAAAACATAGACATGAAAAAAGATTACTGATACAATGTGTCACTTCGTAAAATGTGAGAAAGAACATTTCCATGTTGCATAAAGTATTTTAAGAAAAAGTAGAGTTAAATTGCTCAAGAATGGATAATTCAGAAGTGACAGGAATATTGAGAATACATACCAGTATTGGTATGTGTATTCAGGAGAAAAGATTTTCTTACTAAAGAAGGTTTTTAAAATTGAGAGTTCAAGAGGATGCCAAGAAAGAATAACTTTACTAAAATTATAACAGAACCAAGAATAAAGCAGAATCTTTCAGTAGATGTCAACATTCCCACATTAAAATTCTCAGGTGTCTGCAGGGATAAGTTTAAAAGAATGACACACCTGCAAGCATTCAAGCCTAAAAATATAGTACTTGTCTATGAAATACTCATTTACGTTTAGGACAAAGAAATATTCAAGTGATGGCAAGGGCATGGCAATCAACTTTGCACAGAAAAAAATTAACATGGTTAAACTCTTGAAACATAGAAAGACATTTTTACAGATTTGTGACCCACTAGCATGTTGTAGTCCAAGTAAATAATGCATTTATATTTAGTGATTAACATGGCAGCATTCTTCATTCTTAAATTTATCTAAAACATACGTTAATTTTTAGAGAAGTATTAAAGTGAATTTCAGTACTTTCTTAGAAGTGTTGAATATACTTATGAAACAAGAATATGATTTGTGAAATACACTACTTGTGTGTGCTGAAAAATTGGAAGATGTGCATTTCCGTTCCACCAAGTACACAAGTCTTTGTTTCTTTTGAAACAAAGTTTTCATTTTCATCTTATTATTTACCATTTATACATTATTTGGCAGTGTTAACTAATCTGCATTTTATTTATATATTCATTCATTCATTTATTTATATATTTCATTTATTTTATTTATGTTACATTAGTCATGATATACCATACGTCTCATTTCATGTTTTTTTGTTTTGTTTTTGAGGACTCAATGTGGATGAATGAGGTTAGCTACCTTGGAAGATGTCATTACAACAAACTCTATTAATATTTATTTTATTGTGCCTAATGTCAGGTGTCACACATGAGGGGAACAAAGATTTGGAAGAAAATATAAACAATGATGATAAATTTCAGTTGGTAGCAAAAGTAGGTCTCAAAGTATTCATTCCTGGTAAACCTACATGCTTAGTGTGGTATGAACACTTCACCTGGACTATCTCATAACCTTTGAAATATATTAAAGATTTAGGGTGACCACAAATAGTTACAGAGAAGATTTTGTTTTGGAAGGTAGAATAATTCAAAATTTTGCAAAATAAAACAGAGAAGTAAAAAATGAAAATTGCTCTTTAAAAATTCTTACATTCATAAACAAAGGACGTGATCATAAAATAAAAGAAAAGGAAAAAAAGAAGAAAAAAGAAATAAAGAAGAAAAAAAAGAAAAGAAAAAACCTGTTGTCACCACTGTGTGCCACTTGTGTCCATTGTGTCATATGCATTCTGTATTTGTAATGTATGCATTCTGTAAATGTCATATGCATTCTGTATTTACAAAAAAAAAAAAAAAATCTGTATCTCAATAACAGAAAATCAAATCCTATAATTATAATATGAAGAGAAGAGATGTGATGGACTAAAATGAGAGTTAGTACAGAACAAACATAAGATCGAAATAAGGGTAGCCACACATTTTGTGAGATGTTAATGCCACTAACCAAAATTTCTGACTTCTCTGAAGAAAATATGAAAACGAAAAAATATAGCCCCTGTCTGTAAAATGTTGGCAGAGATTTCATTCCGAAATATAGACCTAAATGTCACTTCAGTTGCCACTAGAGAGTCTTCAGATGTTCTATTTGGTAAAACAAAAAACTGTGTTACCTCAAACAAGAAAACAATATGGTGTGATCTCTGTAAATCACAAAATACAGGAAGATGCACAAAATGCAATGTTGCTTCATGAAGAATATTATTATGCCTTCATTTTGAAAAAAAAAATTACATTACACGTTTCATGTGCTCAGGGGTATGTTCGTATACCAGGTCATATTTAGTAAACAAAATAAATAAATAATATAATCATTCACAATTTACTTATTTAAAACTATTATTCCAAAATCAACCATTCACTTGAAACATACTGAAGAGTAATGGGTGACAGTAAAATTATTTTGATTGAATAAAGATAAGAATAAAGACATGGTACGCTTTCACAAAAATTGTTTAGAAAAATAATGTTATTAAGTACATTTGCTAAAGCCACTTGGCACCTGAACACTATACTGAAGAAAAGAGTTAAATAATAATTGAAAAAATATTAAGAGTAATGAGACAAATAACCAACTGGTGAAGCTTGAAAAGAAACACTCTAAGTAGATCTTGATTTTCAAGTACTTTGGGAGTTATTATTTCAATTTTGTTAGCATGTATAAATTCATGATAGATGAACACACATTATGTAATATTAGAAAACAATACATACAATGTTAAACTTTATAAGTTGAAAATATTTTAATGAACACTATGGTTTTTTGATAAAGTCATAATCTGGAAGAAATGTGTAGCAAAAATATCCCCTTATATTTACTTTCATTCAGTATATCAACTCTGCCATTTAATTGAAATACAATTTCTGAAATACTGAAATGTGTAATTGTAGGAAATCTCATGGAAAAAATATAGTCTCTGACTGTTCAAGTAGTAACTGACAAACTGTTCAAGTAGTGATCAAAAAGAACTATTTAACCAACAAAACTTAAGTTAAGTAGAAAATGGAAAATATCGCAGGAAAAAATCATTGGACAACGTTTGTAGCGTTTTCTCAGGTAAATCAATCAAATCATGAAGTGTATATTTATCCTAAACATCACAAACAATAAAATATGGAATATTTGAAATAATCAAGAACAGAATTATTTCAATAAAATTTGATTTTTCCCACAGTATTAGTAATTATTTGTCATACAAGAACCCAATTTTTAAATAGTGGAGATTTCTCGGGAACATTTTGTAAATGATTAGTTTTACATATCGTTAGTATTCTTAAAAGATAGCTCATTCGCCAAGTTGCAATTTTAATTCAAAAGAGGGCAATAGTGAAATGGAAATTTCGACGTTGTTTTCCTCTGTGGTCTCAGGACCACACTGAGGTACTTGTATGAATAAACGAGTGGACTGTTGTATACTTGGGTTTTTATTTCTTGGCGCGTGAGGCGTGAGGGCCTGACTTCATGCTGGAATATCTCACTGTATTTCGGGTCTTTCTCGGTCTTACCGCTAGATGTCGCTTGATTGCCAGCTCTGTTCAATACGGTCGCCATCATGCGACATCTAGCGGCACGACGAAATGCGGAAATGCCGTGAGATATTCCATCGTGAAGACAGGTCCTCACGCGCCAAGAAATAAAAAAAAACAAGTATGAACCCAGGAGATGGACACTTCCATCTGATTGTCTTCCGAGCTCTAGCAGGCTGCTGTTAGGCCAATATTAAAATATTTTCACAGGTTGGGCGTTTGGAGACTGACTAACAAAAACGAGTGAGATTTCATTTGTAGATTTTAGAAATGGGTTTTGATCCAAAACACAACACATATATTCTATTTTCTTATCTATTACCATTTTCAGGTTTTAACAATATTCATATTTAGAATTGTCAATTTACGAAAATTATTTTTACAGTTTAATGCATTGCTATTTATAATGTGTAAGGAATTAAAATATGTTTGCTTATGAACATTTAACGACCATATTTAATTAATTTGTGGAATACATAATGTTCTATATGTTTATAATACAGTTCAATGTATAGCCTATATCTTGTACCAAACTTCTTTGTGCTTGACGTTTGAGAGTCGGGTGATAACGCCGACTGTGGTTTCCTAGTGTCACCCAATAGCAGCAGATTTTCTAATGTCGTAATCTACCTTTGTTGCCACCAACTCGAAATGAATAAATGAAGAGGGAGACCACGTATTTGTGACGCCCCAAATCAAAATTTCACTTCATTAAAATATTCAGACTGTATAGATATCAGACTGAAAAATATTAAATTATACATTTGATATTTTTGATTGAATTATTATTTGATTCCAACCTGATATTCACTTTGGATCGCCTGCGAAAGTTCAAACACGGTGCACGAGGCCCGAGCATTAAAGTACGGCAACGCTGAGGTCCTGGTGTCAAGCACTAAGACCTTTGGTTCAATGTATATATGAAATATTTTGCTTTTGTTAACGCATATCTTGTTTCAGTGCCTCAAACCCCTAGTTGTAATTATGTTTCCTGCACGCTAAGCTGAAACCTTCTGCGATAACTTAAAAGTTGGATTTCAAATTGGGACATATTAGTTTAATACACATTTAATACACATTTGTTCTATACAAATTTAATATAAGTATAGAAAAAACTGTTGAGAGCTTGTTAAGTAACAAGAGAGCTGTCAATAGTTCAAAGAAGTCAAAGGCAGTAGTAGTTGTAAATACAAAAGTGGACAGATTTTTTAAAACCAAAATATGTATCTGCAATATTGTTAAAACAAGATTAAAATAAGATTAAAAAACAGAAATAACAAACTTGTATTCTTCATACCTTTTTATTCTGAAGTCAGTACCTTCTCATGGCATGAGCTAATTACAATGAACCTGTATTTGTATGTTTAAGCAGTTTCGGACTTTGTTAACGGCAAGTCATGTAAAGGAAACTTCTTGAACATGTACAGATAAACATAAATGAAATCACGACGTCAATTATTGTTGCTTTCGTCTGAAAACTTGTGATACTTCACATTTAATTCATAATAACTTTCATCTTCCCCAGCTTATCAAAAACCGCAAAGGAAAACACAAGTTTTAGGTACATTTCACACACGTAATTTAAACAGTAATACACTGTTTTACATAAAAGATATAGCCAATGTGATCAGTGGTTTCACACCTGGTTGTGCAGAAATGAAACGTTAGTAACACAACGTGAGTCCGTAATTTATTTTTTTACGCTCGTTTCGTAGTTGTGCGAACAATATTCGTGGAATTGGACAAGTACTTGTACGTGTGCCCTTGTAGTGAGTCGAAGAGATTTGGAACACCGGGACGACGTTGGGGTGGCGTGGCGAGCGGGCAAGAGTCGAGTCCGGCCACAGGCGTCACACGCCGGACCCGGAGGCCCTGGGCAGCGCGGGCGCCGGCGGCGGCGTGGGGGCGGGCGCGGGGGCGGGCGCGGGGACGGGCGCGGGCGCGGGCGCGGACGAGGGCGCGGGCGCCGGCGCGGGGGCGGGCGTGGGCGTGGAGGCCGGGGCGGGGGCGGGGCCGAGCCCCAGCGTGGGCGTGGGCGGCGTGTGGGCGGGCGAGACGGGCGTGGCCGAGAGGGCGGGCTGCGCGGCCGCCCCGTGGCAGTGCACGCAGTGCAGGCAGAAGGCGCAGTTGCCCAGGCGGCGCGCCAGCAGCGCCCGCAGCTTCAAGGCCGGGCCCAGCTTGAGGCCCAGCGTGCTGGTGAGGTGCTCCTCGGTGAGCAGGGGCAGCGAGGCGCCGTCGATGCGCTGCTCGCGGAAGTTCTGCAACATCACAAACACCGCCACTGTTAGAGCGCATCCACACCACACGAGGCAAACATTGGAGTTGTTTCTTCCAACAATCGAATTATAAGGAGTGAACAAATTCGACAAATTATTGGAAAACTAGTGGTGCTAAAGAAGCACGTAATTTCACGCAAAATTACGCGAAAAAGACTGAAATTTTCGAAAAATTGTATGTGACGCTATTTCAAAATCTGTCTTTAAGGAACAGATTTCATTAGGCGAAAAATTTCTATCTTTATAATTGTAGTTGTAGGAAGCCGCAGAATAAATTTTGAATTTTTTGCCGGTACAGTTGTTCACAGACGGGCAGACGGGCGGATAGACGGACGTATTGCCGTCATTCGATTTTTCGATATCAAGATCCCACAAATCATGGATTCTGGCTACACCACATGTCAGAGGAGTTTTTTCTAAATTTAGCAACTGGCGCTTTATCTACTTTTTCGTTGAGCTGTGATTGGTGGAAGGTCCCCTCCGCCAATCTCCTCGTACCTGCCCCACCCGAACGCTCTGGCCGGACGGTACACAACAGCAGACGCGCAGCACTGCGGTGTCACTGCCCCGAGGAAGCCTGCGACATGACAGGCGAAACGTCGGCCTCTCAGCCAACGACGCGGCGTCACCCGGACAGCCAAGAAGATATCTCTTCTTAAAATTTGTTTCTATTGATTGTGATTCCAGGCGCGTCAATTGCTACGGTCATTAGTTCCGTAAGTGTAGTGCATATTTTTATCGCGGGAGATGGTAGTGATTTACTCCCACTGGATGGCGAGATCCCACCAGGAATCTCCAAGAGCGGGGTTATCGCCCCAGTCGGGACAAGCCCTAAGCTCCCGACAGATCTCCCGACATGTATGGTAGCGTAGTGCTTGTATGTGAAAGTGTAAGTAAGGGATGAGGATAGGACAAGGAAGAGAAAGAAAAGATCGCGCGCGGTCCGTGGCCCGTTTCTTAGTATGCTGCACCGGTATTCGCCTAGTGTTGACCGGCGTCGTTAGCTGAATTAATTCGAGCACATCATTACGCCTACTTCTCTTCTACAAGAAGGCGCAATGATGTGCTCGGATTTGGAAATGGTATTACTTGAATTTTGCCGTTACATTGGAGGCCTTGGAGGGTATATTCGAGTTGACAATCGCTCTGTTGCGAGAGATTGGAAGATATTCCTGACAGTATTAAAAGTGAAGCTGCAAAAGCTGTGGAAGATTTACTACCCAGTGACCCTTAAAGATATGAATCGTTAAGAATACGAAACTTTCAATGAGCAGAGGTGAGAAAGAAATATTAAGAACGTATGCGATGAACTTATAGCTAATTTCGCAGCAAAAGTATGTACCAATACCCAATGCAGGTTCGTACAAATCTATACGAAAGTGTGTACAATACTTTGTTATTTGATTAGTATATGTGTTATTTTCATTAATAAATTGTTAAGTATAGGCGCGTTTCTATGTATATTCCTTGAGTTTTCAATAAAATAATGTGTGTGCATCATATTGCTCGGCCTCGCGGCTAGCTCTTGGTCAGCGTGCTCGCTTTCCACTACGCGGCCCCGGGTGCGATTCCCGGTCAAGGCACGACTATAGTGTGCGTTTTCCTTGCTTGTTGCTGTGTGACGATGAGAAAATTCACTTGTCAGATTGAGAAGACCGGAATACGGCGTGGGGCTGTCTATGTACTAACCACATGTACCCCCTTAACCAATGTCCGCGAGGCAGGGACGTCGCCGGTAGGCCTGAGCCCGTTCACGGGCTGTCGCGCTAAGTACGCACGTATTGTTCAGTTTGCCGGCAGCAGCTTTGCTATCGTTTATCGTGACAATTGATACATATTTTATTACAGGGCAGTAATAAAGGCCCATTTCACCGACTCCGGACATGTAAGTGAAGAGCCTACAAAGGCGATCGGATAAGATAAATAACTTATCGAAGTAAACGTCAACGTAAGGAGCTAAACATGCTTTGCAGAATATCACACGAGTTTATCAATCATTCTAGAATATGACGTTTAACGAAGAATTTTTCCTAAATGGCTCAAATAATTTTAATAACATAGCCCAATTGAAAATCTTATATCCCTTTGATGGGCAGCTATCAACTGTAGTGATAATCGTGAACACATCGATCGATCGATAAAGCATTTAATGTTCGCCTTTTCTCCACGAGGGATGCAACCCTTCAGACATCGGTGTATTAAAATCGGGAGATTGACGTTTACCTACCACAACACATTTTGTGTTGAGTGCTCAGATTTGGAAATAATTGACAACAAAACAATGTCTGTTAAAAATGTAAATGCGATCCACTTGAAATCTAAGTCCCGAGAAACCATAATTGTGAACATTCTACTATAATTAAGAACCAAACCGGGTCTGTAAAATGTGGTGCATTGAAACGCGAATCTCTTCTTCTTCCCAACAGGGTTTAGGTCATGTGACCTGTTCGGGCACCCATTTTTCTTCTCGGTCTACCAATGTCCCTTCTTCCTTCTGTTTTATAGTTGATAGCTATGAGTGGAAGTCTGTTCATTGGCATTCTTGATACGTGATTGTACCATTTCAACTTATTTTCAAGAATGTTCTCGTACAATTCTTTGACTTTTATTTCATTTCCGTCGTTTGTATTTTATTTTTGATCTTTTTATTGCTTACCCATGTTTCGCTGGCGTACATGAGTGTGGGGACTGCAACTAACTTGTAAAACATAAGCTGTGTCTCCTTTCGTGTTGGGTTTCTCAGATACTTGTATAGTTCCACAAACACTTCGAAATTTTACTAGATTATTTTCCACGTCACGATCTATATTAAAGGATACATCACAGCCTAAGTACCTGAAGTTGTTGACTTGTTCTAGATTGTAATGTCTTATTGCTATTTTTGATCTTACTGGATATTTGCCTCGAAATGCCAAGACTTTTGATTTCTGTGCAGATATTCTAAGTCCATATTCTTCGAGGATTTTTTTAAAGATGAAAATGGACATTTGGAGCTTATTTTCAGTCTCTTGTATCACCACTTTGTCATCAGCGTATGAAATTGAATTAATGTAATTCTCGCGAATCTCTCAAAACACAATAGTTGTATCACCACTTTGTCATCAATCTCTTTTATCACCACTTTGTCATCAGCGTATGAAATTGAATTCGTGTAATTTTCGCGAATCTCTCAAAACACAATAGTTGTATACAGATTACACGAGAGATAATCAGAAGGACGGATTACAAGCAAAGAGCAGCCGAAGCGGAAGACGGGAGCAGTAGCAAGAGCTGTTCAAGGTCGCGAAGAGCAGAGGCGACGGGTCACACGACTTAGTTTCCAGCGAGATTTAATTGTGAAATTGTATGTAGATTTTGGACGAGGAAGCAAGCGACTCTGGCACCAATAGTACTGTGATATTTGAAAGTAAATGGTAAGAATTGTATCTAATTTTTAAAACTGGAGATAATGTAAAGTGTTTGCATAGCCATAAATCGTTTAATCGTGTTAAACAATGTAATGCAAAGGGACATTACACACTTAATAAAGCAGCAGAGAACAAGTACACCGATGGGGAAGGTGCAGCAGTTCTTAATCGCATGAAGACAAGCTCTTCTTGTCAAATTCTAGTATTTCGTTTTTAGTTTTTACTCCAGAACTGAATGCATCGGGATACTAGTGAGTGCTGAAATGCACTAATCCTGTTTTTTCTATGATTCATTTAAACGAAGAAAATAAAACAAGTGAATCGTCAATGACAATTAGATACACAATCGCTATGGAACTATGTACGTTTTTGATAGTTTGTAATATAAGTTATTTTGTAAGTTACTTTTCAAAACAATTAAGATTCAGTAGCACTTGAAAAAAGGTAACAAAAATGAAATTCAAAAATTTCGGCAATTTCTCTTTAGTCAGTTTTCTCAAAAACAATAAAGGGACTTTTCTACATACAAATGGAAACTTTCCTCAGAAAAAAACGAAGCCTTTTCAAACTGTCAAGATGGATTTAGAAAATCAAAATCTACGGAAACAACCGTATTTTCTTTTCTTAAATATGTGGCGCTCTGGATGGATTAAAATGAAGCACCCCTTGGAATATTTTAACGTTTTTCTAAAGCATTTGATGTTACTGATCATGACGTTTTCTTTCAAAATTACTTTCGTATGGAATTCTTGGTACTGTTCTAGATTGGTTGAGTTCACACTTTAAAAAACGGTCTCAGAAATGGAATGAAGGGATATTATATACTCATTTTTTCCGATTCTTTGTAAATTGCACATGGAATCCCGCAGATTTCGATTTTAGGACCTATTATCTTTCTATGATGCGTAAACGATATGCCCTCAGCGATTCGAAATGGAAGAACAGTTTTCATTGCCGATGATACGAATATTCTTTTAAGTAAAAAACTACAATATCTGGTCAAATTAGCTTCGTATTAACAAATTAATAGTAAACGACGGGAAAACTGTTTGCTTGCAGTGTCCCATTTAAAATAAACAATGATATACTCCATTTAAAATGAACTATGTGCCACTGACTGATGTGAAGGAAAAAAATATTTCTGGATCTCTCAATTCTGACAAACCTTAAACGGAACAACACTTTAATGAACTGAACACAAAATTAAGTTTATTATACTATGCGTTTAGAATTCTTTTCATTTCAGTTCAGCCAGCATGCTGCTCCTTATGTATTGTTTGCGAATGTTAATTCCCGCTTGAGATACGACATAATATTCTGGGGAAACACATCCCATAGCTCCCAGACTGTAGATTACAGAAAAAAATAGTACAAATAATAAGCAAATCCCATTCACGTGATTTTGTAAGCGTCCCTTTATTAAGCCAGAAATTCTACTATTGGCTTGACTTTTGATTTACGAATCCGTTTTTTGTCAAAAATGACTTACTCAAGGACGGAAATATATTTTCAGCCAATACAGGTATCTACAACTATAACACTCGACGTAGTAATCATATTTGTCAGGAGTCAGTACGAACAGCTTACCACACACAATTCTTACAAAATTAATGTACATTATTTTATGAATTGCCAGATGACATTAAGCGATCAAAATCGATGCACACGTGAAGTGCCAAGTAATATCCTTTCTCCTATATAACTGTTTCTTTACATTTATTGTAGATATACTGAGAATCCAAAAGGAAAACTATATTTATTTTAACAATGATATTTATACACATTAGAGGCATTACGGAGTAAAAAGTATTTTACCTCAGCTTCTGGTTTAGTGACCCCCATCTCGAACGGGTTTTTAGTCGAGATTCCCTGATCCTTTGAGCAAATGCTATGATGGCACCTTGCTTTACTTCTGGACTAAAATGAGGCTTCACTGTCGTGCATGTTCTCTTAGCTCTGTGGAAAATGTAGCTATTCAAAAAATCGTTCTCCATTTTCTCGCCGCAGTAAGTCGATTCCAGAACGAAGGACATGATAGGGGATCTATACCTGACATCCCATACCCAACATCTATACCTGATTTGCGTTTTCACGTAGCTTTTATTACACGATTTATTACAATTTATTATTAATTATTTTATTACAATTTTTTTACCAATTCTTGTCAAAACCGCTCGTTGCTTCCTTTATTCTTAATTAAATTTAATGTGTGTACGAGTTAGGACAGGGATCACAGAGGTCAAGAAACCATATACAGATTGCACTTCTCCCCATAGTACGCCACCCTTTTTTACTGTTTTTGACAGTAAATAAATACAGTCTTTTATAATGCTAGATATTGCGTAAATAGTTTATAATGTTCAGCTTTATTGCATGAGTACATGTTTTGAAAGCGAGCGACGTTAGGAGCGAGTTTTCAAATTTGTACGAATGCAATAAAGCAGCATTTCAAACGAGTTGCACACACTGTTTTTTGTATAACAGCATTATAAATCTATAAGGGAATCAAAGTTAAATTTTGGAAATTGCCACTAGTGTGGCCTGAAGGGTATTTGACATCTGTGTGGAAAATCGGTGGTCGGCTGTTCTGTTTACCGCTATCACCCCACGGTTATCTCGCTGCGATTTTCTGAGTGCGTGATGACGCAAATATTTGTGCCATAAACCGCAAAAATGTCGTCATCTGTGCTATAAGATGTCGTTTTATGAACGACTTCGTAACGAAAAAGATTGTTTATAATGCTGGAATACAAAATTAATACTTACAATTCAACATTTCCTGTCAAAACCTTTTGTCATAGGAACTCGTTGAAATATCTTTGTTGATGGAATTGTTTGTTTAAAAATTGTTATCGAATGTCCGTGTAGGACAGAATAACCTTCGGGAGGCAATCTAAAGATATGTTGCATCTGAATTTGAATGCTTCCACGGGTGTCTGTGTTACTGGATCCACACACTATTATTTGAAATTGTATTTAAGTTTCAATTTGCTAACCCCTGAGAAGCGGGAGGGTTGGGCTAGTACTATAATTATAAACACGTTGTTTTACTAAACCATGTTCTTTCACACACTAGTCGTAACGTAACGTAACATTATTTTATGATAATAAGTAATAGTATAAGTATATTTAAATCCGCAAAATATTTGCACACGATGGTAGGCGAGCACAAGCAGACGCCGTTAAAATGTTTAACTTTTCCAATTTTCGAAATTTTAACGAGTTAAACGAAAATCGGTACTTACCACTTTGTAAGTGAAATTTGCTTTATTTGAGAAAAAATTGAAAATAACACTAGGAGTCACTTTCGAGAAAATCTTGCTCTTAAAATTGCGTTTACTTCACGTCAAATTACGAGAAAAGTACTCGTAAGTAAAAGTAAGAGCGAGAAACAAAAATAGGATAAATCATGTTTCTATCCATAGTAAATAACTTCCTCTAACACGTTCTGAAGTCAGAATCCATGTTTTGTGGGTACTTGATACCGAAAAATCGATTAACAGTAAAACGTCTGTCTTAGTCCGACATTATTTGGCCAATGTTAGCGCTAAAAACGTTCTCTCTATTTTCTCCAAAATTAATATTCCTCCATTGATTTAAAGGAACTTGAGGGCCACTTAGTTTGAAATGGATATTTTGATTTTGGGGGTAGTTTACATGAACCATCAACAACTTTTTCAAAATTTTCTCAAAAATGTATCCAATTTTTTAAATTCACCTTCATCCTAGGATAGCGTAAAAAACGCTTACGAGAATGGCGCAGGTCTCATGTTCGTCTAAATCTCTGATTTTTCGAAAATTGCTTAAGTGCAATTTTTTGGGCGTCATCCTTAATTACTCGTACAATATTGAAGATAGTAAAAGTAAAAATTATAGATGGAGATCTGAAAATGTGTGCATTGGGACCAATGCCGCACCTGAGGCAAAAAGTAACCCATTTCACTTTCTCGCCCTTGCTTCATAAGAAGAGAAAGAATGGTAATTGTGCGCCGGAAAACGGAGAATTGTTCGGCAGACAAACTTTTATTACCAGGCATTGGTAATGTAAAAGTGGATAAATCTTGTTCCTATATGTAGAAAATTACTTCCTCTGACATTTTGTGTAGTCAGAATCTATGTTTGTGGGTACTTGATACCGAGAAATCGATTGACCGTCTGTCTTTCTGTCGTCAAAGCTAGCCCCTAACCCATTCAGCAAATTTTCTCCAAAATTGATTACCGGGAGAGATCGCTCAGTGCATCAACCTGATGTCACTGCAGTCCCTCTGACCGGGAGATCCTAGGTTCGAGTCCCGACGGCGGCAGGATTTTGACACTAGCTTGTCAGCTAGGTCGAATTCAGTCGCTGTCTGGAGGACAATTCTAGCGGCCGGCTGCTCTGATCGGTAGTTTTCCGTGGTTTCTCCGATCAACACTAGGCGAATGCCGGAGCAGTACCCTAACAAACGGGCCACAGTTCGCGTGCGATCTTTCCTTCCTCTTCCTTGTCCTATCCTCTCCCCTTACACACACACACACACACACACTAACATACACTACACTACCATACATGCCGGGAGACCGGTCGGGAGCTTACAGCGTATCCCGGCTGGGGCCGGTCCCCGCTGGTGGGAGATACCTGGTTGAGGGGAAAACCCCGTTAGTCGATTGTAGGTTGGCGCAAGATCTCGCCATCCAGCGGGGAAAAGATCATCGGCACCTCCTGAGAAAAAACACGCACTACACTTACGGGACTAATGACTTAAGTAGTTGACGCGCCCGGAAACACGAATCAATCAATCAATCAATCTAAAATTGATTGATGGATTTAAAGGATCTCGATGCCCTTTGAGTTTGAAACATATTTTAATGTTTGGGTGTACGTATATGAAGCCTGAACAACATTTTCAAATTTTTCTTACACATCCACCAAATTGTGGGATTAAACTTTGTCCTCGGATAGCGTGTCCAAGGACGCTTAAGAAAATAGTGCAGGTCTCATCTTCGTTAAGACCCCCCCCCGATTTTTCGAAATTTTCAAAAGTTCAATATTTTTTTACCTTTTCTTACAACTGCAATACCGAAGACAGAGATCTATTACCCGTATGAAATCTGTTCTTTAAAGACAGATCTTGAAATAAGATGTACAATTTTTCGAAGATAGAGTAGTTTCGAGTAATTTTGTGTGAGTATAGACAATTTTTAAAGATTTTTTTTCTCAAAAATGGTTCCAAATATTTCTTTAAATTTTCTCCTCGTATGTAGGACGGTAAAGTGTGGTGCTGGTCTCAATTCCGGCAAACACTGTATTTTCGAAAATTGCAAAAAGTTAACATTTCAAAACTACAAAATTGAAGATAGAGATATTAAACAAAATCTGTTCTAAAAAATAGCTCTTAAAGAAGATTTTTCTTTGAGAAAGCGAGCAAAAAGCGATCATTTATAACTAATAGTAGTCGTATATTTTATTCTCGTAATCTTCAATTCCTCGAGGATTAAGAAGTAAGATTATGTATCAAAAATGCATATGCAGTTTGCCGATCGAAAATATGTAATTGAAACTGAGGACTCACTGTGTTGACATTTACAAGCAACAATAACGTTTTTATCATTAACGACGAATTGAAAATTGAAAATAAAGACTTCTCCATGAAGGCATTAGTTTTCAAACTTACAAAGATAAGATAATATTTTTGGGGACAAATTTGAAAATAGAAGAACGGACCAGTGGGTTTATGAACACGTCTTGCGATATCTGCAATTCTCTACTTATTCACGTAAGCTACGGGAACAGCTTTGTGCCTCTCTCGCTCCAAAGTACTAGAAGAACAAACCGATCTGAAAATAATCTATTCCATCCGAAAGGAAAGATTTTTGCGGCCTAAAGTATATGCCTTCACGATTAGCGTGGCATGGTGTTTCGTCCCCTGCAAGCACGTGTCGTTGACTGCGCGTAAGTTCGGCGACTGCAGCAGCCTCGCGGAGACGGTCCAGACTGTCCTCGCGTCAGCTGCTTCGCGCCACGTCCGCCTTCGCCTTCGTGTCCGCCCGCGCCCCCGCCGCAGCGCCAGCGCGGAGCGCCGAGGGCCGAGCGCCGCTCGCGGATTAGAGAGCGGCGCTCGGGCGCGCGGCGCGCCGCCCCGCCGCCGGCCGCCGGCCCCGGGAAGACGGCCGCGAGCGCATGCACGCCGCGCTCCGGGCCGATTACCCCTTCGTTCCGTGGCCAGCCGCCAGAGCGGAACGCTACAAACGTTGTAATGAACGCGTCAAATTGAGCGATCCAAATGAGCGGATACCGGAGGACACAAGATACAATGCACCGGCGTTTCCTTGCTCGGACGGAACACCTGCGACAACGGCGCGTGCGAGCGCCGGGCTAGGGAGTAGCGGCGGGGGCGGCGGCGGGGCGGGGGCGGGGCGGGGGCGGGGCGGGGCGCGGGCGGGGGAGGCGGCCGGCGGCGGGCCGCGCCGAGATGCGCCGACGGCCACTGCGACCGCTCCTCCGTCGCTGAAAAAGGCGACCGCGGCCAGCGTCCGTCGCCCTCGCTCGCCACTTCTGGGGAGCGGCGTCGCCTTTCGGTCGCAACATCACTGTCGGCGGAGTTCATCCCTTCCCCCGCTTCCTCTCTCTTACTTGGCGTTTACCCTCGTTTCCATCCTTACATCGTTCCTAGTAATGATCATTACTCGGTTGAATGACAAACCCCGCGAAAAGAAACGAATGTGTGACAGCCATATACTGGTGCAAATATTGTTGCGCCTACAACTATTGCCGCCTGTCAGGATTTTATTAGAGTTTCACGTGCACATTGCACTGTACCGGAGTGATTAGCACAAACTATAGGCTTAGCTGACGGGCGCGGCGGAGAAGTTCAGTCAAATGAACTCTGGTGCAATCAAACATGCCACCTTTCATAGATTGGCACATTATCTACAGATTGGCGATCCAGGCTCTCAGGGATGTATCTAAAAGAAATGTAGTGAATACCTCTAATACAGGAATTCCCAAACGTTTTGCTTCATCCACCCCTTTTAAACGATTTTTGCTTCATCTCTCTCCTTACGTTTTCTCTATAATACCATCCGTAATTATGACACAAAGAATTGCACATAAATGCCTGAAAGATAACAATTTACTATACCACTTTTCTCGTTAATATCTGGATTTGTCAATAATAGAAGACGCTCTCGCTTTTGAGTAGACGAATTTCCAATCTCCATTGCAAAATCTTGAGTGTCTTTTTAAGTACTGCCCATCACATTTTTCCAGCGAGTATTGGGGATAGTTCTTCCTTGCGCGATAGAATAGCGTTGTAAATGGATACTTATAATTTTTTAAGTTTTCTAAACATCCTAATTTCTTAGAATGAACGACTGATACGAAAGATGAGCGAATTTGTGATTTATTATCATACGTCTTGTTGCTTTATATCAGAAACCAGGTATTAAATTCATTAATATATTTTTTAATCAATGAGATATTGCTGATCCTGAAAATGCGACGACTCATATTCGGCTATTGACCCCCAATCGATCCCTTAATCATTAATGACCCCCTTAAAAATTTCTTCCACCATAGGGGGTCTATGAACCCTGTTAGGAACCCCTGTTCTTATACATTAATCTATAAATTCTGAGAAGCGCGTGCATACAATGCATTCGCGACATCTTGGACCCTCCCACACACACACCCGGTCCCTCGGTTAACGTTCTTTGCCACCAGCCCTGCGGCTAGTTATGGTTGGCTTCACCAATGTTCGTCAACACAGTGATCGACAAACTTTCAACTATTCATTTTGTTCTACCAACCCCCGTTCCACTGACGGATTGTCAAACTGTGCGTCAGATTTTGAGGAAGGATTTTCGACAATCAATGTTTGACGGGTTGCTAAAAAGTCGAAATTAGTTTAGGTTAGCGGTACGTAATTGGTTGTTGTGTGTAAAAGTTGTGAAAACGTGATTATCGTCAGGGATAGTCGATTCTAGAATAGCGTAAAAATGCCGAAAATGTTTGACTTCGTACTATTGAATATGGAATATTTTGACCCTTGGGTTCCTTAGGAAAAACGAATCAAAAACTGACGCAAAATATGAATCCCGAAACTGTATATCAAAAGAAAATACTAGATTAAACTGAACACAGACCGGAATATTCGGCGAAAATAAAGATACCAAAAACTCAATACTATAACTTGAGTTCACGATTTTACGATACTGGGTCATATACTGTATAATTTAGTGTACCATAATTAAATATATGAAATATAAAATAATAATTATAATTATATATAAAACAATTGCTACAGTATTAATATTGCTGATTATCTATTAGAGTATGTTTTAATGCTCAAATATTTACTAATTAAATTTATGTCATAGCAAAGTTGTTTCCAAAAATTAACTTTGATCTCTTACATATTGTAATTCTTATACACAAAAAAAGCGTATTTATAATGTTGCTTTATTTCATTAGTACAAATTTGAAAAACTCTCTCTTAACGTCGCTCGTTTTCAAAACATGTACTCATGCAATAAAGCTTAACATTATAAACTAGTTAAATAATATACGAATATAACTTATTATTATTATTATTATTATTATTATTATTATTATTATTATTATTATCATTATCATCATCATCTAATAATGCATCACTGGCACAAAACAAATAACATATATCACCCCGTGGCAACCAAATTAATAATGTATCTTACACTACACTAATTGTGTATCAACAAGGAATAAAAGTTATCATAGAAAAAACAAATAAACATTTATGTGTGCAATATAGAAGGACTGAGCTACAACATGTAACAGTAAGATACTGTTCAAATGCAGTCTAAAACATCCATTTCTTTCCAGAAATTACCTGACCAATTAGCATGTAAAATTTATTTTTGGAGACTGACGACGGTACTATTTTCACTTTCCCGCTACGGAGTAGACAGCAAAAATAAACCATTTTCGCTCATGCTGCGCGAAAAAAACGACAAATTTTCGGCAGAAAAAACTCTTATTAGGCCCTGTTAAGAAAAAGTGGATAAATTCAGTTGCTAAATTTAGAAAAAAAAATCCTCAAACACGTGAAGTAGCCAGAATCCATGTTTTTTGGTTCCTTAATAACGAAAAATCGAATGATGGCAAAACGTCTGTCTGTCTGTGAACAATGCTAGTGGCTAAACCGTTCAGCAGATTTTCTCAAAAATTGTTATTCCCTAATCGATCTGGCTGATGTCTCGGCCCCTTGAATTTGAAACTGATATTTTAATTCTGGGGGTACTTTACGAAGAGCGGGACACTTTCCAATTTTTTAAAAAAATGGCTCCATCGTTTTTTATTACATTTTTTCCCTTGGATAGTGTGAATGACGTTTAAGAGATTGGTGCAGGTCTCATGTTTGTTGAAAACCCTGCTTTTTCGAAAATTGCAAAAGTTCAACATTTTTTCGTCTTCCTACAACTGAAATATTAAAGATAGAGATTTTTCCCTAAATAAAATATATTCCTTACAGATAGATTTTGAAATAAGGGTCATGTACAATTTTTCTAAAAGTTGAGTAATTTTCTTGTAATTTTGCGTGAAAATACGGGTGAGAAAGTACGTGCTGTTTTAGCTCCACTAGTTAATAGTTAGTGATTCTAGATAGTACTTTAAGATCTTCGAAATGACGGTGGTTGTTGAAATAACTACGGGACAGGCTTTGGCTCCAGGATGTCCCACTACTCCTTTATGATATGGGCCAATTCACTGAACTTCTGGACCTTAGTCTGATACATTGCAGAAAGATTGCTGGTATCAACAATTGCCATGTCGATAAGTCATACTTTTTTTCTTCCTTTATCCCAGAGTGTTATATCAGGTCTGTTGTGGTGATCTGTTCGATACGCCAGTATACTTCGGTCCCAGAAAAGTTTTATAACTGTTGCTTTCCAGAAATTTTTTTTGGATACACTTGTAAAATGGTGTATCATGACATAATGTTACACCACTGATTTCGAGTCTGGATTGTAGCAGATTTTTACTTTAGTTAGATAGCTACGTTAAATTCAGCCGTTGTCTGGAGAAGAATTCTAGCGGCGGGCTGCCTTGGTCGGCAGTTTTTCTTGGTTTCTCTCATCAATACCGGGCAAATGCCGGAGCAGAATCCTAACAAACAGGCCACGGACCGCGCATGATCTTTACATCCTCTTCGTTGCCCTAACATCTCTCCTTACGCACACTTACACGCACTACATGACCACATATCCCGAGAGAGCAGTCAGGAACACAGAGCTTATCCTGGCTCGGGCGATGCGTGATTGGGGAGATTTCACCATCCAATGCCAGATTTCACAGTCCAACGGGAAAGGAACACCGCTACCTCTAGGGATAAAGCTCTTACTATACTAAAGGGACTAATGGCAACAGCCGTTGACCTCCTCGGAATCAATCAATCAATTCCGTCCAACGACGTTGCAGTGACAACTGTCTTGCTGCTAGGCGATTGCCGCCGGTTTGGCAACTCGAACAATAGAGAACGCTGTTTGAGCGCCCTCCGGGGTATTCAGTCAAGCAGCGGTTGCGTCACAGGCTTTCCCACTGCGGCTACGCTCAGCAAACTCCTTTAAGCAGCGCCCGGCGCCCCCATCCTTTCAGCTCACGAGGCTCACTAACTCGCATTGACATCATAGATATCAACCTTAAAAGAAACCAACAATTGAAAGGTCTTCAGAATTTTTTACGTAAATGTTGCCAGACTTCTAGACACCGTAAATTCCTTTATCCCTTCGGCCCCCAGCCCAAATAAGAGCAGATTTTCGACTCTGACTCACATCCAACCACAATTCTTTTTTAATATCCGATACTCTAAGTGATGATTCGCTTTCAGGTGTTAGTGAGTCTCTTCCAACGCATCATGAAGAGAAGGAATTGCGTAACGCCCGATGGCCGCGACTGGAGTGACCACGATGGCCGTCTACAATTGTATGCTGGAAGCTGAACTTCCATCACGGCTCACCATCGCGCAGTCGTGATACGACCTATGAATGGTGCGGCGTGGTGTTTAATGATGAGAGCAAAATATGCACAGACGCTAGCAATTGCTCTAAATTTGTGCTTTGTCGATCAGGTGAAACTGCTCTTGTCTTGTATGGTAACGCCCTGTACGGGCGCGTCAACGGCTAAGTTCGTAGTCCCGTAAGTGCAGTGCATGTTTTATAGCCATAGTTGCCATAAGTGCAGTGCATGTTTAAATACGCCATTATTGCTGCACGTCGTGGATTCCATACTATTACAATTCTCGCTTAACAAGATTCCACGCCAGTATTGAATTATCCATTCAGCAGGACAAGAGCATCTTAAACTGATATCCGTGCAACGATTTCTGACGCAATATGGGAATCGCGCCAGTCATACGCGGAATGCCGAATCAGGTAGATTAAAACGTCTGAGCAAGACGCGCACTCCATATCAGGACGATCGCCAGAGCTATTATGGATTGAAGTATTGTAGTGCTTAACTAATGGCCTGTAGCAGCAAACATTCTGCTGAACAAAACCATACAAAATGATTTTCCGAAACGTAGCACTCACGCTGCTAACGAACAACAGATAAAATACTTTCGTATAGCACTGGAATAAATTTAATATTATAGATAGATAGATAGATAGATAGATAGATAGATATTGTTTATTTAGCCTTCTCGGCTATTTTTACATAAAATACATATTTACATACATTGCTTACATCTATAAGTATACTCTATTAACTATTTACAAAATGAATTTTCCACTTTTATGTGTTTTATAATTTTTCTTTTAAATTCTTTAATTTGTTCACAGTTTTTTATTTCTAATGGTAGTTTATTATATAATTCAATTCCTTTGTCAAATAGTCTATTTTTTGCCTGTTCAGTTTACTAAAATTAATTACTAAATGTTGTGCTTGTCTTGTTTCCCTTGCTGTTTTATCTTTCACTCTTTGGATTTTGTTTACCAAATCTCCTGTTATTTGGTTTTTAATTAATTTAAAAATAAAAATTAGTGTCTTATACTGAATTCTCTCTTTTATTGACATAAATTTCAGAGTGTCTAGCATGTCTACCACTGGAGTGTATCTATTGCATTGAATTATTACCCTCATTGCTCTATTTTGTTGTATCTGAAGTTTTTTAATTTCACTTTTTGGGCTCCAACTAGTATTGTTGCACAGTAATCAAAATGTGGTGCAATTATGGATTTATATATCAAACATCTTGTATAGCCATTTATATATTGCCCAATTCTGTTTAACATATTAATCTTTTTTTCCAGTTTTCTTTACTATATATTCTATATAATCTTTAAAATTTAATTTACTATCTATAATTACTCCCAGATATTTCATTTTGTATACCCGTTGTATTTCCTTTAAATCAGTTGTGAATAATTTTGTTTCTCTTTCTTCTATGTTTTCTTCCACTATGTAAAATCATAAATTTAGTCTTTTCTACATTCATTATTAATTTATTTACCCTTAACCATTCTTGTACTGCAATAAATACACTCTGCAGTTTAAATTCAATTTCCGCTTCTGTTTCTCCAATTACATACAATAAAGTGTCGTCAGCAAATAACTGAATTTTACATTCATTTGCAAACAAATTTATTATATACTTAATTAAGTCATTTATGTACATTATAAACAATATTGGTCCCAAAACTGACCCTTGCGGAACACCTAAATCTACGCTAATTTCCTCTGACATAATGTTATTATATTTAACTTTTTGCTTTCTATTTACAAGATACGAAATAAACCACTTTTGAACGTCACCTTTGATACCGTATTTGTACATTTTCTCAATCAGCATTGACCTGTCAACCGTTTCGAATGCCCTCTTTAGATCCAAGAAGATAATTCCTACTTTCTTTCCTGTATCAATATTAATTTTCCATTCGTCTAAGACTGCTTGAATCGCGGTTTCACAGGATTGTTTTTCTCTGAATCCTGATTGTTCATTTCTTATAATTTTGTTTGTTTCAATAAATTCATTTAATTGCTTCTTTACTATTTCTTCTAATATTTTTTCATACGTGGGTAGTTTATTTATTGGCCTAAATTCAGCTGCTCTCTTTGTGTTTGTCACTTTTGGAATTGGTATTACGGTGGATGTTTTCATATTTTAACAAAAGTTGCTGCAAATTACTATACAAACAAAATGTCCGGGAAGGAAACGTCGAAAATTAAAAAAATAAGCTCTCATAACGAAGTTGACGTGCCCTGACCTCGCCTGTCATGTCGCAGGCTTATGAATTCACTAAAAACTACCATTTTTATTATTTGCCCATATTAATAAACTCGAAGATCATTCCTAATTCGTACTTAATATTGAACGGTAGAAATATTTGACCAATGAATGCTCTTCTACATATCTAGGTATTATTGTTGGCACTCATTTATCATATATTCAACATATTAAACAAATGTCAATTTTTGTATTCAGCTTTGCGATGACTGTTTTCTTTCAGTAAAGCGACATCACAGAAATCAGAGATGGCAATAGAAACGAAAGTACTCAAAATTAGTTATTTTGTTACTGATATTTAAGTTAAAACTAAGCTGCAATTGTCACGTGAAAGTCACGTGAGTGGCATGGTAGGAGCGGGGCGGCACCTCTCTGTTAAATGTGGTGTACCCACAAGACTGTACGAAGGCGGCTGGCGGTCTGGAAATGCCGGAAAGTGTGTATGGGGTAGTTCAATTTATTTTTTGTACGTTTTGTAAATAAAACTTATATATACATTTTTATGTCTATGTGTTTACTTTTATGACACCCAAGATCATTAAAAGAGGAATGCAATGATGTGTCATAAGTTAACGTTCTGATAGAATTTGAGTATAAATATATTCTTTCTGACATGTGTTTTTAAGTTAAACGAACAATATTTCCTGTAGCAGCCCCTGCAACTGTCGCCTTTGGAGAAGATGGTCTTCGTGTCGGCGACACTTGCGGAGAGAGAGGGGACAGAGAGGGAAGGCACTGGGGGATAGTGGGGTAACTACAGCAATCCATTCCCTTCTAACGACGGGCACAAGAAGAAACGTCAGTATTAATGACCAGAATCAAATGTTTTCCATCGATTTTTCAGAATTGAATTTAACTAAACTTTTTAACAGAATTTAATCAAACTTTTCATCGACTGACTGAAATTCCAAAGCAACGATTTAGTGTAGCGTTTCGTTCAAAAAACAAAAAAAAATGCAGTCAGTTCGTCGGCCTTGCACACACGATGCAGATATGCATTGCTGTCGATGGGTAACGCAGAGTTTAGTAAATAATTTATGTACCTACGTATTTTTATTCTGTTTTTTCTAATTTTATCCACGTCTTATTTTATTTTTGTAAATTTACAATGAGAAGTTGAGTGTCAACAAATAATAATAAAAGTTCTATCCATCTAAAATCTCATTAATTATCCCGTGACACTTTCGTGAAAATCTTCTAGCATTCATTTCCTTTCCTTGTTTTTGAAATGTTTTAAAATGCAGGCTAGTTCTTACGTCATTTAGATATCGAGTTCGATTCTTGTGAACTTTGAAAATTATATTTGTTAGTATCTTCTTTAGACTACCAATTTCTTTATATTGTTCATTTCAATCATCGATGCATTGGAATTATAATCAACGGAAGAAAATTTCAATTCTGATGAATCAATGGAAAAGTCTTTCTTTCTGATCGTTGATATTGATGTTCGTTCCTGTGTTCTAGTCAAGAACACGGATTGCTGTAATTGCGCCTGTACCCTCACTACCACCCCTCCGAGTCTCCCTTCTCCACGTGTCGGTGCCACGAAGGCCACCTTTCTCAAAGGCGACAGTTGCAAGGGCTTCTACTGGACATTTTGTCAGTTTAATTTAAAAGTATAATTGTTCAGAAAGTATAATTGTTTAGACAAACTACTGTCAAAACATTAACAAATAATATATCATTGTCTTCCGCTTTTTAT
This sequence comes from Acheta domesticus, assembly GCA_031308135.1. Lineage (NCBI taxonomy): Eukaryota > Metazoa > Arthropoda > Insecta > Orthoptera > Gryllidae > Acheta > Acheta domesticus. The sequence continues at coordinate 174,280,840 of JAHLJT010008446.1, read as the reverse complement.
GATATTTCCATTGCTAGTGGAAAATATAGTCGCATTTAAAAAATCAAAGATGATTAAATTTCTGGAAAACTAAAAATATTACGACCAATATCTCTAATACTACTTGCCTCGTAATTTTGCATTGTTGAGCTAAAACTGCATTTTGATATCGTGAACCGTTTAGAAATTATGAGAATGTCCCATGGTTGGTGAGACACCCGGTAGAGTCCATAAAATCTATAACATTAAAATTAGGTAAAAAATAAAATCTTGTATGTGCCCACCGTTAAAAAGTTCTGATCCCGGGCGACAGAAAAAGGTCGATCATTAGAACTTTTATAACACCCTTGGTGCATGATAAATAATTATTATTTGGCTTTTTACTGTCTTAACTGACTGAGCAATTTTAAGATAAACAAAACTTGAATAACTAATGAAATTTGTGCATTTGTTTACATGTAAATTAATATTGAACAGTTTATAAAATTCAAAAAATACACCCAAATTCTTGCGCTCACTTCGCAGCTTCCCTTCACTGGGAACTTTTCACCGTCCGGAAGGTCACTCGCCTGCCCTTTCATGAAAAGGCGCTACCTACTCAGTAGTCACTCTTCACCTTCCCTCCCCACCACAAGCGACCCTCTCCCCGCGATAACCCCTCTCAGCTGGGATCCGAAACGGCCCTCGCGCCCGTATGAAGCGAGCTGGGCATATCTGCATTAGAAGTTTGGCTGCATTCAATGACACAAAAAGTTTGTTACCGTAACGTCAGTCAATTGCATACCGTTCATTTTGCATGGAGTATTCGATTGTTTATTTGAAATGGAACTTTGCACTCAAACCGTTTTATTTTATTTATTTGTCAAAAAACAGTAAAAACTGTATATGACGTTTCCCATCGTTTTCCCATCATTTACTGTTAATTTGTTATTAAGAAACCAATTTGATCTGATATTGTACTATTACTATTTATTGCAAGGAATATTCGTATAATCGACAATGACAGCTGTTCGTCTGTTTCGAATCACCGAGGGCACATCGTTCACGTACTATACAGTACCTATGTAAAATTTCTGTTCGTATACCTGATATCTTTTTCAATACGTTCTGATTTTCATTCCTCACTGTTGATAAGTTTTAAAAACAATTTTATATGATCCAATCGCTTATGTAGACTGTTTACTTAGTACGTTTAGTTAGTTACTTAGTACTTAGTACGTGTCCAGAGTCTGAGAAATGGCTCTTTATTACAGCCCTGTAATAAAGTAGCCATCAATTGTCACGATAAACACCAAAATTGCTGCCGGCGAACTGAACAAAATGATGCACAAAAAACATTATTTTATTGAAAATTCTAGGAATATATATAGAAACACACATTTAATCATTCATTAAAAAAATAACACGTTTACCCATAATACTCATCAAATAACGAAGTATAATACGCCCTTTCGTATACATTGCTACGAACTTGCATTAAGTATTGGTACTTACTTTCGCTGCAAAATAAACTAATATAACTCTCTCGCAAACGTTCTTAATATTTCTTTCTCTTCTCCACTCATTGAAAATTTCGTATTCTTTACTATTCATATCTGGGAAGAATTTCTGGGTAGTAAACCTCCCACAACTTTCGCAGCTTCACTTTTAATACTTTCAGGAATATCTTCCGAATTCTCGCAAAAAGACAGCTATTGTCAACTAGAATATGCCCTTCAAGGCCTCCAATATTCTGCCGAAATCAATATAATATAATTCATCATTACGTCTATTTGTAGAAGATTAGCTCGGAATGTGCAAAGGCGATCGGATAAGACCAAATATTGCATATCATACTGCGATTTTTGTAGGAAGAGCTCTCAAGATAACTCAAATCCCATCTTCGCGATGGAATATGTCACGGCATTTCGTATCATTCACAGTCGTTCCGCTAGATTTCGCACGATCGCGACCGTATGAAGCAGTGCTTGCGATCATGCGACTTCTACCGGCAAGACCGAGAAAAGACGCGAAATGCCGTGACATATTCCATCGCGAAGATGGGATTTGAGTTATCTTCAGAGCTCTTCCTACAAAAATCGCAGTATACACGTGGATGAAAGACCATTGTGTGCTCTTGGTAAGTATACACTCGTGCTAACGCCAATAATGAATTAACTTAACATAATGTTCTATTTCAGACACTTATAAAATACAATACTATTAGGTACGCTTCTTAGACGAATAAAAAAGGTACTGCGTGCCCTAAATGCTATTATTTTTCGCGGTATCAGGCGTAGAAAATGTGGAGGTAAAGAAGTCGCTAAACTGATGTAACATTTCTGTGTATAAATGGGGAATTTTCAAACGAACTTCGAATTAGTAATGGTCTATGCAAAACTCTGAGCCCAAGTGACTTTGAGTACATTACGCTGGTTTTTATCTCCTAGAATATGCTGTAAGCGGAAAGAACTCAGTACTCAGTGTTTGAAAGAAGTAATTGTTAATCTAGCCTTTAAACGAAATTCATTAAGAAAGATAGGACAACGGTAAATATAACACATTTAACGCTGCAATATGTTGTTGACAAATTTAAATATAACGGTTTCACAAAGAATTTGCTTCGAAGAAGAAACGTTTGGACACGAGGGAAGAGCACCTTGCTATAAGGGAAATCAACGCAAACCCTACATTAAGTGTACCAAAGTTGCGCATTTTGGTGAAGCATGTCACGGGGAAAGAAGTGAGTCATTCTCCACCCTCCTCCGGATGCTTTACAGTCATGGATATACAGACCACGGAAGAATTCCTGAGAAGAGGCCATTTGTAAGAAGAACCATGTTCTGAGACACAAAACCAAGTTCGCGAAAGAAGTTGTTACTAAAGATCAGGAATTCTGGAATTCTATTCTCTGGTCTGACGAAACGAAAATTAATCTTTTCGGTTCTGAGGTTCATAGGTATGGAGAAAGGCCAACACAGCAACAGACGTGGCAAATACCCTGCCTACAGTAAAACACGGAGGCAGATCAATCATGCATCGTGGAAAGGTGTGGGAAACTTTTCATCGATGGTGTAACGAAAAAAACAGTTTATATTATTTTTGAAAACAAATATCAAACGAAGTGAATCTACAATGGAAATGCCAGCTGTTTATACAGGTGTCCCACCAACTATGGGCAACCCTTATAACTTCTAAACGGCTCATGAAATCGAAATGCACTTTTCCCTCGACAATGCGGAATCATGGGGGCAAGTAATATGCTATAGAAATAGTATTTGAAATATTTTATGTTCGTGATATTTGATCATCTTTAATTTTTTAAATAAAATTATATATTGTCTTCACCAGCAATTGATAGATCATAAAAAGAGGAATATAAAGATGTATCGCATGTTAGTATAGTATATTGTAAAATTATACCTTCTGACGTGATTTTAAAATAACGGACAATATTTCGTGTAGCAGCCCTTGCAAATATCGTCTTTGGGGAAGGTGCCCTTCGCGGCGTCAGCACTGTTGTGAGGGCTGCTACAGGAAATATTGGTCGTTTAATTTAAAATCACATCTCAGAAAGCATAATTTTATACTCAAAGTATTATCAGAACATTAACATATGTTACATTAAATTCCTCTTTTTATGGTCTATCTATTGCAAATGAAAAAATACATGGTTCCATTTAAACAATAAAAGATTTTTAATTTCTTGAAAACAAAAAATATTTCAAGCAAACACTCTACAGAATATTTCTTGCTAATGATGACGCATTGTTGAGCGGAAACTGCATTTTGATATCGTGAACCGTTCAGAAGTTATGGGAGTGGCCCATAGTTGGTGGGACTCCTTTATATTTCAGCAAGATAACGACAGCAAAATGTTTGCTGTCGTTATCTTGCACTTACTAACAAGGAATGGCTAATTTGGATAGTACCCAATAATTGTACATTCCTCCACAATCAGCTGATTTAAATCCAATCGAAAATACGTGGTCCTTATTGAAAGCCAGAATAAGAAAATAAAATATTTCGTCGAAGAAAAACTCACAGAAAATTGTTTTGGAAGAGTGGAAAACAGTCCATAAGTTTTTTTGTTTGTTTGTTTTGTTTAATGTCGCATCAACTACTCGGTCATTAGCGACCACTATTGGGAGTAACGTTATGACATGATGATGACACGATATGGTGATGAGAGAGGGTGAAAGGACGAACACATACAACTATGCCCGAGGCGGGACTCGAACCCGCGACCCCACGGTCCGAGACCACTACGGCACTACTGCCTTAGCGGTCTCGGCCACGGGCCGGCAGTCCATAAGTTTGTCAGATCCTTGTTAATTCAATGCAGCGAAGAAACAAAGCACTCATCAAGGATAAAAGATATTCAACGGAATATTAAAACTTCGTATATTATGTTTTGAATTTCTTCCTGTGTATATTACAAATGTTTTTGGTATTCACTATTTCTGTACGAACAGAAATGGTTCAAAGAAACGTTACATGTTTATGTTTAATGCAATATTTCTGTTTTGTTTAATGGTTAGCCAAAGAAAAGTGCAAAAACATTAAATATAGGTAATGTTGGAAGATGAACTTGTGTCGAATTTTAATTTAATAAGTATTAATAAAAGAGAGAATTAGATAGCATGGCCATGGGTAGAGTAATAAATATCAGATGGATGGTGAACTTGTGTGAATGTCTTGTAAATATGGAATCTACTGAATATTAAATATTAAATTAAGTTATTATTTACTTTAATTCAATAAGTTAAGTCAATATTAAATCCACTTAAAATGCATTTTTGTTATAAATTGTAGTCACGGTATTCAACGGCGTAACAAAGCACGATGAACACGCTTAACAAATCGTCGAAGGCTCGAATTATTTTTTGCAATTTATTTTTTTACCTTCAATGTGAACGCATGTTTTCAACACCATATTAGTGAAGTGATGAAAAGCGACGTAAAAAAATTAACTTTACTCGGGTAATAGATATATGAAACGTAAGTTTTTCCTCATTTTTTACCAATCTCATCTTTCTTCATCTTTTGCACCAAGACCATATTAGTGAACAATTTTGTTAGTCGTCATGTAGCGCATACTCGTAAGCCATTTTCTCAGCTAATCACGGACACTGCCTGAGGTTAACTGATTGTGCATCCAGATGTGGACTGCAAAGTTTGGCCAAAGCATTTGACGGCCTGCGGCTTCACAAAATGACTGGCGAAAACATCAATTCAAACTACGCGCCCCGAAATAATCAATAACCTCAATATTTTAATCTAGGAACATATCGGCCGCAAAACGCTGTTAGCATATGCCATGCATGATATTCAAATAAGAAACAGCAGGGGACTATCATTTATCGTATATGGCTCTTTAAAGTATAAGATATTCGTCCATTCTGAAGATATGCAAAAACAATTCGAGCATTTCCGGAATTTTGTTGAATTCTATAAGCTATTGGTTCGTCTTCAGCCTTCATTGTTTTGCCGCTGAATAACGTAGTAATAATTTAAAACAAGAATGAATTTTAAGTAGATTTAATAGATTATATTATTAATTTATGATAAAATACTTAATACTATTAAAGGCACTATTAAATATAGTATACGGCAAGCGATGTTTTCCTCATTCGACAGTTTCATAGAAAACGCGGAAACCGACGTAACGCCCAGCCCCGTTGGCAGAAGCCGCACCGGTGTCTGCTGTGACGTGGCAGCCGGGTTGAATTCGCGTCCGGAAGTAACTCAATTTTCTCAAGACAATTTCATTTCGGAAAACTGGATCTGCCATTCTTCATGAAAGAAGAGAATTAATATGGGGAATGGGTGAATCGGGAGTTAGTTTAGAGAAAGAGATAAGAGATTCGAGATTATGGTGTGGAGAAATTAAGGATGTGAAAGGGGTGGGTTTTTGGCAGACGACTGCCTGGGATTCGAGTTCATTATGTGACGAGCCAACTCACTACAGAGTGCATCTTTCCAGCAAGATGCATGCAGCAAGAAGAGTTTTGCTGAGAGGAAATTTAGTTCAACATGTTTGATATTGGTTTCTCTCAGATGGAGTTTTAATTGTTGAATTCGCGCTTAATCTCGCAGCACAGTATGGTCTGTTGAACCACAAGGGCAGAGTCGAGGCTACATGTTGGCACATTGTAATTTGTTTACATGTTGCTATAAAGTGACCGCCCAAATTAATACCATTCCGCCGTTCAATGATAATGACTGTGACCCGATTGGCAAGTGTCTTCGTGTGGGTATGCAACTGTGCCACGTCCGCAAACATATTTCAGAGACCCTAACATATTCCATAAAAATGTGAACTTCTGCAATTGTGGAAATTTCTGTAGTTTCAATGGAAATCACACTTATACCACATTTATAAACGCAATTTGTTATATTTCAGCAAAGCGTATTTAGAAAAAATGTACAGCAGTTCTCGAAAAATCTTGTATATGTGTTTTTGAAAAACGGTGACTATTTGATTCAAAATTATGCAAACCTACTCTATTTGAAAACAATGTGTAGGGCATTAATTAAAAATCTAATTCTGAAGAATAGATTTCATTCAGAAAAAATCTCTAGCTTCAATAATGCAGTTGCACGAGTCAAAACAATGGAATAAATCACAATTTTCTATGGCCAAACCACAAGCCAATCCACATTGACCGAACAGTTACAGCATGTAAGACGGGCGATAAGAAATGTTTATTTATTTATTTGATCAAAAAATGGGAAGTCAAATTATTGCTTACTATTACATGTTGCGACCTCTGCGATGAAAAATATTGCAAAACACAATGAAAAATAATTTCTTTAAAAAATCACTCGTGGAATGTTAAATCATAAGTGATACTGGTGAATTTTAAGCCCTGGGAACTTTGTCTAAAAGTCTTGGCAAACACCTTCCAAACCTATCAGGACTCTCGAAATACTGTCAGCTTCAAAATGCATGTTAGACAATTCCCACTTTTTGCGGAAAGTATTGTAGAAACAATCACAAACGAAAGCTTTTGCCAGGGAAGTTAATTACAACGTGGAGATGGTTTGCAATTGTTTCGGCAAATTAAAACCCCAGCCGTGGTGACATAAAATAACGAAAACAACAATACTATTACCACTACTTCTACTAATTTTATAATAATTATTATTATTATGATTAATAATAATAATAATAATATCCAGCAAATAAAAAGTATTTTCAAATGATGTGGTATTTACAGTTGAGAAATTTAAATTTATTTTCGAAAGATACTGCATGTGATGCAGATGAAAAAATGTGTAATGCCTAATGGTTGCTACTGCCTAATGGTCATACCGGCCGCTGGGCAGTAGCGGTAGGTCGCGAGGCGCGCCCTAGGGCCTGGCCAAAGCAGGCATTTTCTTCCTGGCGGCTGCGTGGGGATGGGGCGCCCAACACTCCCGCTGAGGGCCGCGTGACCTTGCCCCCGCTAGGCCCCCACGAGGCTCTCACGCTTCTGCTTTGCCAGCGCTAGTCGCGTGCGCTCCAGGAAGCGAGCGTTTAGAGTAATGACAGGAAGCAAAGAGCGCGGACGCCGGCGAGCACTTACCACTACTGCCGCGTTATAATGGATTCCTTTCAACTAAATTTCATACCTTCACACCTGACGCAAATTGCCTTACGACGCCAACGGTATTTTGCGGCTTGTTGATTTGACCAAGGGCTGTTAATCACTACACGAAAACTGAACAAAGTTGCTTAAACGTACAATACAAAAAATTGCTCCATAATTGATTTTAATTAAACAAAATATCATATTAGTGCTGTTGGAATATGCGGCACATGCAGTCTAAATGAGATGGTGTGTAATGTTCATTCTCAATTTTGTTCTGGCAGTTTGAGAAAAAAACACATAACAATTATTTCTCAAAAATTCTATTAATTTTTTATTTATTCAATTTTAGAGTATATAGTAATGTTTTAATCAGATACACTAAATATAAAAAGAGCATTGCTTCGATTAAAAACATAATAAAGACATCCAAATTATAAGCAATTTGTAGTAATGCAGGTACCACCAACCAATTAACCATCCGATATAGCAGAAATAAATACAGAACAAAAATAATATACAGTACAATGGTGTGGTATAAGTAACATAGTAAACAGCTTCTTCGCCAAATAGCATATATACATTTTTTTACTACAATAAATAAACTATTTTCACTGGTAAATGGGAGCTTGCTCTTGGGATCTAATCAGCATTTCTCTGTTGTTTGGGTGTAAAATATAGAAAAAAGTACGGTCATATCCATCCTCACCCCAACTTGGCGTTTGTGGTCAGGACACGTGAAAAAACTTTTAGAGAGATCATAAAAGAGTTACAAAATTGTAATAGGCCAACAAACTGACTTTTGTTAATTTCATTGGACTAAATAAAGAATACAATATTTTACTCTGAAACGTACTACATTTTTCCACCAAAAGGATTTTTTAAACTTTATGCTAATGTTTTACTAGCAAGAAGGCTACTCCACAAGTTCCATCTCGCTTGTAATTTTCTGTGATCCTGAAACAATAGAAATTGACGTAATTTAAATTTTAGCTTTTATTTGTGACTATTTTTTCTTTAGATATACTTTCTTCAAAAGAATAGACTTTGCTGGGATATTTGAAACTCAGCAAACACATTACAAAGCTCTGATAACATTTATTCTGTATATTTCACAAGTTATCTTATTTTTTTTAGACGATAAAAATATTTGTTGCCAAGGTATATGAAAAATGAATTTGTGCTATTTTTCGCGTAAAACACAAAATAACGGTCTAGATATAGTTTGAATTTCGTTATGAGCTTGAAATGTGGGAGGACATGTAGGAGGAAGGGTGCTTCTCCCCATTTCTGTAAAACTGATCTGCTCACATGCTCGTTTTCCATTCGGGTGCTTTTAAGGAACACATGAGACCATTCTGCGAAGAACATGGCGAGCATTTCCACCGAGGGATAACAGTAGAAAACATGCGATGGGAGATGATGGCCCATAATCATGATCGTCAGTCATCAGGAAAAACTGGCAAAAGTACGTCGATAAATCATAAAAGTTAGTCAGAATGATGCATTATAAATTAATAGAGGACTTGTGAAGCACGCAGCAAAAAAACATTGTTTTTTAATGTATTTTCTTAGTTTAAAAACCCAAGCAAATTTATCTTTGTTTGTGGAAGACGGAATAAAACTAAAAAACAAACAAACGTAAAAGCACAAAAAAGATAAAAATCCAATTATATCCATTTCTGTTGTTCCAAGGTAATAAAAAATCGTCCGTGAGCTAGAATTTGAGGAATATTTTTCTCTAGTAAGTAATTTGTGAAACTTTCTTGAAAATAGCGCAAAATTGTCATTTTCGGGAACCATATAGGTGCTAGTGTTTTTCACAGAAGAAGGGGCCAACTGATGGACGAACAGACATTAAAAAATTCGGCATCTGGGGTTCCCCAATGCGTGAATTCTGACTACAATACGTATGCGAGAAAGTAATTTAATACGTAAAAGAGCAAGAAAAAGAAAAATCCACTTTTACGGTGTCATGGTCCTACAAAATGTTTTTTCTACGATCATATAAAAATGTGGATTTCCACGTTCTGCTAAGCGTGCGTGAAGTTAATCTTTTCTTAAAGCGTCTGAAAATGTTACGAGCAGAAAAGGTTATTTTTCACGGTGTCATCCTGCCAACGTGTGAAAAAGACTTTTACGCACGTTTAAAACAGAAGAAAGAAAATAAAGCAAACATTAAAGACAAAACAACTAATAATTTCATTATTATTAAACTCTTCCCAATAATTATATAATTAAAATTACATACACATATTTAGAAGGTAACTCTCGTATTATGATGAACCTTGTACTTCGTATTATGATGAATCTCTCATAGATGTACACCAATTTCTTATCTAAAGAATGATATTTTGTAAAATACCATTGTATTTTTCGGGTTCTAAATTAGAGTAGAACTGTAAGTGGTTCGCATATTCGAGCTACTCCTGTGGTGTGAATGTCAATACCGCTATTATTGATCTTCAAATCAGAAATTTTACCCACGATGAACCAGTTACACAACAGAAACTCGTAGGTGGCAATAATTCTTCACGTATGTCGCTTCAGTGCCACTTGTTACACAGTCGTTAACGAATATGAGGCTCCCCTTCGATTAAACCCTGAGGAGTTTTTGATTTGATTTATTTCGTCAAAGAGCAGTAAAAACTGTATGTGACGTACAGGAGAGATGTATATTCTGCGCACGTTTCCTTGAGCTCCAGAATCTCTTCGCCAACATTTCATAATTAATAGTGACACATTCATAGATATTTCCGCTCCCGAGTTAGGTTCAGCAAACGAACCACAAATTCGTTGTTTTAGTATTGCTAAAAAATAGCACACCACCCTCTACTCCTCTCACAACTAGCAAAAGGAGACCTCAACAAAACGCGAGCTACATTTATGTCCAGAAGCAAAACAAGCGGCCACTCAACATTTGCTCAGTGGATCAGGACAACTGGATAAGAAATCTGATTGAGATGGGGATCAGTGATTCAGAAGCGAAAGTAGTACATCACTTGTTACAGGGATATTTAGTCTTTTTTATACAATACAGTGAAAATATTAAAAGTTGCATTGTATATCATTGTCAAAATAAATATTTGTTTTATTTTTGATGGTCAGCAGTCTCTAATCGTGTAAAAACAATTATGCTGCAGAAAATATTTTACTTGGCACTTAATCTTGTGTATCGACTTGCATTCTTTAATGTTTCTGGTAATGTGTTGTAAAGTAACGTATATGTACTATATGCGGATGTATTGAGTTGTTGACACTGTCTTCTGATGAATACGATTCCTAAGACGTGTGTTGTAATGATAAGTGCATGAAAATGTTCCCACGCCTATGTACATCAGTTTTGACGTATATCAACGAAAAGAGGCGCGTGTAGAAATCACATGGATGGCATTTGCTTATTAGTTGTACATTTTTTCTGCAATTTAAATGTCTGGATACACGATGAGCATTCTCAGAATATTATGCCTTATCTCATACGGGAATATAAATAGTACATTTTCAAAATACACGCAATGGGCTGCATAAAGACTGAGTGAATTTGAAAGAATTCTCAATGCGTAACATAATGAACATAATTTAGTGTTTAATTCAGTTATATGGATATTCCATTTGAGATTTGGCTGAATAGAGAGACCAAGGAATTTTGATACTTTAACATCAGCCAATTGCATATTGTTCATTTCCAATGGCGCATGCGATTGCCTCTTTGAAATGCACAACTTCACAGAAACCGTAAAAAGAGTAAGACGCAACAAACTATGATTGTATTTTTACACAATCGGAAAAATACTCTTTCGTGGGTGAAATTATTTTTTTTGCACGATTTCGATTTTTCTTTTTCTCGATCGTGCAAAAAAATCATTTGGCGCAATTATTATAAAGTAACTATTTCGGTCGAAAAGTTGACCCTTTCTCAGCTGCTTTACATATTATCACTATATTACTAGTAGTATACAGAAAGTAAAAATGAAAATTGTACTGTAATGGAAGGAAATATATGTGATAGGGCTGTGGTGCCTCAAACGTGGCTTACCTTAATGTAATACAAAAGTATTTTCATTTTTCTGTTTATGTGGTGTTTAAACAATAATATTCTACAGAGTGCTACTTAATGTTATTCAAAATAATGTCTTAACCATCAATTGTTCAGTGTCCAGTATTCCTGTTATGTCCAGTTGTATAATATGCAACAAGTCTGTTTTAGACACGTGGTTTCAGGAGGGTTACAGTTTATCAAATGATTACGCCAGGAAACTCTTCTTTTAGGACTAAAAATGCCTGATACTTTGCGGGTTGCCGTTGGAGACGAGACGAGAGTGTATTAGGGCAATGTTACACTGAACATCAACAACTGTGCATAGAGGCATGAAAACCAAACTTTTGGAGCTTGCCAAGAAGATCATTGCACTGCTCAAAACAATATATTCATGGATATAGATCACAAGATCACTATTAGAGGACTAGCTCAAACCGATACATTGATGAGTTAGAGCAGTGTTTTCCCGAGCCTTTCAAATACTATTAATGTAATTAATTTCACAAACTACCAAATCTTTCCATATCCGTTTTCGCATCAAATAGCTTTACTAAACGCCCATGTATTTCAGAATTGTATGTGAGAAATAACACAAAACTTCGTATACTACTATAAAACTTGACAATTATAGCGCAGTCCCAGAACAACCTGATTTTTCGTCTTCTTTCAGGTGGATTGTTCTGTTCGCCAAAAGTGTATTATATCACTGTCTGCTTCAAAACTTGTATACACTCGCTCAATGAACTCGATACCTCAATTCAGATAAAATAGGAGTTTTCTTTTCCCGTGGTGAGGTGAGTATCTAATTTACAGGCAAGCCAAAAATGATTCCTCTCATCACGAAAGAGACATTCCTCTCATCACGAAAGCTACGGAGAATATCAATGTACTACATTATGTTTACATGAATATTAATAACATACACTATGGGATGAAATTATTATAACAGAAAATACTTGGTTCTAGTAATTATTGTCTCCGTGACTTGCGCATTACCTCCGAAAACACATTTTCCATAAAATGCTGTTTGCAATTTTTCATCTCAATTCTCATCTTTTTCAGTTATTTGCAATGCCATCATGAGTTTGCTTAGCTGGCGTTTATAGAAGTAAGGTCCCTGTGTTGGTAAATACCTAAGACTGCGACACGCTTCACACGACGCAACAGACGCAAAGAGATGTACAGGTGACGTCGGAACTTCAGTAAACTGTCTTACTTAGGCCAATGAAAATAACTAATATTAATTGTAAGTATGATATTTAATTGAAACGTAATGGATGGTGTGCCAACCTCGTTTCTACACCAGTTCAAGATGACAGAAAAGCATTAGTGGTGTTTCGCGCACTTAGTGTATATAAAATGAAAAGCCTTCGATACACGGTATTAGATATAAAATGACACAGCAAATGCATAGTGAGAAACGGTCGCATGGTTAGCATCTGTGTCCGCGCAAGTGTGAAGATGGGTGGCAGTTAGGTTTCTCAAATACATTTCTGAAAGTACAATTCTTTTTATAAAAGAAAATTCTAATAAATTAAATACGGTACAAATTGTTTTCCACAATGGTGTGACTTGCACAATGGTGTAATAGCTGCCTGACTATTCAGACCTGATGAATGAAAATGACGAAACAATAATTGCTACAGTGAGCCACATCAGTGTCTCCATACACACGGTGAGTTCGTAATTGGGCAAAAACGATATATTATGAAAAAAAACTGACACCCAAAAAAAACCCTCTGAAAACAAGTTGAACGCTTCTCCATTTTATGATAATGGCACGCGTAGTTGAGATACTTGTGACATTTTATCAAACATTGGCTATTTCTCTAATTCCACTATATTTGATGTTGAAATTCCAACGATGTAACCACCAACTCCCTTCTCTTTTGCGAATGGAAGTTAGTCACATGGAAGTTAAATCCGGGCTACACAAAAATCGGTACAAATCGGCAGTTAACACAGACAACAAATAATGGTTTCAGTCGGGAGCATTAGGATTTTGATCTTAATTGATGGCTGTAAAAAATTGTTTTAACGCTTTTATTTTTGAGAAAGTACATGAAGTTTTATAATAACTGCTTTAAAAATTCGCTACCTCAAAACTAAGAGCTAAGTTTTAGATATGAGAGGGTGATTAGAGGTTTCTGTACGTCGCACTGAATTTTTAAAAAGTTTGGGATAAATATTTTTAATTAAAATAGGGATCAATAGAGGTTGGTTTTGTATGCAAAAATCATACGTTTTGCTCATTATTACGTGGAAAATTATCAAATTTATCGAATAAGCATCTTGAAAGATTTTCAAGGCAAGTTTTATTTTTCATATTTTGCATGCTTGAAGGTTTCGGTTATTTCTGCAGAGTGTACAAAGTTTAGAAATAAATGCATACAATGTTATGATACTTCGTAACAATTTTGCATTCCTCACACATATACTCATATACAACAAAATATATCTACACAAAAATAAAACGTCTCGAAATATTTATTTTTCTATTGACTTTTTGTTGACATTTCAAAGTAGTAATAAAGACAATAGCGCAATTAAACATTTTTTAGTTTTTCTAAATTGCTAGATAGTAAAAAATATATATCTGGTCAATTTTAAACAGCGTATTTTAGACGTATTTTAAAGACTTTTAGTGCACAGGATATGGTATATTTTTAAACCCATTAACAATAATGTTTGTGCATTCATACCTTACTGAATATCACGTACAACTTACACCATCAATATGTGAATGTATTTTTTTAAAGTAACGCGAAACCGCCCTTTTTGGGACAAATGTCGTATTGTAGAACAACCTATTGTAAATAACATATTGTAGTATAACACTCAAACTGGGCATGTGATACCACGCAGGAGATAACATGCGTCGCGTTCAAACATCCTTTCGAATTAGATACTTTCCTGAATGACACCCAAAAACTGTGAATTATTTATTCTTAATGGCGTGAACATAACTGCATTATTTATTCAGTTTAATTTGCAAAGTGGTCACTTCCGCAAGTGCCACCGAATTGAAGGAAAACTCGGTGATAATTAGTGCTAGTTGAAAACAAGAGCAACTTTTACGAAACCTGGCAGATCAATCAGGCCTCCGTTTCGTAAAGTAGCAAGGGCGTTTGTGGAGCACTGACCTGCACGTACTCCGCGCAGATGTCGATGGACGAGACGAAGGAGCAGACGTTGTCCACCGTCCAGTGGGCGACGGCGGAGGCCGCGTCGGGGGGCCCGCCGCAGGGCCGCTCGGCGCCCGCGCACACCGACATGCAGGGCAGGGTGCGGCCGTACGCGTGGTGCGAGGTGACGGTGGCGGCGGGGGCCGGGGCGGCGGCGGCGGAGGCGGGCGCGGGGCCGGGCGCGGGGGCGGCGGGGGCGCCGGGGGCGGCCACGCGGGGGCTGCCGGCCGCCGCGCCGCCGCCGCCGCCGCCCGCCGCCGAGCAGCGACTCGAGGGCTTGGGCGACACGCTGCCCACGCGCTTCGCCCCCAGCCGCTCCTTGGTGGAGCGCAGAGCGTCCATCATGGCCATGTTGAGCACGGACTCGCTTTTCAACAGGGCGTCACTCACACTCACGTTCCTGTTCGTTCGCGCCTTTTTGCTATATTGCGCCACGGAGCCCGCGGACAGGTCGAGCGGGAAGGCCTCGGAGGACGACGAGGAGGAGGCGGGCCTCTTGGCGGAGCCCTTGAGGTAAGTCTCGAGCTGGCTGGCGTTGTGCGCGTGCGCCGTGCGCACCAGCCCCAGCAGCGCCTGCGTCGACCGCATGTCGATCATGGGCGGGAAGAGCGCCGTGTTGGCCGCCGCCACGGCGCCGAACGCCGACGCGCCCAGGTTGTACAACGCCTGCTGGGCGTCCACGCCGGACGGGGACGCGGCCGACACCATCTTCTTGTCGGCGCTGGCGTCTTTGCCGCCGGAGGCGAAGGCGGCGCAGGCGGCGGCGGAGGCGGCGGCCGCGGCGGCGGCGGCGACCGAGCCGGCCGGCCCGCCGCCCGGCGCCGCCCCGCCGCCCGCCCCCGCGCCCGCCCCCGCGCCGCCCCCCGCGCCGGCGCCGCCCGCACTGCCCTTGTGCAGCGACGCCGTCAGCGCGGAGCCGCCCGGCCCCATCAGCGACAGCAGCGGGCCAGGGCCCGCCTTGAACGGGTTGAAGCGGCTGTCCAGCGCCACGGGGTAGCCGTTGCGCGCCGACGGCCCGAAGTAGCTGCAACAGCCGCAACGCACACGCTCGCCATTACGCTTGGCAAGGCACACTATGGTCTGTCGCCACCTGCCCAGAAGAAGGCCTCTGTCCTCGCGTAAGTTGTCAAATCAATTACGCGCTCATTAAAACATTTCCTCTTACAAATATTTCATGCAATTTGAAATAACAGTAATAATTATCCCTCCGGTTCTTATTCACAACCTTTTGCTCGAATTCTCAAAATATCATTGTTATTTTCCTTTTTATGTCCCCGCAAATTGCGTGTGTAAATTCTACGACCGTAGGGCCGTTAAAAGACCCATGTGTATTCTAAACCTTAAAAATGCCTACAATGGCCATTGGGATCCGTTTTGGAATACGAAATCTCTGAATATTTAATTTTTTTTTTGTTGTTGAAATGCATATTCTAACCCAGTGCATTATTTTGTGTTCTTACAGATCAATGTAGCCAGCGATTTGTGAAACAGTTTAGGAAAGCAGCGAGGAAGCAAGTAAGAAACTCACATTCTCCCAAATCATTAATCACAAAGACGTTGTTCCCATAACTCTGAACTATGTAAATGTTTGGCTAGGTGTTTTAAATTTATGCGCGGAAACTTCTAAATTTATGAACGTGAGGTTGAGTGATGAATCTACGAGAAAATATTTTATTCAGAATAAAAAAACCGTACCGAATTTTCCGTATCGAAGCTCTGCCAAAAGCAAAAGAGTCTGTATAACATAGCAGGAAAAATATCTTCCAAAATTCATTTATTGTGAAGCATCGGGAAATGGTAAAAACACATTTAATTTTTTGCGACGATATTGTTTGGGATATTCTTTTGCACGATTTTGAAATCATATTGGTTCTAATTAGTTTGCACTATTGTACGCATCAGCTCTCATGGTGTTCCCGCACTGCGATCACATACGGATAAGAATGATGTGGCCTTGTTGATGAATGGTCGAAATTATCTAACACAATATGAAATTGAAAATAAGTATGAATCCATACTACATCTTTTATATCGTTAGAGCACTTATTACGTTTTTATTGGCATGCCTCAAACAGCAATTGTGTCATAAATACACAACCACAAAGTAAATTCTCGTTCTATTAAAATCATCCGTCTTGCCAAATACTCAATAATAGTTACTGTCAATCATACTATCATCAACGCATCTCTACTACATTTCCAGAGGATACGAAGTTTATGTATACTGGAGTATGTCACGGTAGTTGCTACCAGTGTGATTCGATGGAAATCTCTCCTCCAAGAAGTTTACCACTTCGTCACAAGAGAATAGTAGTAAAAGCTGCTATGGAACTTGCACGTACGATACAATTAGGGGAGAAGTTGATTTATCTACATGCGTTGTTATCTTTATCAACATTTTTCACTTTAATTTTTCTGCACACGTCGTCTTTTTTTACTTGAATTCAATTAGTAAATTCGGGTTCTAAATTGTCCCAGCAGAAAATAGTATTTATTTTTCAATTTTTCATTACATATTCGAAACCAGTCCTGCTGTTGGAGCATTTTCATAAAAAAAAAACTGTTTTCATACAAATGAGATACCAAATACAGATATTTTGTCTAAAGTTCACAAATCCTAAGTTGTAAAGCACCTCGTAAATGTGAGTCATAGTCTTTTGAGATGATATTAAATTTTATTGAAGTCCACGCTTACAACTCAATTTCATATGCTGAACTCTGATAAAACATGTTGACAGCGATGTATGAAAAATTCAATATCATGTTTGTAAATCTGTTGTGAGTAAAATAATTTATCGCAGGAAATCTTGTTCCTAATCAACATCAAACCCTTTTATATCCTTTGATAAACAGGCTGCTGCAGCAGGTTTCGACATGCCGTTGCTCTAAGAGAATTGAGTGCGCCTTCTACCGGTAGTTTCCTTCCCGGCCACGAGTTGCGCTGGAAGGGGCTGGCATGCCGCTGGCTGGCCACAGTGGCGCGAGGCCTACCTGGACCACAAGTGGCACCAGAACTTTGGCATCCCTACTCTACCGGAATCGCTCTGTCCTTCGTATTGTTGATTAATCATTTTCTGTCTCGGGCACGTCAACTATGGTCATCAGTCCCGTATGTATAGGTACGTACTATAGCCTGGGTCCTGGGAGGAAGTTGTGTTCCCCCCGCTAGAACGTGAGATCCATCGCTGACCTACATGCCAGCTTATGGGGGGGGTCCCGCTCCAAGTACTCGCCAGCGGAGCACCGCCCCAGCCCGGACACGCCCTAAGCTCCCGACATACCTCCCATCATGCGTGGTGACGTAGTGCATCCAAGTGTGCGTGAGTATAAATATAGAAGAGGAGCGGAAAAAACAAGGATAAGGAAGAAAAGATAGCGCGCGGTCTGTGGCCTTTTATAAAAGTAATACTTCGGCATTCCCGTAAAGTTTAAATAAAAGTAATGCTTCGCCTGGTAATGATTAAAGAAACAATGAAATACTATCGATCAGAGCACCTGACCAGTAGAATTCTCTTGCAGACAGTGGCTGAATTCGACTTAGCTGTATACATACTAGTGTCAAAAATGCTCCACCGACGGGATTCGAACCGTAGAACGTCCGGGTCAGGGTCACTGCTGTGGCAGTTGTTGCCCTAAACTACCTCAGGCGGCCTTTCCTTTCGTAAAGGATAAAGAAAATTAACATTTAGTGAAATGGAATAACATACTAATAATTCATTGTAAAGATGCTGAACCGGGAAATACAGAAAAGCCAAAAAGCAAGCCAGTCTGACGAAGGATGTAATACACAAGGACTAAATAATTCCTGCCACCACTGTTACTGCAAAACTGTGTTTATCATACTGGATAGTACACAAAGATGTCTCCAGACAAATTTTTTTTGACAGGAATCTTGATCAACTTCCATTACTACAACACTTAAATATGCTTCACACTAAAAAGCCTGTACAATGGGAAGCTGCTATGTTCACAGTTCCGATTACAAGATATTTTCACAAACGCAAAAAGGAAACTCGCTAAGCATGCTACATTTTCTGTATTTGTTATTACTGTCAAATGTGTGGAAATGTCTCATTAAAGTCCGAATTTAAAATTAGAAGGAAGTAATTAACGGACGTGGAGGGGGACGCGATGTCGCGTTTGACCTCTACGACGTTACGATGTACTACCTACACTCTACGATATCCCGTTGACAATAACAACACTCCCTGCTCACGCTGCTCACAATGTCCACTCACGACACGTACTTCAGCACAATATTAACCTCCCTCTCGGCACTTGTAATGACGATCAGTTCATTAACTACAACATCGGGCGCACGCAATTTATTTTTTCATGAATTTGTGGTCACAACACTGGAAAATCGAAGCGTCAGATTCGCATTGCCTTCCATTTCAGAATTGGGGTTACTAGGAGACTACAAACTGTCAACCACGTTCTAATTTTATTTGCAGCGCGAGTAGTCAGGTTAACTGGGTCAATGTTTGCATTTTCTCCTTTGTTTTTGATTAGTTAGCCAAACTTCTTACATAATATTAAGTCATATGAAAGGAATAGCAACCCACATTATTAATTTTTAGCTTGAACCAAAATTTCGTGGGATGTACAAACGGAGTTGAGAAAAAATGCCTCAATTAATCTTAGTTTGAGGTTAACTAAGCCACCATTGGAGTTAAATGAGCCATTAGTGTGTATGTCGGACACAATTTCTCTCTGCAGGGATAAGCTCTATGCTTCCGATTGGTCTCCTGATACGTGTGGTAGTGTATTGCAGCAAGCTCAAGTATAACTATATACGCTTCTGACTAGTCTCCTGATATGTGTGGTAGTGTAGTGCATGCACGCGTATGTATAACTGTAACTGAAGATGTGGTGACAAGGATGAGGAGGGGAAGACCGCGCGCCGTCTTTGGGCCGTTGATAAAGTATTGCTCTGGCATTATTACTTCCTCGCATTATTTCTAAATCTGTAGTTTTCAAAAATTTAGAAAGTATAACGAAAGCGAGACGTTCTTTTAAGCGTTCCTGGAGCGTTTTTTGAGAAAATAGTTTTTTTTAGGAATTGCATATATTTCAAGTGCAAATTACGCGAAAACTACTTTAAACAATTTTCAAAGAGCTGATGTTTTTACAACAGACTTTGTCTGAGGCAAAAATCGCTATTTTCAATATTGTAGTTTTCAAATGTTGACTTTTTGCAATTTTCGCAAACAACAAGGAGTTCGCCGAAAATGGTACTAGCACCATATTTTTACCGTTCTGAGGAGAAAATTTAAAGAACAAATTTGGTGCGATTATTGAGAAAAAGTGTTTTAAAAAGTTTAATTTTCCTATATTTCGCGCAAAATTACACGAAAACTACACATATTTTCCAAAATTGAACATGAACTTATTTGAAGAAAGGGCTTTAAGGAAAAGATTTACAATGGAAAAACTATTTTCAATATTATAGTTGTAGGAAGACGCCCAAAACAAAATTGCCCTTTTGCAATTTTCGAAACACCTGGGATTTCAACAAACATGCGACATCTCTTAAGCGTCCTTATGCTATTCAATGACAAAGTTTTAAAAAAATGTGCTGCCATTTTTGAGAAAATATTGAAATGTTTTTGAAGTTTCATGAAAAGTACTCTCAAAAACCAAAATATCCTCTGAAAGTCCCAAAGCCTGTAGTTCGTTTAGATTGATCGGGGACTCTGAATTTTGGATAAAATTGGCTGTATGGTTTAGGCGCTAGCGTTGACCACATACGGACAGATAGACCTTTTGCCATCAATCCATTTTTCGGTATCAAGAACCCACAAAACATGGATTCTGGCTACTAAGACATTTTCGTTTCTAAGGCCCGGAAATAAGAGTTTCTCAATGAAAATTCGCTGTTTTTCGGCGCACGATTACATAACTTTTTCTTACGAAATTCCTTAGTAAGGGTGCGAAAGTTAAAAAATTCTCAAAATGTCATTTCAAAATTCTTGTTTAACTCAAAAGTTTAATTTAAGGAGTAACTGCGTCCTTCTTGGTAGCCTTAATTCGAAATTTCCAAAAGATAATTTCCGTCTGTCTTATTTCTTTGAAATAAATATTAAAAAAATGCATATAAAATAAATTCTTCTTGCATCTTCTTTGATCCTTGAGATTTCTAAGATTAACACAATATTATAAAATTTGGTGAGTGATATACGATATATATGCACGTTGTGGCGTTTCTCGTATTCCACTATGAAATTAGGATACAATGATGTACCTTTCAGCAAGACAGTGTGAGCCCACTTCGGATTTACATGGCATTTATTACGTCGAAAAGCATGATTAGAGAATCTGCGTATGGATGGTGTATAAATTGAAATGCAGATGTTCGCGTATCACTGCATATAGATGAAGAGAATCCCATAGTTTCTCTCACTCCCAGTTTCAGGAGGGCTCCAAAGGAACGGAAAGCCTCAAGGTAAGAACTCCTCCTGTGGATAAACAAAAATAGGGAAAGGGAGTTAGTCCCGAAAGAAGACAAACGCTCAGAGTGACATTGAATGGTAGAGTATTCCAAAGCAGCTGGTGCACCCTCCGCGCTTGATTAAATGATTGGTGTTTCTACTTTGGTCATTAGTCCCGTTAGTGTAATACATGATACCATTGATATCCCGGGAGGTGGCGGGGTTGCTCCCTCCTGGTGCGTAAGATTCGGTGGAGACATACGGCTTTCGGGATATCCTCCTCTAAGTATCTCCGGCAGCAGGGCATCGTCTCAATCGGGACAAACTCTAAGCTCCCGACTGCTCTCCCGGCATGTGTGGCAGTGTAGTGCGTGTAACTGTATGTGTGTAAGGGAAGAGAAACACGCAAGGATGTTGAAGAATATTTCACTCGCGGCCCATTTGTTAAGGAACTGCTCCGGCATTAGTCTGTTATTAATAGGGAAAACAAAGAAAACTACCGATGAGAGGAACTAGCAGCTAGAATTCTCCTCCACACAATGACTCCCCTGAAGACTTCCTCATAGCTCTGAAGCTAGTCTCGAAAGCTCCGCCACCATTGAGACTCGAGCCCTAGGACCTCTCGGTTCGAGGTCGCTGAGAGACAAAGGAAGCACGGTCTTTGAAACAACCCAGCCGCCCACCCCACCCCCTGCCAATGAAAATGGAGTTACGCAGTAGAATAGATACAACCGCATTTTTTATACATATTCGACACATTAGGTGATGTGAGAGACATGTGCTTTATATGCAGAAAAGTGTTTGAAAGGTTGAGTTGTAAAAGTTACATCCATGAGAAGTTGGAAATGAAACGTTAATTGTTTAGGGTAATTAATAAATCGGTCGAGACTTTTTGCATCCTTCGTTGAGTGGTTATGTATAAAGCGAAGTGTTGTGAAAAGTCTTTCTCGAAGCATATTTCGTTATTATGTTGTTGGAGGCGCACAGGTGGATGCGTGGCGTGCACACTGGGACTACTCACTCGTTGGGGTTGGTGTTATTGTACTTGGCCGCCAGGCTGCGCATGAAGTCGGAGTAGTTGCGCGACATCATCTGCTCCATCTGCTTGATGTGGCCCGTGGGGAAGGTGGCGGGGCTGGCGCTGGGCGGGGTGTCGGGGTAGGAGAGGGAGGGCGTGCCGCTGCGCGACGAGGAGCTGTTGTTGTCGGCGTGTTGGCGGGCGCTGGCGCTGGTGCTGGGGCCGAGGGGGCTGAGGCGCTCCGTCTTGACGGGGGTGGCGAGCCCCCGCGGCCCCGTTGGCGCCGGCCGCCGCGCCGCCTCCGCCGCCGGCCCCGCCGCCGCTGGGCCCGTTCCGCCGCCGCGCCGCCGCCCCCGCCGCCGGCCCCGCCCCCGCCGCCGCCGCCCTGGCCCGCAGCGCCGCGCGGGGTGCCGTTGTTGGCGAGGTGGTCGGCGCCGCCGTTCATGGCGGCGGTGGGCGCGGCGTCAGCGGCGGCGCCGCCGCCCCCGCGGCGCTTGCCTCGGCCCTTGGGCGCCACCGCGGCCGACGCCGCCGACGCCCCCGACGCCGACGCCGAGGCGGCCGCCGCCTGCGCCTGCGCCTGCGCCTGGGCCTGCGCCAGCTCCGCGCTCGCGCTCTCCGCCTCCCCCTGCGCCTCCCCTGCAACACAGCGCGGCCCGCTCAGCGCACAGCGCCGCTCCGGCCATCCGGCCTCGGCGGACTGGGCGAAACGCCACGGCTCCTCCAAGGTCGGATCGACCCTCGCGTGCGCAAATCAACGCAATCACGCTAAGAAAAGTGGATTTTACAGCATTCATGATGGGAAACGTTATCTGGGTTCGTAGGCTTCCGTGGCCGCAGTCATTTGATTCTTGACTGTCCAGGATGATCCGCGTCTCAGTCAGTCGAGCTGACGTTTGGGCCATCATAGGGTGGCCCAAACTTCTTAAGCAGTATAGCTGTGAAGAAGTCCACAAATGAAGACCGAAACCTCAGCTCGACCGACTAAGGCGTGGCTCATCCCGGACAGCCAAGAATCAAAAGGAAAACTTCTTTACCTTCATGGTCGAATTGCTTAAAACGTGATTTTGCGGTACGCGTACGGCAAAATACACTTCGCTGCACGCGTAACGCAAAGAGAACATGAACATATAAATCAAATGGATACTATAAAGTAAACAAAACACTCAAGTAACATGAATTAATAGGGTTGGTGCTTCGCATATTGCGAGTGATCCCAAGTCTTGTAACTTCTATGCATTCTTGGTAAAAAGAATAAGAATGTCCAACGAAAGTGTCTTGGTCGTACTAATTTGAATGTCGGGTCGGGTCCTATCGTCGCCACGTCCGTCAACATTTCATTCTCTTGCCAAAGACTCACTTTCTGTGCTAGATACGTACATAACTGCTCTGTATATATTTATGAAATACGATTTATGCGACCATTTAAAAATTGGGATTTTTTTTTTAAAAATGGGAACAAATTTGATCTTGTTCAGCCGCAATCTTATTCAAAAAGGTTCAATAGCCATCCTCTTTGGTATTCTATCATTTACGAAGTTTATATCGAGCCCCATGTCTTCCGCGAATTTTGAAGGGATTCAGCTATTCAAGAGCCTTCAACTTTCACTACCAACACGATTACTTATTTTCAGCATTTTCGAACGAATTTCACTTCTCGAAAAGAAGCAAAACCTGACGCATCTGATATAAAGAACAATACTCACTGCCAAATGTTGAGGGGAGGGAGAGAGGACTGAAATAATTATTTTGTTTCTTACTGATACGTTAATGCTTGTTATTCCTTCCCTTCGATAACTTATCTGCATCGAGAGGATCTTAATTACGAGGGAAATACGAAAACAGTTGAATGATGCTACAGGTTCTCTTATGGAGGGAATTACGAGAAGAAATTATGAAAACATAATGCGAGGGAAATATGAAAGGACAAAGTCAAGTTAACATCTAGTTAATTACTAAATAAGTAAATCTGAATCGTTAAAATTGAGTAAAACATAAAATCATGTATTTAGTACAACGGGTTTTAAACTGGTTCTAATGATCTCGGGCGACAAATATCCCCACTCGATCATTGGATCCTTTATAACGCCTTGGGTAAATAAATAACTACTTTTTTAATCAACCAAAACCCGATACGTTGCCCTGCTCCTCCAGAAGTAGACGCATTTCAGCGCCTGGTGATTTTCCAATCCCCTCCTGCTTTTTCACTTGTGCTCCCGTGGAACAGGGCGGAGTCGGTGACCTCCATTGCTGGGCGCTGCCCGGCGTGAATTTTGTTATGTTCATTGCCGACCTTGAACGCTGAGCAAGGTAATCTACGAAGAATTATTTTCGTAAACGGGCGTTTGTACAAAAAACAACTGAGGGCAAAGCGGTGCGACTAAGCTCTACTACAAAAAGTCGTGTGTGTTGGATTGAAGTACTTCATTACATGTAAGCCGCATTTTATTAATTTGTGCACATCACTCGTTACAATTACAGCAGTTATTTAAAGTGCCGTCCATATCATTCAATGCTAGCATTGCATCATTCAACCCATATGTTCACAAAACCTTCCAAAAAGGGTTTTTGTGGAAATGCAATGTACTTAAAAAGTATTTTCATGTTTTCTTAGTCTTTTACTCTTATCTGCTACAAATATTTTCACGAAGTGTATGCATACGCAATGCAATGAAATCATCTAGTAATATGTGTTTCGCTGTGCCAGCGCTCAATAACCGATAAGGAATCCCGGTTATTCAACACATAACTGAGAATGCTCAAAAAGTCGGTCAGTGACGTTACAAGAACTCTTCCGTGATACGGTTCTTTCTTAAAAAAAGCAAAACAAGCGTGTGCTATCAAACCCTACTCATATTTTTTTTACAAAAGTTATGACGAATTTAGGTGGGGATGGGTCGTTCATAACAATTCGAAGTGATATAGTTCAAATTCAGATTCTTCCCACCTAAAATGCGGCGAAAACATCACGTTCATATAAAAGCTATTCATAGCCACCACACATCCCTAGATATCGCCTTCTCACAGAAGGTTCGTACAGGTGCCCGTGATGCATTGCAGCTATGATTCTTGAATGTGGCACCAAATATTGAAGCGGTCGAAGTCGGGTTCTTGGTTGTGCCATACCTTTTACCTTTGGACAACGAATTGTCAAGAATAGAAAAACATATACGCGCATACACAGACATAACATGAGTCACATTACTTTTAAAGAATCATTATAGGATAATGGTCTCAAACCTAACAAATGGCATTTGAAATTTTCAGCAACCAAACGTCTTTCTTTAACGAAACCTTAAAAAACATTGCGAAAGAATAAACCTTCTACAACAGCCCACTAGAAGGCCTGTGTAGCTATTTCCCAGAGAGGGAATTGTTTAATCAGCTGCAGGGTAATTTTCTGCCTGCAGGAAATCAGGAATATGGAAAACCCATTCAAAAGACATTTTGTTGATGACTGTAAAACTAGAAAATCTTGAGTATTTCTAAAATACAATTTAAGAAAACAAAGAAGAGGAGGTAGATATTTTGGAAATTGTTTATTATTGTTGGAATGCATTTATTTACATATTTATTTTATATGCTTTCTAGAACTTTTTACAGAATTTCACAACAAATAACCATCATTATTATCCTGAAATTCCTTTTCTTTTAGGAAAATGTTCGATATACGTTGTACATTTTTGCATATCCCTACCCGTGCGTTTTTTAAAAATTTGTTGCCTCAACATTTCAAATTTCAACTTGCCAAATAAACATGTGTAATTTGCAAACATGTGAAATATGTATATAATTCAGTGAGACGTACACAGACTTGAGTAAATGTGATATACATAATTTAACTTTAATTTGATTTTTGAAAAATTGTTTTAAAAATTACAAAAACTGGATTTTTCCAACAAAATCAGCTCATTAAAAAAAGAATGAGTATTACGGGGTAGATCAACTCGGAGTACAAAGTGAATACTCCCGTAATTCTGTACCGACATACATACATTCTAAAGGATTCATCGTTTATTTTCAAAAATGTGGACGCGGGAAGATTTTTGTTTCTCCTGCATTTTTGTTTCGAAATTGAATGACAGCTTTTTCATAGAAAGTGCCTCATAAATAAACCTTGGGAAGTGTAAGATTTAATGAAGTATTGACCGTTCGTTAGGAGAAAAATAACGTACCTCGCATAATGAATACTATCTCATAGTCGCTCTTTCAAAATTTCTGATTAAAAGGTCATTTTCTAATGGTTTACTTTCTGGATAAGCGTGGTGGAGGTTAACTCTTTTCCAATCCCTGAAATATTCAGTTACTAACAATTCGAAGAAAAAAATTATTCGTCTAATTTTTTCACCGTACTGAGTATAATATGTATATTAACTATACATAAATACTTTGTATTTCAAAACGCAATACGCCGAATTAAAAACAAAAAGTGAAAATTGATAAATAATGTTTCTGTGGAACTGTTTTTGCAAGAGATAGCTGAAATATTAATTGGATATCAATTTAAAAAAATAATTAAATAGTATAATTTACAAATAGAAAGTGTGTTCCATTTTGTAGCACATTAGTTTATTACAGACCACAGAACTGCCTTATTTGACAGTGAGCTAGGCAACACACACGACTAACATGTGTTCACTCTTAAGGGTTGCGTTGCCCCTGGGAGATGAATATCCTAATTAGCTTAATTACATAGAGTAATATAATAAAACGATACGTTATTCCTAAACGAGATATTTTGGAAGTAGTGAAAGTCATCCAATCTCTATTGAAACAAATGTGTTAATAAACGTTCATGATATTTTACCCACAATATTTGTCACGGTGATACATGTGCATCGTCATTCTTCCGAGGTGGACATTTTTACCTACCGATCATTTGATAATTTGATAATTTCGTATTTTTAGCAGAGTGACCATTTCTAATCACTTTCATACGTTTACAGACAAAATTAATCATTCTATTTAGGGATCATTGCGTCATCCGTAACAGAGTGTTATAGTTGAATCAATATTTGTCTCCTGCTTAAAACAATCGGGTAAATTTCAAGCAGGAAGGGTAATCTCACAAATGTTAATGCATGAACTGAATGAAGTTTAACGGGCAAGTGAACTGTTCATTACTTAAATCAATACTGAGACTAGTATTATTATCTGCTTACATACGTAACAAGGATAATTTTTTCTTTCATGTTTGTAAGTCTAAACAATTATCAGCTGGCCATTATTCAATTTTTAATCAGCTGGATATTTTCTCTTGGTACTACACTTTTTATCTTGCTCAGTTTTATATTATTTGTTTTCTTATTATCCATACTAATTTCAATGCTGTCAAATGGATAACTTTAGCTCCCCCCTCCCTAACATTTGTATCTACCAGAGGAGATTAAAAAAAGCCTTCACTGGTCGATAGAGAACCATATTGTACACATATTAGTGTACTTTGTATACATGAATGTTTTCCACAAGAGGGAAACACAGTCATTCATGGAACAGTTGTAAATTTCGTTTTTAATTCTTTTTGCAAACTTCTCTGTTTTCGAACCACATATGAAGTGATAAAACCAGGAAGAGTTAAAAGTTTATTGTACACGTATGTAGACTATTAAGAAAAGTTTCTGTAACATTGTTTGGCCTCTTTAACGCAATTTTATCCCAAACAAAATGACGTAGTTTTAGTTAAATTTAAGAGTATTTTTAGCTCTGGACCACAGCATTTTTAACTTAGAATACTAATTAAAAATTGTTTTTTTAATTCATATTGTCTCTCATCTCGCTATTTGGACAGCTATTGACGTACGAAGAATGGCCTGGACACATGTTAAGATAGTAGGGGCCAGTCTACATGCAAATTGCACGAAGGAACATCTTGTGCTAGAATGTATAAAAGGTCAATAGAATATGGCCAAGAACCCAACGAAGGGTTTCATAACGTTGCCACATTCATAACCGTTTCATAACATTCCCAGAAGTACAACTAAACTAAAACTCAAACAGGAGACCGGAGCGAACAAGACTATTTACTTCAGAAGAGAAAGTTATTTTTGCACGTCTGCAGTAAATGTCCGCTTGGTTTCCCCGTTGATGAAGCGCTTAAAAGGGTTAATTGAGTCTGTCTTCTGTTCCTCCAAAATATATTGTGATATATTTCATTTGTTATGCCACTGTCAGATATCCAACATAAGAATCAAGTGATAGTTTTCACAAAATTGTTCTCTTTGGTTGTAGTACAGCTACTTTGTCATAAAAGCGTAATCTCACTTTTTCTTAGTTATTCTTTGTAAGACTTACAAGTCAAAAAATGGGGGTAGATGTATTTAAGTCATAATTACTATGGAAACTATTAGCTCGGCTAAAGTTACTTCACTGTAGGGTAATATTAGCCCAAAATATAACAATTGACAACTATGTGTAAAACGTTCTTACATGTCTGTGAATTTATTATACAGAATCTTAACATTTAAGGATCTGCAACTATGAAAATAACCAATACAGACTTCATATAAAATACAGCTGTTTTGTACTAAAAGAAATGGTAAAAGTATGGCTAATGTCCCTTGCGTGACAGTACTCTTAAATTAGCATTTTAAGTTTTGAAATTATTTTCTGTGTGTTAATACTTGTGTAGCCTTATGTTAGATGAATAAACTATAACACAAAGGCACTAGTTCTCTGTTTCAAAATCAATCTCAGCCACATTTTATTTCTATATCTGCACGAAATTATCAACAAAAAATAAATGTGTGTACATAAAATTGTTTCTCTGAGCTCTTAATTTAAAATATTTCAAGAATATATCGATATTCGCAATGTTTCCATTCAGTCTTCTGGCGCAGAACAATAAAAAATAGTATCCTTTCATGAACTTCGCAATAAAAGCCAAGGTAGATAAGCAATGTGTTTGAAGAGTACCAGAGTTTGTTTTATATTCTAGCATGACAATACAGAAGTATAATTTGAATTGAGAAATTCAAGAAAGTAAGTTTGACCAAAGTTTCCTGATAACACTTCCGGTGTCTGGAGGCCAAAGGCAACAGATACAAGACCTCCACATTCCAGGAAAATCATTCTATAAAATGTGCATTTAAATGGTTTATTTATAGAGAAATCGTAAAATGTGGCCGATGTCGAGGAAAATAACTAAATTGCAAGGCGCGCGAAAGCTTAATCATCTCTTCCGTCCATTATAAATGGCGTAATGAATGCAAGATTCCGCGCTGGCTAGTAGCCCAACGCGAGCGCGCTGCTGCGCCGTGGTGCCGGACCCTTCAGCAGCGCGCAATGTCCATCGCCGGGCGCTCCGCGCAGTGCCCGCGCAGAGCTGCCACCTTTCGGTAATTATATACTGCAGGGCTTCATCAAAAAATAATAGCCCAGGCCACCACCGTTACTTGGAGAACAATGGGCTCAGCCGCCGGGCTCCTGCTGCTTCCCCGATCTCCACCTTCACTCTTATCTGCGACGCTGCTCCCGGCGGCTTGTAAAAAAGATCACAAGCTACTTAATCCAAGAGCAGCACAAATCCACAAAACCGGAGATTTGTCAAAACGATCGAGTTTTATCCTAGAAATAATACATGGCAGTGATTAGGATCTTCAGAAAGTTTTAGTGCTGAGATATCCGATGTTGTGCATGTTGATGGTCGACCCGAATGTTTATCATCCATATTTTCTCGGCCTTCTTTGAAAGGCTTGAAGAATTAAAATGTTCCTACTTCACTCAAAACATGCTCACCAAAAGCCTCCTTTTAGTATGCACTGGCTTTCAGCTTCAGTTTTCTTGAACTTTAAACAGGATTTCATACAAATACATGGCTCCTCGGTTTCGGACATTTGCAAAATTAGAGAACACAAAAACACGATGTAACTGGACGATGTAACACAAAAACTTAAAAAGAAATGCGCTCACGATACCAAAACGTAACAAGGAACCAACTGAAAGTTGCACCAAGAGGCAACGACCGGCAAAATCACTTTGTGTGTTTGGTGTGGGCGGAACGTTCAACTTCTCTAATATTTTGAGAAGCACCTTGAACGTGCTCACAGTGAATGGCAGTTGATACGAGGGCGAAATGGAGCCGTAAATGGAAATAAGACACAATGTCTTCAAGAATTAAAAAAGGGGAATGCTAAGAGTTTAAAAACAAATCAACTAAACGTAAAAGATATCGGTAAGTTAAAATGTATTCAATTTATCAGGTAGGTAGAATCTCCAAAGCAATCAATTCAAATATATGTAAATAGAACTTTGCAAAGCAACGTTTGCAAGAAGGGACACTATTAATAAGGAACGTCTGCATCTCACTAATCCACGAGTGCGATACCTACAAAGGGTGCGTACAACACTATAAATAACTAGTGGAGCTACCAAAGCACATACTTTCTCGCACTGTTTCTACATGGTCCTAAATGATATTACACTACTACATAAACCAGAAAAAGTGTTTTCTACCAGCAAATTATTTTCCCGTTCCGCGACCCGAACTCAGATCCTCGAACTCGGGCAGAAGCATAAAATGGCAATGCCAAATTCATGTAAAAAAGAATTTGGGACATGGTGTTAAAAATTCCATCATAGATATATTTTTTGCTTTCGCGTTGAAATTCAATTTCAACTAGAGACGCTTCCAAAGCACATTGCATTGTTTCTAAATGCCCCGCAATATTATACTTCTACATAAAACAACAAAAGTGTTTCAAACTAGCAAATGTTTTCCGTTCTGAGACTCGAAATCAGACCCTCAAAGTTAACGTGCAGGCACTTATATCACTACGTCACACTAGCACCGTCTGGGTCGAACAGAGCCATACAATGGTAAATTCATGATAGGAAAATAATTGATATGATGATACATACGTTTTACAAATCCAAGAAGAGATGTGAAAAATGTTTAAAAAGTTAAAAAATCGAAAATTACATACAGACACTTCCAGTTTATTTATCGTAATTATTGATATTTGTAATTCGAATGGTTTCAAATGATTTTCAATAAGTTTCTAGAATTCTCAATTATTTCCTGCGAGAACAGATAATTGTAACATATAATACTCCCCGGCCAGGACTCGAACCAGCTAAGCTTCCCCCGAAAAAGCTGAGTCCGTGCTCGCTTATTTATTGGCCGTCCCTTATTACACATGTGGAGAAAATTTAAAGAAAAAATTTGTAGCGGTTTTCAAGAAACAAAATTTGTGTAAATTTCAAACGCAATGTACGCAAAAACTACTGGTTTTTTCAAAAAAGTGTACATGACCTTATTTAAAGTGCTACTTTTGTACAACCGACTTTGACTGAGGAAAAAAATCTCCATCTTCAATTTTGCAGTTTTGAAATTGTGTTTTGCAATATTCGAAAAATTGGAGATATCAACGAAAATAATATCTGCATCATTCTCTTAAACGTCTTTCGCACTATTCAACAACAAAATTCAATCAAAAAATTTGAAGCCAGTTTTCTGAAAACTTTGAAAATGTCCAACGGCTTCATGTAAAGTACCCCCCCCCCTCAAGTTAAAATATCGGTTTATAATTCCAAAAGCCTCAATATCAGCCAAATCGATTGGGGAATATCAATTTTGAAGAAAATCGGCAGACGGTTTAGGCGCTAGCGTTGACCACAGACGGACAGACAGAAAGACAGACGGACGTTTTGCTGTCAATCGAGTTTTCAGTATCAAGAAACATCATGTATTTTGGTTACACCACGAATTCGGGATTTGTTTTTTTCTCAATTTAGCAACAATGTATCCACTTTTTCGTTACCAGAGCCCTGCTATAAGAGTTTTTCTAGCAAAAATTCGCCATTTTCCGGCGAACGATTACATAACTTTCTCTTCTTACGAAGTATTCGTAAGGCGAGAAAGTAAAAATATATTGTTGAATAGGTTGTAAATAAATCATGGCGTCTTGCATAATTTCAATATTTGTTGTTGTGCTATTTAATCTCTTTTCTTAGTTTCAACACAAGCTTGTTGGGTCTTCATTGCAGAAACGGAAATTCTAAATGAAATTTGAGTGCTCTTGTTGGAAAGTTGTGTGTTGAGTGTATTTGAAAGAAGGGTACAAAATGGACGAGAAGACGGCGGAGATTAGGGAGACGTTTTTGGCAGGACACTGGAGAAGCTGTGTAATGTGATATTGCACCAGCTCGCTACCAAACATTTATTTGCAGAGATCAAGGTGGAGCCCACAGCTGGACGAGGTATCTGTGACAAAAAAAGTGATTGCTGCAATCTCGATCTCTTAAAATCCAATAGACGTGGTTGCTTCAGTGCTTAATCGCACTGCAAAGAGTTCATTTATTATACTAAGGAAGAAGAGTCAAGTCTTAAACGGTTGTGTATTGGATGAAACGTTGAAATTACATCACATATAAAGAAGTATGTAATCAGAGGCTAGTATGCTGTGTAGATGTACGACGATCATCGAAATTAACTTAATCACGCTCTAGTACGCCTGTGTGTGTATCGCATCAGTTTTGGTTTGTTTGGTCAAACCATATAGCGTTTCAAGCAAGCTTTCGTTATTAAATTTGAATAGAAAATTTAAGAAAATACTCCACTGTAATATTCCACGGTAATATTATAATATGTACGTTATTATGACAGTTTTGAAATCATTAATGCTAACGAAATTTTGTTTTCGGTTATTACCATAACAACAAACAATAACAAAAGCTGCCCTTGACTGCAGTTATTCTTTGGATCTGTACTTACAAGTAATGATTAAAGTGACAATGGAGAGCAAAGTATAGACTTTGGAAACAATACAATTCGTAGCAAAGCAGTATAATCTCGGAATAAGGAAGTCCTTAACCTTTTGTTATTTTCTAGATGTGAAACTCAGCTATTCACAGAATATTTGCTCGGGTCGTATAAAAATACAAATGGTTTAGGCTATTTATTCTTACATTATTTTCATACTAATTTAAGTGACAATGGCAAGAATAAGTATAATGGAAAATAAAGAAGTGATTCTGGCAAGCGTAGAGTTGTTCTTAAAATTATGTAACGATAAACGTAGAACGTAAAAAAATACTATTTTTCATGGCATTTTCATTTCTTTCACTAAGTAATGTCCATGCGAAATTGCTCCTTTAAATTCAGCGCAAATGAATAAATGTACAGGCTTTAATAAAACATGAAGAGCAACAATAACACTATTTTATCCAAACAATCCATCTACTAAAATAATTAATCCTCAACTGAGCGAAGAGTCAAGTCGACGGTTTGCTGTCAACCGGGGACTACTAAAAGCAACAAGAAAAGGCCCATTCTGCAGCGGAGATCCCGCGCCTGTCGCTTCCTTCTCATCTCGTGGCTTTATCTTTGTGTTGAGGTGTTCGTCAAACATGGACTACACGAATCCTATGGCAGATTTGTCCCCGTGGCGAGGCGCGCGTGGTGTCGGCGTGGGAGCGAGGGGCTCGCGGCCGCTGCGGGCCACTTTGCGAAGACGGGGGCTGCGGCGCGGCGCGGCGCGGCGCGGGGCGGGGCGCAGCGGGGCGGGGCGGGGCGGGGCGGGGCGGGGCGGCAATGCACGGCGTCCACGGGGCATCGAACCCGTCTGCCCGTCCGGCGCGTTCCCGTGAATGGATTCCGTGTTGACACATCGTGCGCCAACGCAGATGGCACTCGCCACCTGCCCTCTGCAGTCTTCTATTCGAAGCAATGTTGCCTGACTGGACCTCGTGACGATGAATACCGCAGTGGAACCGTCACGTTCGGCTCCCGACTCGCCAATTATGTCTTGGAATACACCATCCATCACGCGCAGATCAAAGTATAATGTCGATTTCGGAACCACTGCTATAAGTCTATTCGCAAATGTCATACGCCTATTACAGTCGTTTCGACAACGTCCCTTTTATAATACCCACAATTTTTATTTGGAATTGAAATAAAATAAGCTGGTACAAGACACTGCTTGTGACACTGACGGGTGGGAAGTTAGGCCTGGTATGGCGACGATTAGGGTGTTCCCTCACTAATCCAAGGAACCCGTGTTACAATCCCAACCTTTCTGTGGATTTACCCGATAATGCCAATGTGATAATGATCAAAACAAAATGAAATCAAATTTCGCTTCAAAATGAGAACTGAACATTTACTAACTTGTTTTGCAGTAACAAAATTTCGCGGCTAAAGTTGCATGAACCATGTTCCTTGTCACCGTCACCATCACAGAAAAGGGAAGGTTGGAGCACTAACCTTCCATCTATTCTGTGGGTCAACCTAGGCCAGCGTTCGCAAACACGAGGGTCATTTAACTTTTAAAGAGTGATCATATTCAGGTGTATATACAATTTCATTTCACTTTTCGATACTTCCAGACTCTGATATTCCTTGAAACAGAAGAGGAAAGATTCTTGCCATTCCCAAATCATTTCCCATAAAATTCCCAAGCACAAGTAGATTTTTTACATTTGATTATATATTTGTGTAAGAATAATTAAATAAATTCCATATATTAATATTTTTTCTGCTAATGTATTATCTTGCTCTAACATCAGGGCATATTCAGACTTATTGTCTTCATATTACACACCAAGTAAATAGAGGGTGCGAATTTTCCGAGGCGGAGTCTGATATCCCCTAATCAAAAATATTAATCTTTTCTTCCTCGGGAACAATTAATTCATTTCTAAGTATGTGATTTTGTATTTTCACAATTTGAAATTTTCAAATTAAAGGATACAAAACAAGAAAAATTGGATTGGTAGATTTGGGGATGTTAATATGGACAATTACAATTTGGACAATAGGCCCAAGCCTATTGACGTAAACACATATTACAACACTCAGAGGCCACATGCATGTATATTATCCTCCACTTCCACATCTAGTTAAAAAATACATTTCTCATGGGAAATGAACTTCATCATGCCACCTCTGATGTTTCTGGACGATCTCCACAGGAAAAGATTGCCAATATGCATCCTAAGAATGTCAAATAGTTATGCACAAAGTTTTGAAAATGCATATTTCTTCGCTTAAAGCAATAGGTTCAAGATTCATACGACAGCTGTTCAAAACATTCGTCATATATCTAGAGATATTCTCATGTTCCAAATGAATCACATTCGCTCATAAATTACATTTTGGACAGTTACATATATTCAATGATAGATTTTTCGTAAATAAATACCACATTATATTTTGTTAGTCTATTCTAGAACATTGAATTAGTTGGAAAGAACAAAATTCCGAAAGGCCCAGCAGTTGAGAGAATACAGACGTTACGACTCAAAAAGAAACAGCTAACAGAGACAGAAGGCCGCGTCTAAAATTCGCCGTTAGGAGTACGGTAGCTGCTTTGGTAGAAGATATTGTGATGAGCAACGTCGCCAGAGCATCTCTGTGCCGTCGGCTCAGTTGGAGAACGCGTCTCTTTTTACTTTCTCGCCTTACGAAGTTTTGTTTTATGTACCATAAATTGAATTCAGGGCCATAGAGAACAAGTCAATTATGTCACCAGGATGTTAAGTTTTATATTTTATTACAACGTTTCGTGGATGCTTAACGTCCCGCCTCTTCAGGTACTGGAATGAACACCAATATTATGCAATGCAATGATCCAACACCACATAACTTCACGTGTAGAGCAACAATTACAAGAAACCTAGGCATGTATAATTG
Organism: Acheta domesticus; assembly: GCA_031308135.1. Classification (NCBI taxonomy): domain Eukaryota; kingdom Metazoa; phylum Arthropoda; class Insecta; order Orthoptera; family Gryllidae; genus Acheta; species Acheta domesticus. The sequence continues at coordinate 174,245,002 of JAHLJT010008446.1, read as the reverse complement.
TAATTGGGTTGCTCTGTCTGACGTTATATAGTGTTGAATCATTACATTGTGCAATAATGATGGTCATTCCAATACCTGAAGAGGTGGGACGTTAAGTACCCCCCGAACGTGGTAATAAAATATAAAATGTTACATCCTGGTGTCATAATTGACTTTCCCTTTAGGGTCCTGAATTTCATTTATAATATTAGTAAAAGACTTTCAGGAAAGAAGTATAATCTTTTATTTTATATATTATACACTTTAATTTGCTGTTGTCTCCCACGCATCGGTTGTAATATGTTGCCTTCAAATCGACTTTGTTGCGCAAAAACTGCCCATGAATTTCTAATTTTCGTGTGTCGTCTGAGCATTCCTGTCGTCTGAGAGTTCCTATGACTCCGAATTACTATAAGAGCAGTTTCAATTTGTCTAAATCTTTATTTTGCATTGGTCTGTCACACATTGATTATAATATTTAGTCTCCAGGTCGATTTTAATGCCGTACTTCTCATTATCCGAGTAAAGATTACACACAAATCTGCCATCAGCCGTGTGGCAGACCATTTGTTACTTTCTCGCCACACCACATATTTATGTAGTAAAAAAATATTGCAAATTACATTTGTAAAGCATTACAATTTGTAATGCGAAAAGTGGCGATTTTTGTCAGAAAAACTTGTATTGGGGGGGGGGGGGCCTGGTATCGAAAAAGCGGATGAATCTTGTTGCTGAATGTAGGAACGTATTTTAAAACACGTGAAATCTGAATTCAAGTTCTGTGGGTCCATGATACAGAAAATTATGACAAAGCATCTGTCCGCCCATCTCACCGACATGAGTCAGTCCGCCTGTGGTCAACACTATCGCCTAAACCGTTCATACGATTTTCGCCAAAATTGATATCCCACGATCAATCAAGCCGAATTCAAGGCCCTCCGAATTCGAGAGGCATATTTTGATTTTTGGGTCTACTTTATGTGAGGCCTTAACATTTTTTTAAAAATGGCTCCATTTTTTGTTTAATTTCTTTTTTGAATAGCGGTAAGAACGTTTAAAAATTTCGCATTTCTCATTTCCGTTGATCTCTCTGAATTTTCGAAAATTGCAACAGATCAAGATGTTTTCATTTTCATATAACAAAAAATTGAAGATTTTTTCCTTAATAAAATCTGTTCTACAAATATTTAAATAAAGGCACGTACAACTGTTTGAAAAGAAGTTTACGCGTCATTTTTTCTTGAAATAAAATAAGTTACCAAGATTTTTTTTTTCAACAACGGCTACAAACATTTTCTTAAGACATTTCCCTCGGATAGAGCAAAAGACACTTAAAAATGGCCCCGGTCTAACTTTGTTGAACTCTCTGAATTGTCAAAACCAGCAAAGGTAACAAATGATGCGAGAAACTGTGTGCTTTTGTTGCACAACAACTTCTATTACTTTGTTTATCATTAACTTTAATTGGTCATTGTTCTACCACAAAAGAGTATCAGTTAAAATTTATTTAATTCGACGTTTCACCCCTGGCCTCTCAACAGCCGGCATACTAAGTTATTTTCGCTCTCAATCATTTGTGCAAGATGCACACAACTTTTCAGATCTAACAAAATACAAACTAAACTAATGGTGTAACAACAGCACATACCTTATCGTATTATTTATAACGGCTACGCATATTATAATACTACATTAACCTACAAAAGTGATTCCAACTAGTAATTGTTTTTCCAGTACTGAAGTAGGTATAGCCGCCATTCGCATAACCCCTACACAAACACCCTCCTGGGCACACACAGCCTTCTTTACGCTTTGAAATCGAAGTTAAAAATTTGTATTGCAATTCCAAAATTCAAAAATGTTCAATGACATTATTTCAAGATCGATCTCTGAAGAACAGATTTCATTAAGAAAAATGTGTACCTTCAATATTGTAGTTTCCTGCTTAGATGGCTCAGGCCATCAACTGGTCCCGTTGCAGTACCTCGGACTTCCCAGTCCTCCCGGTCCTAGGGTTCGATTCCTGGCAATGGCAGGATTTTCGACACTAGCTACATAGTATCTAAATAGAATTAATCCGCGGAGTGGTGTAGAATTCTAGTGGACGGGTGCTCTGATTGGTAGTTTTCCATGGTTTCTCCAAACAACACCACGCGAATGCCGGAGCAGTACCCTAGAGCCAAAAACAGTGCGCCATCTTTTCTTATTTGTCCTAATCACACTCATACACACGTGCATCCACTACATCAGTTCCTACCACACATGTCGAAATATCAGTCGGGAGCTCAGAATTTTGTTCCGACTGGAGAAGTGTCCCGCTGGTGGGAGTTACGTGGATGAGGGCAAACCTGCAACCCGACGTGGCGTTCGGCGCCAGATCTCGCCGTCTAACAGGGGAAGAGCATAACCACTTCCAGTGATCAAAACACGCACTACACTTACGGGACTAATGAGAATAGCCTTTGGCGCGCCCGTAGTTGTCGAAAGACGAAAATATTTTGCAAGATTCAAAAAAACTTTTTGCAAGTTTCGAAAATTCAGAAAGTACAACAAATATGAAACCTGCGCCATTTTTTAAAGCGAACTTAGCTCCATCCGAGAAAAGAAACCCAAAAATGTTGAGCTATTTTTGAGAAAATGTTGAAAATGTGAAGTCTATCACATTTACAAGTACCTCATAAAATTAAAATATCCGTTTTAACTTCGCAGGGCCTCGCCTAGTAGGATCGAAAATATCAATTTTTGAGAATCTCCCCAATGTTTTAGGCGCTAGGTTGAACGCAGACGGACAAACGTTTCGTCGTAACGCACTTTTTCGGTATCAAAGACCTACAACACATGCATTCGGACTTCATGATTTAGAGGAAGTAATTTACTACCTGTAGAAATAAGACACACGGGAAGACTCACGGACACACAGATAGATAGACAGATAGAGAAGAAGACAGACAGACTTTGCTACGTATGTAGTGTGCGAAAAAATATAAATTACTGTGCAAGATTTGGGAGCTCCTTGTTCTAGAACGTGTCACTACCAGACCGGCATTGATTTTGATTTAGTCTACAAAAATTCACTGTACGAATCATGAAACTCGACGGAATAACTGCTGTTTTGTGACACTATCTTTCGCAATATCTGAATTATGTTTTATCATTTCATTAACTACACTATTTTAAATAAAGGACTAAATGAAACTGAGCGAAATACCTGATTAAGTTGGAGGCCACTGGACCAGGAGTCGAATTTTTTGGTCGTTTCTGTATCTGTGTTCTAACTTTCACGCTACGGAGTAGAGGGAAAAATTATGTAATAATGCGCGGAAAAATAGGGAATTTTCGGCAGAAAAACTCTTATTACAGGGCCCTGGTAACAAAAAGTGGATAAATCCAGTCGCTAAATTTAGAAAAAAAATCTTCTAACTCGTGGTGTTGCCAGAATCCATGTTTTGCGGTCCTTAGAAAAATTGAATGACGGCAAAACGTCGAAAAATCAAATGACGGCAACGCTAGTGGCGTAACTGTTCATCTCTCCAAAATTGGTATAGTCCTCAATCGATCTGCTGATGTCGCGTTGCCTTGAATTTAAACCCATATTTTAAATTTGGGAGTACTTGACGTGAAGTCCCTGGACATTTTCCAAATTTTTAAAAAAATGCTATGGAGTATTTTTTTAATTTGGAAGATGATAAAAAACGATGCCGTTTTTGATAAAATGTTGTTGGATAGTGTGAAGGACATTTAAGAGAATGATGCAGGTCTCGTGTTCGCTGAAAACTCTAATTTTTCGAAAATTGCAAATGTTCGGAGATTTTTCGCATTCTTCCTACAACTAAAATATTAAATATAGAGATTTTTTCGCTTAATAAAATCAGTTCCTTAAAGATAGATTTTGAAATAAGGTCATGTACAAATTTTCCATAATTTGAGTACTTTTCGGGGAATTTTGCGTGAAAATACGTTTTATTGCCACTAGTTGTATTTGTTATTGTTTCTGCCAATTCGTGAAGGAATGTCTAGGTGACGTATGCATGCCTGCATGAGGTAGCACACACCGACCTTTCTTCTAATACTTATGCAGATGCTCTGTAGGTTTTAGTGAACCAAGAATTACCTCAATATCCTGAATTTATAATGGCTTAGGGCTTCAATTGATATATTTAAAATAGCAATAACATCTTAACCAAACTAAATGCATAAATGTGTTTCTGTATTTTCAGTCTATTCTTCAGTTAGTTTACTTCTTACCAATATATTATCTAAATCGCGGGTTCTTAACGTGGAGGTATGAGAAGCGTCTTAAGGTGTGAAACATGAAGAGATAGGGAAGCTGCCCGAGGAAGGGAAGAGCCAGGACATTGCCCTTCAACATTTTCGAGCAAATAATTTTACCTGTTTCATTATTCAGGGCTAAAAGTTTTGGAACTATATATTTAAATAGAGAGATTTACTTAGAACTTAGAGAACTAATTTATTTATTTTTTAGTCAAAGAACAGTAAAAACTTTATGTGAGATACAGGGAAGAAGTACCATCTGTGCACATTTTCTAAGTTGTATAGAAACAAGTCTGCTTTCTCCTTGATGTAATATTGTGATAAGTACTTTTTTTTTTTTTTTTTTTTAATTTATTACTTCTCGTCCGACAATATTGTCTTTCGAGGGTTTTAAGATACAGAAATATAAATAGCTTGTTAGGATATGGTCATCCTTAAGTCACGGTTGGTTTCCTTACTATAATAATGGGGTTTTGATTACAGATCTTATTTTAAAGGATGATGTAATGGAGGATGGGAATATGGAAGCTGTCGGTTTACGGAGGTTTGAATTTATCTTTAGGGAATCTAGATAGGATTCGAGGGCTGTTGTAATTCCTTCCTAGGTTGAATATGGCTGAGCATGGAGCATTTGGGAGGTTATTGAAGAAATTGCTGGCAAGCTTATTTACAGTCTCCTTGAAATCAGGAATGTCTAGTTCCCGTCTGATTTGATGGTTGGGAATGAACCATGGCGCGTTGAGGGTTGTTCTTAGATACTTATTTTGTAGTCTACTAAGTCTATCGATAGTGCTTGATGCTGCGCCTCCCCATATTGGGCATGCGTATGTCATTGTAGGCAATATGACTTGTTTAAATACTAATAGACTGCATTCTAGTCTAAGAGGAGTGCGGCGATTTATAATCGATGATAAATTAAATATTTTACATTTAGTTTTGTCTATGACAGCATTTACTTGGGGTTTCCATGTGAGTCTTTTATCTAAGAGAACTCCGAGGTATTTTATCGGGGATGTTGACCAAGGGATTATAGTACCTTGGATTGCGACTTCAGGCGGATTTTTGGGCCGGCGGAGAGTGAAGATTTTGCAGTTGCTCTTACTTGGATTAATTCTAATTCTCCAATTTTGCGTCCATTCGACATAGTTATTGATGCTTTCTTGTAGGTGATCTTTAGCCACTAGTATGTCATAGTTTGTAGCATATATTGCTATATCATCAGCATATTGTGCTATCTTTGCGTCTCCTTCCGATGGGATGTCGTAGCAGTATATGTTAAATAACGTAGGGGAAAGAGCTGATCCTTGCGGAACGCCTGCGTTGATTTGAAATGAGCTAGATGTTGCATTGTTGATTCGAACTATAAATTCTCTGTTGGAGATGAAGCTTGTTAAGATTTTGATTAGATAATTCGGAGTACCCAGAACATTTAATTTATACTCAAGGCCTCTATGCCATACTTTATCATAAGCATGGCTCATATCTAAGAAGGCAGAAGTTGTGTGTTCTTTACGGTGGAAGCCGTGAGCTATACCTTCCGTTAATCTTAGTAATTGGTGCGAGGTTGAATGATTAGGCTTGAAACCGAATTGAAAGGATGGAATTGCTTTTGAGGTTATAAGGAAGTGGTTGAGCCTGTTTAGAATTAACTTTTCAAAAATTTTAGAAAGGGTGGGGAGAAGGCTTATGGGACGGTAATTTTCAGCGACTTTAGGATCTTTGTGAGGTTTAAGTACCGGTAGGACTACTGCCTTCTTCCACTTTCCGGGGAAGTAATTGAGACGTAGAGCAGCGTTGAAGATCGCTGTTATAGCTGTAATTACTTTTTTATCTAACATTTTGATGCTTAGGTTGCTGATGCCATCTATACCTGGGGATTTTCTGACTTTCAAGTGTTTAATTATATTTAAGGTTTCCGAAGGTGATATGAATTTAGTTGCTGCATCAACTGTGGTTTTCTCTTGTTTTAAGTAGTCCTCTATTTGCCTGTTGAATGCGAGGTTTGTAACTGGGTGGGGTTGGAAAGTATTTTCCAGAAGTCGGGCAATTGCGTTTGCCTTCTCTTCGTCTGAGAAAGCCAATGAGGATCCTGATTTTAATGGAGGAATTGTGGCTTTGGTTCGTAACAGTAGTTTTACCGTACACCATAAATGTCTTGAGTTCGGATGTATTTCAGATAAATAAGTTTTATAGTTATTATATCTAAAATGGTCAAGTCGTTGCTTAATTATCCTTGTGAGTTTGTTCAGTTTCTGTTTGATGTCCTTTCTTCTTGTAATCTGCCAGTATCTTCTCAGGTTATTTTTAGATTTAATTAAGTTTAATATTTTAAACGGGATAGGTTTTGGTTTAAAGGTGGGCAGCATTATCGTTGATTGTTTTACCGCTGAAATTATGGATTTGGTGAGATTGTCAATCTCAGTATCAATTTCTTGGGAGTTTGAGAGGTTTTGAGGAAATTTATAGTTGGTACTCATCAGGTTGGAGAATTTATCCCAGTTTGTAATACCTCTATGGATTGAACCAGAATTTAAGGACATCTGTGGAGAAAGTGATATGATCACCGGACTGTGGTCGGAGTCTAGTTCTGGTATAACACTCTGATGAAGCGGGAAGTTTATATTCTTTGTCAGGGTGATATCGAGAATGTTTGGGATGATATTTGTGTTTGAAGGATATCTTGTTGGTTCATTGGGACCAGTTATTTCCACGTTGTTGGAAACTGCAAAATCATATAGTTTTTGCCTTGAAATGTCGTAGTGTTACATCCCCATACGCTGTTTTTACAATTTAAATCCCCCATTAGGATGGTGGGATGATTATTTTTGAAAATTTCGTGAAGAGCGTTTTGAGGAAACGCCTTGTTCGGAGGTTTGTAGGCAGCTATGATTTGGACGGGATGATTGTTTAATTTAATTTTAACTCCAACAGATTCTAAGTTGGCTGAGGAAGGAGTGGGGATTTGTTCTTGTTTAACTTGCTTATTAATTAATATAGCTACTCCCCCTGAAGCTCCATGAGGTGATAATCTATCGAAGCGATAGCACTGGAACCCTGGAATGTTAAATCTTTCACCAGGGATTAAGTGAGTTTCCGAGATGCAGGCAATAATGACATTGTGCTGACGTAAGAAAATTCTGAATGTGTTTTCTTGGCGTTTAAGGCCGTTTGCATTCCAGTTGAGGATATTGCCTTTTCCGAGATTTTTATCCATTGTAAGACATTGTTCTCACCATTCCCTCAACCATTTTTTGTATTTGAGGAACTATAGCTGTTACAACTTGTGAAACTATATTGGAGATAATACTTGACCAATCTAATGGTGGTGCCCTACTTGAAGATTGGATTGCTTCACGATAAGAGCGACGAGGGAGAGATGGGAAACCTCTTTTATAGTTTTGAGGGTCATTTATGTTAGGGGCCATTTTGGGGGATATATGACTATTTGAATTATTGGAACGTTCTTTAGGAGAGGGCATTGTCTTCTCTTTGACGTATGTTTTATAGTATTTACAGCCGCGGTAATTAGCGGCATGGTATTCATTACAGTTAACACATTGGGGGAGAGAATCTCTAGTTTTTCCACAATCTTTATAGTGGTGATTACCTACACATTTCACACATCTCGGAGGGAAACCGCAGTTGGCTTGAGAATGGCCGTACCTTTGACATTTTTTGCACATTACTATTCTAGCATTAAATCTTTGCTCTACTCTAATTACACTATACAAAAATTTGTTAAGGGCGAAAATTTTTCTTGCTTCACTATTGTTGGTTAGTTCTACAGCACAAATGTGAATGGGTTTTCTCTCTTTGTTGTATAATCGATTAACTTTTGTAACAGGATATTTAAGCCGTAAAAGTTCGGCCTCGATGGCTTCCTCGGAATAGCTAGTGGGAATATCTTTGATGACAACTGACAAAGGTTTAACCGTAGGGTCCCTGAAAGAGTAATAAGCGATATTTTCTTCATCGCAAAAACTTCTATAATTTCTAAAGTCTTCTATGTCACTAAACATCACTTTCACTGAGTTCTTAACGTTTTTGGTAGAGAAATCTTTTTGAGCAATATTTTTTATGTCTTGAATCATTTTTTCAAAGTTGTCAACTTCATGGACAAATATTGGGGGGATTTTGATGATGTTTTGTTCTGGTTCACTTAATACGACTGTCTCGCGCACTGGAGACTCGATAGCAGAGTTTTCCAGGGCTTTATACCGGGAAGATACTGGCACGTTGTATTGGATTGTACTTTCTTCCGAATGGTATATTTTACGTTTTTTACTGTCAGCACCAAAATTTGAATGCACTTCACTTACTTGTTTTGATTGCTGTAGCTGTAGTTGATCTGAGGAGATACCTTGACCCTGGGCAAAGGTGTCCATGGCGACGGGGGCGGCCTCGCCACTCAGTTGAGGGTTGGGGGGAACGGCTGCCAACGGCTGCGGTAGCTGTTGTGTCAGTTGCCATTGCTGGTGTTGAAGCTCGGCCAGTTGTTGTTGGAGGCAGTTTTGTTGTTGAATTAACTGCTCTATTTGCATATTACGCGCTAGTTGTTCTTCGGTAGCGGCAGGGTTGGGTATGGTCGACATGTTGCGTAGTTGCGATGGCCGAAGCCGTCGCGTACTACGAAACTGCTTGCTCTGTTGATTTTAGTTTCACTGACACTTGCGAAGCACTATTTAAATCAACACTTTTAAACAATTTGTTGCATAGAAAGTGAGGCACACTGAGAATAGTATACTGGTAGTCTAAACCGTTATCACAGAAAGCGAAACCTTAGCTGATAAGCCTGCGGGACAACGTTCGCGGAGCGATGTTGACCGTGCCGTGGTCGGCGAAGGGTGATAAGTACTGACAATACACACATACATACAAACAGACAATACATAAATGTGATGCACAAGCAGAAGCGAGATTCGCAAATACGAATCTTGAAGATTTGGATTGAGATACTTGCCAGTGTATCCAATATTACCACTGAATCTGGAAGGCTGTTGGAGCAGTTTTCAACATTTCCACCTGGGTTTTCCATACTTCTTTTCTCAAATCAAAGTATACAGCAAAGTTGGATGTTGAAAGTGATTTGAGACGTACTTTATCACAATTAACGCCGAACATGTTTCAAGAAAACTAGTGAAGCCACAACAGCACATACTTTCTCGCATTATTTCTAACTTTGGCGATTTTCGGAAATTCAGAGAGTTCAACGAAAATTAGACGTGCGCCATTGCTAGACAGTCCGTTGCTCAATCCATGGAAAACTGTGAAAGAAAAAAATTGATGTCGTTTTTGAGATTTTTTATAAATTGCATTAACTTTAAGCAGAAATTAAGAGAAAACTGCTCGTTTTTTTTTTTTTTTTGAAATGTATGCATGACTTTTTTAAAGATCTAATTTTTTAGAATGGATTTTATTTAAAACAAAAAATTAGATCTTCAATATTGTATTTTTGCAATGTTACTGTTTTGCAATTTTCTAAAATGAGACCAACACTGTCATTTGGTAGTACAAACGAAGATAACATTTTAGTACATACGACAACTACCCACAGTTTCAAACAATTGCTTATGACCATATTTCAGGTTCTGTCTTTGAAAAGATTTCAGGAAAATCTCATCTTCAATACTGTAGCTGTAGAAGGACGCCAAAAACATTTTGAAGCTTTGCAATTTTCAAATATTCAGAAGTTTCAAGGAAAATAAGAATTGCGCCATTCTTAAAAGCTTTCTTTACGTTATTCGTGAACAAAGTTTAAGCAAACAATTTAGAGCAATTTTTGAGAAAAATTTTCAAAATGTTGTTTTACATAAAGTATCCCGAAAAATCAAAATGTCCGTTTCAAACTCACCGGATCTCGAGTTCGTTCAGATCGATCGAGGAATATCGATTTTGGAAAAGTTCGTCTGAACAGTTTAGGTGCGAGCGTTGACCACAGAGACACCAATGGACTGACGGGCAGACAGACATGTTTCGTCAACAAACGATTTTTAGGCATCTAGGGCCCAAAAAACATGAATTCTGACCACATAATGCGTTAAAAGTAATAATTTACTACATAAAGGAAAAATTAATCAAATTTTTCGTTTCCAGAGCCTTGCAGGAATTTTTTGTCTCGAAAAATTGTCGGTTTCTGTTGCACGATTACAAAACTTTCTCTTCGTACGAAATAAGGCGAGAAAGAAAAATGTATTTGTTCAATAATATTTTTAATACAACTATATAAATCACATTTAAAGCTAACTATTTTATACTAAACGATACAATTTCCTTTCGTCTTCAATATAATATTACGGGGAAGTGTGATCTCAAACATGTGTTCAAAGCGTAAGGGCGGCGCATGTCCGCGATGGCTGCGAACCGCGATCTCGATCGTAGGGCGAATTTTGATGACCACAGTAGCAAAAGACTGAAAGCAACTTCCTGCGTTCTAGCAAGTTCTCATTAGGAAACGAACTAGCACGTTAATGAGTGTTGTGATTCCATCACATGATTAAGAGCACTTATCAACTGTCACACATCGATTGGCTTCCTCATTGACGTAATGAAAGAGATCATATTTAAAGCGTATTCAAATTCCGATGCCCAATCACATCCCTTGCGTTCGCTTAATTTCTCTTTAACGCACTCACACATATTCGTTCATTTGGCAATATTCCTAAATTTTTGCACTGGAGAGAATGACCTTCCTTTACCTTACTGTGAGTGTAAATGTGTACTTGTGTAAATGTGTTTAGCTTACTGTAAGTGTAAATGTGAAAGGGGAGAGGATACTCTCCCCTTCGACATTCACACTTACATGCACAGCATTACTATATATTTGTGCCGGCTGGGGCGGTGCTGCACTGAGGGGAGATCCCGAAGAAGGGAAATGCCCTGCTAGCCGATGTGGAGGTCGGCGCCGAATCTAACCATCCAGTGCGGGAGGAACACCATCAAATCCCGGAAGACAACATTCGCTAATAAGGAGCCAAATGACCATAGCAGAGGACGTGCCCGGAATTATCAATCAATCAATTCTATACCGTGGGTGCATTATCGTTAACCCATGGCTTCAGTGAGCATGTTTAAAGAAAAAATTATATAAGCTCATCGCGTGTTCTACATAGGGATGGTTCATGACCACTCCCTATATTTCTCAACCTCTGACACTCAGCAATCCTTTGTTACCAAATATAAAGGGTGTCCGGGGAGGAAACGTCGAAATTTCGAAAATAAGCTCTTAAGACAACTCCAAGCATATTTTGTCTAATAAACTACGTAGATATTCCGAATAGTTGGGCCGCAATAAGCACTTAAAATTTGGTTTGAAAAAATGACTTCTAGGCAAAAATTTGCATTATGGAAGCATAGAAACACTTCAGAAACATGTTAATTGTTTATTATTTACAAAAGAAATGAATGTATTTGCTCAGAGAGAAAAAATAAGCGAGAAATAAAAAAGCAGTCGAATTGCGTAAATGGGTGCTTTTTTATTTCTCGCTTAATTTTTCTTTCTGAACAAATATATTCATTTCTTTGTAAATAATAAACAACTTATAGTTTCGACGTTTCCTAGAACTAGAAGTTTCGACGTTTCCTCCCCGGACAACCTGTATATATTTATACATGGCAAGTCAGCCCCGCGGAAAACAATTCGCTTATTCTCACCGGCGTATATATTCTCTCGCCCCCCTAAAAGAACAATGTACTCTCGCTAAAAGGACACAAAAGAACTCCTCAGAAAACAACGCCAGCAACGTCAATGTCCCACTGTGTTGAGGACGGGGAAACGAGGATGGGTGAGGGTCAGTAGACGCGATCTGAAACACCAGAAATATTATTTGGGGAAGAAGCACTTCCACAAATTGTCAACCGGTTGAAGCCTCTAAAGGGCTTGGCAAACACCCAGGATATGAATTCCTGATTCAGAAAAGATTCCGTGATAAGAAAAATCAAACTGATACTTTGGTTTCCACGAGAAAATTAGAATGCCTCTGCAAGGCCTTATTTCAATGGATATATATTTTGGCCTCTCCCGTTGTGTCGTTATTCTGTTTGTTGGAGGAATTCAATAAAGAACAATAAAAATTGTTACTCCAACTGACGCAACCAGATTTTTCTATGGCGGAGTACAGGGTTCAACCAACTTGATGTTTTCTTAGAAAGATTTTTCACGAACACTGAATTTTAAAATTTATTTTAATGTGTTAATATCCAGTTATTTATAACGGTTTCAACTAAGACGTCGAATGACTTTCGTTACCATAGAAAACTGGTCAAAAGGTTCCCAATATGTGTCATTGGCTTATGGAGAAGACTGTCTCATGAGCCCCCTCTCCTCGCCTTGGGTGCGATGGTGGTTACTGTCATAATCACTATCGTTTTACGAAATGCGCTGCTAAACTTCGACTATTACATGAAAAGTAATAACTCTTCATCAAGCGCCGCCATTGCCGTTCCCACCACCATCGCGGCATTAGGTCCGGCTTCTGAGTAAACACCACCCGAAGAACACAGGAAGAAGAGTTCTCCCTCAGGGAAAGTAAATTTTAGCTACAAAGACAAACAGTGAGTGATGTTGCACGATCCCTGTGTGGCGGCGGATGTAGCATCCGCGCGTGAGTCGACGCGGCCTGCCGCGGGTTCTCAGCTCAGCGCAAGTTGTAAATTCACTGTTGATCCAGGAGGCACCGAATTAGGTTAGGGACCGCACAAAAATGCGCCCCACGTAATTGGATATTAGCAACAATCGCAGGAGGGGAAGGCGACATAAAATATATAATTCAATGAGCTAGTGAAGAAAGGAAAGAGGAAACAAATTTCCACTATTCAAAGAAAATTTTGAGTCGGTAAAAGTGTGTATATAAGATATAATGAAGATTGGCTGAACTCTCACCATCTTCCCCCAAGAGAAAGCCCCGACGTTCAGTGAGCGTATCATTCAGAGAGCATACTTTCGTGAGATTCATTTTATCATTGCCATTAATAATATACACAACACCTTTTTCTTCGTGTGATGACAATAATTATACACTTATGTGTGAATGTACAAGGGAAATATCAAAACAAATATTTTAGTAACGAATCTAGAATAAGAAATGGTAATTTTCATCAACATCAAGAAGATTAACACGCCATAAGTTTTCGCGTTTCCTCAGAAATTTTATTATATTAAAATTCAGATTTGAAAATAATCAATTTACTTTTTGAACTAACTTCTTAAATGTGTTTATCACATTGGGGGAAGAAACAAAAAGTAAGATTAAATCAACGGGCTACTTGCTATTGTTTCATGTGTCTCTTTTAACGTGCGTTCTTTATGACAAAGGAATTAGGGGTACAAAGAAATGAATCCCACATTCAATTTGTCACGTGGAAATCAAGCCACTGCACCTCCATTTAATTTTTGTTATGGATTTTTACAAAGTACGTGAGTTCTCGGTACTATGAAAAATATATCTTTGGTAACACCCTAGAAGCCTTCACAGTAGTCTTCCCTGCTAAGCAGATTGCACCGACGCGATGCTCACCGTGACACAACTCATGCACGAATAGCAACGAACAAACAAACCCCGCACCCGCGCGCCGCGGACCAGGCGCAGAGGCTGAGCTCTCCCAGCGCAGGCGCAAGCACTCTCAAGCACTGCATCTTACCTATCGACAGTCCAACTCGATAAATCTCGATAATACTTTGTATTATTTAGACATGCAAACACATTGAATTACCTACAACTTTAATAGTTGGTGAATTTAATCGAGTTTCAACATTTCAGAAAAATCAGTATTAGATTATTATTTGCAGGAAATCATTATAGCGTTTAATTCTGGTACATCTTGTGCTAGAACGTAATACACAATATTTTCACTATTTTTTAAAAACTAAATGACATATGGGTAGTTAAACTATGACTAACATAAAAATAAGATTTGTGAAAGGTTTATTAGGTCCCCTCCCACCGCCCCCACCTCTCTAGAGCCGAAAAAAGTTTCTTTTTAATTTTAAGGAATTTTTGATATTTTTTGTGCCTGTACCAGTGTTCTAAGACACAGTAAAACAGTTCTGGTAAATCTGAATCCAACTTGGTTCCTCTTCGTTCCCCCACATGTCCCACACATGTCCCAATCACCTGTCCCCGATTCGATTCTTATAAACTGCCAAAAAATACCATTTTTCCTTAGTGTATGTTACGCTATACAAAGGATTATAAAAATAAGGATTTTCAAAATATGATAATTAGTAACTAAATATCAAAGCAAAAGAAATACTGGGTGCTACAAAAATTCCAGCATAGATTTTTTTTCTCATTGAGATTCAAATTCAACTACTGGCGCTACAAATACGTTGCATTGTTTCTAAATGCCCTGCAATATTATCCTTCTACATAAAACAGTGTTTAAAACTAGCAAATTTTTTCCGCTCCGAGACACGAAATCACATTCTCAAAGTTAACGTGCCGGCACTTATACCACTACGTCACACAAGTACCGTATGGGTGGAACAGTGCAATAAAATGAATCAACCAGAGCCATAAAATGGTAAATGCCTGATAAGAAAACAATTGATATCATGATTCATGTGATGAAAAAGATTGATATGATACATACGTTTTACAAATCCGACAAGAGACGTGAAAAATTGTAAAAAAGTTGAAAATTCGAAAATCACTTCGAGTAAATTTCACACACTTCGAGTAAATTTATCGTAATTTAATCACTTCGAGTAAATGTATCGTAATTAATTCTATTTGTGAATTATATGCTTTCAATATGCAATAAATTCACGTAGTTTTAAATAAAGCTTCAAGAATTCTCAATTATTTCCTACGACAACGGAGAATTGTGACAATTGTCCCCGACCAAGATTCGAACCAGCAAACCTAGCCTCCGAAGGAAAGAGTCTGTGCCCGTCACGTAGCCTCCTCGGCCACTGTGGTTATACTTCGCTTTTGTATTTCTGTAATGGCAATAAGTGTATGGCGGTTTCATTTCTAGTATTAGGAAGACAAAAAATCTCGAGGATGTGAAAAAATGTCCCAAACAATGTCATTTGGGCGCCCAAAAAAGATATCTGGGAAGATAACAATGCATAAGATTATCCTTCTACATAAAACAGTGTTTAAAACTAGCAATTTTTTTCCGCTCCGAGTATCCTAGTTCAGAATAAAGAGATTAGAAAATTGAGTTCTACGAGAAAGTCTGTGCCATTCCATAGCACCACTAGTTCATTTATTGATTTGCCGTCTCTTATTACACACGTGGAGAAAATTAAAAGAAAAAAATTGCAGCGGTTTTTGAGAAAATTTGTTTTCGTAAATTTCAAGCGGACGCAAAAACTACTCGTTTTTTCAGAAAATTGTACGTGACATTTTTTAAAGAGCTAAGTTTGTAAAACAGACTTTGTTTGAGGAAAAATTCCCTATCTTCAATTTTGCAGTTTTGAAATTGTGTTTTGCAATTTTCGAAATATTGGGAATATCAACGAAAATGATACCTGCACCATTCTCTTAAACGTCCTTTGCACTATTCAACAACAAAATTTAATCAAAAAATTTGGAGACTTATTTTAGAAAACTTTGAAAATGTCCAAGGAGCATCATGTAAAGTATCCCCCTAAGTTAAAATATCGGTTTCAAATTCCAGGAGCTTCGACATCAGCCAAATCGATTGGGGAATATCAATTTTGAAGAAAATCGGCTGAACGGTTTAGACGCTATCGTTGACCACAGACGGACAGACGGACGTTTTGTCGTCAATCGAGTTTTCGGTATCATGAAGCAACAAAACATGGATTTGGGCTACACCACGAGTTGGAGGATTTTTTTTTAAATTCAGCAACAGGTTTTATCCATTTTTTCGTTACCAGACCCCGGCTATAAGAGTTTTTCTGGCGAAAATCCGCGGTTTTTTCGGCGCATGATAACCTAACTTTCTCTTCTTACGAAGTATTCGTAAGGCGAGAAAGTAAAAACACATTTTCAGCTCCAGAGGGGAAGGGAGGCTAAGAAACCTTTCATAAATCTTATTTTTATGTTACAATCGAACCTGGCCAGGTGCCTCAGGCATCACCAGATGGCACTGAAGAGCCTCTGAGCGGGAGATCCTAGGTTCGAGTCCTGACGGTGCCAGGAGTTTCGACGCTATTTAAATAGCTAGGTCGAATTCAGTCGCTATCTGGAGGAGAATTCTAGCGGCCGGCTGCTCTGACAGGTAGGTTTCCGTGGTTTCTTCGACCCTATAAACGAGCCGCGCGCGATCCTTGCGTTATCCTCACCCCTTACACACACCTAACCCTTACATGCATTACACTACCACACATGCCAGGAGACCTGCCGGGAGCCTCGTTCGTCCTGGCTGGGGCGGTGCTCCGTTGGTGGGAGATATCTGGTTGGGGAATATCCCGCTAGCCGACGGTAGGTGGGCGCCAGATCTCACCATCCAATGGGGGATAATCATCTCCAACATGCCATACACTTACGGGACTAATGACCTTAGCAGTTGACGCGCCCGGAATCACACTAATCAATCAAAAAAATTAAAGTTAGAGGCATAGTTTAACTACTCATAGGCCATTCGGTTTTAGAGAACTTTTTAACATCTTATACGAGGAGAACCTTTAACAGAATCAACTTCAACATGATTTATCTCGAAACATGGATTTTGGACTTATGGCGTTTCACTAGTATACCGAACACACAATATATTGATATAATAATGTCATAACCTATATTACAATGATAACAACTTGGTACTACAGGTGACATACGAAGGCAAAATGCCAGATCAATAAGTGAATCATAACTCGTGATCGATATCTTTAATAGAATGAAAATTACGAAAGAAATTTCTAATGGAAATTTTTATCCATGCTGAAAAATACGTAGCACTTCCCGAAACGCTCCTGTAGTGGGCGGCCTTTGGAGATGTGGCGTTCCATACCACACATCAAACCATGATCGAGTTAGCAGATTAGTAGTTGCGTCTGTTGTACTTTAATTTCGGTAGGCTACAGTAAGAATCATTGTAGTTTTTTGTGATCCTTCTCTATATTTCCTTTTTTGTTCCCGATTTAATGGCTCTCGATAATATATCATAAGTGTAGAACCACATTATTTTAATTTATATCATTCTACGGGACAATCAAGTGTCAGGGTAGATAATTTTGATATACAATCCTACATGGGCAGGATGTCTCTGTCAAATCCTACAGCTTATACAAAGCATGTTTATGAATACAAATATCAGCATATTTGAAGAGCATGAAAAATATATCGACTATGATGATGGACTTAGGACTTACGTTTCAAATATTATAGAACTATATTAGTAACAAATAATATAACGCTTCATCACACCGTCATCTTAAGCCCTTGTTCAAATTGAAGGTTTGTTTACGAGTTTGAATACATCATAAGGTGATACTTCATTACACATTCTTTTTCCTCAAGCCCATTTCTCGCGGTTATGTAAGAATCAAATTTTAGAAATATCGTTCAGTACAGCGAAAGAAACAAATCATGATACGAAAAAATAAAGGTGCACAATTTCAGGTGGAATAAACGTACGAAAATATTTCAATATCAGTTTCTTTTCTCAACATTTTATTTATTCAGCGCAGTTCCGAACCTTTCAATTCTTTGTTGTGAATTATCTGTATAATGACATAAACTTTTATTTTTGATCATTTACTGTCTTACTTTGGGTTTAGATTCTGGTGACGACACAGATACCATTTGATATAACAAAATTTTAGACAGCATTATGTCACGAATTTCCTGAAGTTCACTCTCGAAAATTTGAATTTGTATTTCATTCAACTACTGTATTGCAATTTTGAAAATGCATGTACATTACGTAGAAGAAGACACTTTGTTTAAATTTGAATTAAGACATCTGATTTAAAATAAAAAAAATCTTTGCTGATGACCATTTGGATAAAATGGCCTTTTTTATTTTATATACAATTCTAAAAAGTAACCGTAAGACGATATGTGTGCTCAGACCTTCTGCGATTCGATTGTATGTTTCTAAAACTGCATGTTTTGAGACATTTGTAACTGCTTTGCTGACAGATTTTTGATATTTATGCTCGATCACTTTTACATTGCGATTGTCTCTTTCCAAAAATTTAATCAAGGCAATGAACATGTGAGCGATTCGATATGCATCTGACCACATTTTAATTTTCTATATGTGGGGGGGTTTCTTTCAAAATTGACTCTTAAAAGTTTTTATCATTGCTAGTTGCAATATTTCCAGATCTATTAGAAACGCCTTCATACCACAATAGATCCTTGCTTATTATTGTCAATATCGTAGCTGGTCAGCTTGTTCGCAGCAGTTTTTGTTATAGAAGTATAACGTTACTGAAGTATTACATTTTAGACAACTAAGCACTCTTGAAATATCAGTAAAACAAATAAAAGTACAGTAAAACCACTCTTATCAAGTCTCCTTACCCACAACCAATATTTTTCTCAAACCTATGCTGGCAAAGTTTAGGTCATTATCATTACAATGTGCTTTGTTGCCCGTAATTGCATAATATGCAACTAAATCTAAAATGACACAATGAAATACAGAATTCGCAGGGAGAATTACAGAAGAGTGAGACTTGTCTTGCAGTCCACTCTGAACTCCAGGAATAAAATATGAGCAATTGGTAGTTTTCCGGTGCCTGTAGCCGAATACAGTTTCGGACTAGTGGACTGGACTTAGCAAGAAATTCGAATCATGACTCGAAAAATTAGAAAACGTCTTAAATGCATCATATCGCCCACCCTCGAGCTGATGTACTGTACATAGACTTTATGATTCACGTAAGGAAGGATGAAGAGACCTCAAACAAATTGAATCCTCCTGGCACAATGCAATACTCGAGATGCGAAAGTATGTAGTCAGCCATCAAAATGACCCACTAATGAGGCAGATCAAATCTGGCCGAAGAATGGGAAACCGATGCATTGTTAGTGTAGCAAGAAGCATTGTCAACAAGACTACGCAAGACACGCAGAATGACAGAGACACTGAACTTCTGATGCTACTTAACATGAAATGTGAGACAAAAATGTTAAAGAAATTGTTGAGAGACAAACCACTCCATGGACAATGTGCAGGTCAATAAAGATCAATCATTCAAGTGGCTTAAAGGCTTAAAGGCTTAAAATGGGAAGAATGAAGCCAGAATCGGAAGCACTTGTAATAGCTGCCCAAGATAGACATTGAGAACACGACATTATGATAAAGCGGTTCTCAAAATTTCCCAAGATGATACGTGCCGCATTTTCCAGGAACAAGTAGAAATCATTGATCATATTGTCTTAGCTTGTCCAATTCTCGCAAAGACAGAATACTTGAAAAGACACGATAGGGTGTGTGTCCCCTCCATTGGCAGAAATGTACCGCCCTCGAAGTTCTAAACAGATGCCCCAAGTGGAACGAACACTCACCAAAACCGGTGACGTCTGTTGGATTGTGTACGATATTGAACGACCAACAAATTCAAACTGATCGCACGATAGCGGCAAAAAACTTATATAGTTATCCGGCATTTGGAGAAAAATCGTGCTTACTTGTAGATTAAAATCGTCGCAACAAAGAAGGCAGAAAAAATTCTTAAATACAGGGGTTTGGAAATCGAGATCAGCCAAATGTGGGGCGTAAAAGGTCGTCCCAAAAGTTATCGGAGCTCTGAGATTTGTTCCGCAAAATTCGTGTAAGAACTTGGCAAAACTCCAAGATCATTCAAAAGACTAAGAAGTGCAAGAAATTGCTTTATTTGGAATAGCCCACATTTTGCGCAAAGTATTGTAGAGGCACCGATAGCCCCTAGATCTACTCCTTAGAGATTCCAATACTTTTCCTTCCCAAACTAGAAAATCCTAAATGTTAGTATAGTAGAGGGAGCTAAAAATTACAAAATGATGTTTACTGTCATATTTACATTTACAAGTAATGGCCTTTAAATTTAATGATTATGTATTAACAAAGTGATATTCCCTGTTATTGGATACAAACCGGAATAGGCTTTATAATCAACCGACTCATAAGTCACTCTCTTGTCGTGAATTACAGGAATATTAATAATAGGAAGGATCCGGGATTTGGAGAAATAGTAGGAAGAAGAAGAACCAGTAGAAGTAAAAGAAGCAGAAGCCAAGGCAACCACGTGTAAAGCATTGTAACTGAATGAAATGATAGTTCTCCCCAACATAATAAAGATTATCACAAATAAAAAAAGTTTAACTTCAATGCTTGTTCTCGCTCTTGTATGTCTCCACGTGGAGTTCGCTCTAAAATTGAGGGATCAATTGCATTAAGAGAGAAACCTCTGGATTTGATTTTGGAGCTGTAGGACAGATTAGAAAAATATTGGAACTGTTGCAATTTGCAAAATGTCAGAGGTATAAATGACTATCGTAACTTTGCACATTTATAAATACTCTTTCTTCAATTCGAGCAAAAAAAATTGAAGAAAATATTTGCAACTTTTATTTGAAAGTGTCACATGGGGTTCGTGTACAGTAGCCCCAGAAATTAATAATTTCAATGATTTCCGTGGTGGTAGCCGATATTTTGTGGTTATCCATAATGGTAATTGGAGGTAAGGGATAATCAACCACATTTTTTAAGTATATAATATACAGGGTGAGTCACGTAACTTTAGCACCTCCTGTAACTTTTGAACGGTTGAAGATAATGCAATGCAGTTTTCACGGAAGTGAATGAGGGAATGGGGCTAGTTGATATGTGTATTGATTTCTCTTTTATCACTTGTATTTTACGAGATAGTATTTGAGGTAACTTTGTTTTTCAAATGGGACTATACATATTTTTTCAGTCTATCATGACAAGCGTAAAAAGACGAATCCAAAGATATAACTATTGTCATATGTTAGATAGGCATTTTTTTGAGTAATTCTGATTTTTTTGCGACTAGTGTTTAACGGATATTTTCATTGTAACTGTCAGCCCCACAAGGTCATGCAGCGCTCCCTCAGCAAACGCGGGGTCGGGAAAGGGAAGGGATTTTAGTACTTGAGGATACGAAAAATATTCACAAAACTGTTGCATTTTTTCCTGAACTCTCCTTTCCATCCGATCCATTTTCAGATATTTTGTGTTTCTTAGGGATTGAAAATACGGATTTGTCTTAAGTAGTATTTATTGAAACAAGATTATTTCTATCCCTAAGTTATTATTATATTCTTATTAACATTGAAATTGTTTGCTCAAAATACGCAATATTTTTTGTACAGTTTTAATTATTTATTCTTACTGTGCTTTGTTTCAAGATCCCATTAATACGTATCTTATGAAACCCCATTAAATGGAGTTGAAGTTATAAACAATTTTAATACGATACAAACTAATGACAAATCCTTATTTTCCATTCTTTAATTCCTTCAATCAAAGAAAGTCGAAAATCTGAAAATGCGGAAGGATGGAAAGCACAGTTCAGGAAAAAACTGCAAAGGTTTTGTGAATATTTGGAATATGTTTCGTATCTTCAAATCTCCCTTCCCTTGCTCGGGCGCGCGTTGCTGGTGGAGCGCCGAGTGACCTTGTGTGGTAGACTATTCAAAATGTCCGTTAAACCCCAGTCGCAAAAATCAAAATTAATCAAAAATGCTTATCTAACATATAACAATATGTACATCATTGGATTCGTCTTTTTACGCTCGTCATGATGGACTGAAAAAATATGTATAGTTCCATTTGAAAAAACAAAGTTACCTAAAAATCTCGTAAAAATACAAGTGATAAAATAGAAATTAATGCACTTATCTATTAGCCCCTTCCCCTCATGCACTTCCGTGAAAACTGCAATGCAATAACTTCAACCGTTCAAAAGTTACAGGAGGTGCTAGAGTTACGTGACTCACTCTGTATATTAATATAACATACACCCAAGTTTACTTTCGGGATCAAAGTCACTTTGTGCATAACCCAAAGTGACTTTGGGCATATGTTATATTAATAAATATTATATACTTAGAAATTGTTGTTATTATCCCTTACCTCCAATTACCAATTTTAATGATCTCCGGAACAACGCAACTAGATATTACTCCTGACGTGTTTACCAAGTCTCAGATCCAAAGCTCCTAATCTGACAGGCGTGACATATACTTCCATTCATTTCATCTATCCATCCACCCATCCATCCGTTCCTTTATCTATCCATCCATCCATCCATCCAAATGGACACATCAATTTTGGAGTACAATGCTGCTTGTATTTTCTCGCCACCTGCACATATCCTAATCATCTGTGGAAAAGCACTATTAGACCTTAATCCTGACGTGGGTGCGAAGTTACAGCTCGAAAGAACTTTAAACACAAATATTAGCACCAAAATTCAAGATCGAATAGTTGAGATTCCAATTCTTTTCCTTTCCAAACTAGAAAGTGCTAAATTGTAATACAGTAGAGGGAGCTAAAAGTTACAAAATGATGTTTAACTAACTCTCATATTTACATTTAAAAGTAAGGCCTGTAAATTTAATGATTATGTATTAACAAAGTGATATTCCCTCTTATTGCTACTAATTTTGGCTAATTATATTACACCCCTATTCCACGTACCTCGGTAGAAGGCTGATTCGCACGTTTAATAGCGCTTTTTCTCGTTATATTTTCTCCACCATGATCTTTGAGACATTTTCTTTTCACATCATTGCAGTTATCTATTTTATTTTACGCTTGCGGCTTTTATTGTTTTGGTATGTAAAGAGGTAATCCTTCACCTGCACAGTCGACCATCTTGAATGATTTTACAACGGATTCCAAAGGAATGTGATATTTCCCTATTGGATTTACATCACATTTTCACCAATTTTGTTGGTTAAATCCTTATTCCGGACTGCCCTTCAATTGTTATTATTGTAATAATCAATTATTGTATATATGTGTCTAACCAAGAATATTAATATTAACTACAATATTGATTTATTAAATATGTACTTATGTTATGCCATTTGTAATCATAACATTGCATTTTATATTTAGGACAGATATAAATCCTATCTGTAATTTATATAAAAAAGGAGATAGAACATTATGTAGCAATTATAGAGGAATAAGATTATTGAACTCTTGCTATAAAATCTATGCTAATATTATAGGAAGAAGACTAAAACCTATAATGGAAACAAAATCTCAGAAACCCAACATGGATTTAGGAGAGGAAGATCTTGCAGTGACTGTATATTTACAATAACCCAGTTAACTGAGAAAAGATGCGAACAAAATTTACCAACCTTCTACCTGTTCATCGACTATGAGAAGGCTTTTGATAAAATTAGGAAGACACTACTATGGAAAACATTAAAAAAGAAAGGAGTACCAAAAGATCTAATAAGAGCTATACAGAGCCTGTATAGAGAAAATGTAATAAAAATAAGAACAACAAAAAATGGAAAACAAACTGCAATCATTGGTCAAGGTGTAAGACAAGGGTGCCCATTGTCATCTACCTTATTTAACATATATATCGACGAAGTCATAAATGAGTGGCAAAACATTTTAATAGACAAATTATAGCAAATAATGTAAATATTACCACAGTATTATTTGCAGATGATCAAGTTGTTATAGGCTCCACAGAAGACAGTATCCAAGAAGTAATATATAAATTAGATAATATAGCTAAGCAATATATGATTATATCAATAGACAAAACTAAAATCATGGCATTTAGGGGTTGTGAACCAATAAGAGCCAAAATAGCCCTTGGAAATAATACAATAGAACAAGTAAATGCATTTAATTACTTTGGCTATAAAATAACATCATAAAAATAATTATTTACAAGTAAAATTAAACAGATATAGACACTACTGTGGTACAATAGCTCGAACTTTGAAAAATAAAGTCAGAAACTATACTTAAACTCTACAAAACACCCTACCCATGCTGTTATACGGAAGTGAATGTTGGAAATTAACGAAAGACCAAATTAGAAGATTAAGATCAGCTGAAATGAAGTTTCTTCGAACCGTAGCAGGTTATACACTTCAAAGCGAAGAAATTAGAAATGAATTAAAAAATTTAAGTAAGAAAGACAATATTAAAGAATATAGAGAAAAATGGAAAAATCATGTATTAAGAATGCCCCAAGAAAGGATAGTCAAAGTTGCCTTAAACTACAAGCCGAAGGGAAGAAGACGTGTGGGAAGACCACTGAGAAGATGGAGGGAGCAGTTTTCAAGAGCCGGAACAGACTGAACAAGTCTAATCCTTGCAGTTGATGATGAACATTGCATTTTTAATACGTATTTATTCTATTTAATGAACATTTCTTTTACTATCGTACTCTTTCTTTACATTGCGAAATAAACATTCTTTCCGTTTCTTTATATCTTAAATTGTAAAGTGCGGCAAAATGCATGACTGCCCAGGGCGTCAGACAAAATCGGCACCTGAATATATCAGAAAACTATTCTTTTTTTAACAATTAAAAGGAACTAGGTGAACTCATGCAAACATTCCTACTTTTTAAATCATTGTTTTAAAAGTGCAAAAAATACCTTCATACAGAAACCAATCTTCGAGCGGTTTTAGCAACCCTTATTGGGAGTTGGGTGACCCTACAAATAAGTAACAAAATGACTAAAAATGTCTCATTTTGTAGAAAAAGACATGCAAAACATAACTCGTTCTCTAAGGGAAACTTTATTTTATGGACCTCTGATGCCTCGCTTTCGAGTTACGCGCCATTTGAAGTGTGATATATCGTGGGTTGTTTCTACTCTTCCTGTTTCCTACATAATCTGCAAATTTTCTGAGAACTAAATTTTTCTTCTTAAATCTGTTGAATCAACGACTGGGGGAGGAAATGCCCCAGTCTAGTAGAAGTTCTTTTACGAGGTTTAAGGTCAATGGTTTCTTTTAAATAGTAAAAATCCGTAATATTTCCCTAGAACATTGTAATGAATGAGGATTCCATTAACACTATAAAATAAAAATTAATTATATTTTTACACAACGAAAATAGTTTATCAATAAAGGCCGACGTGTGAGTGTTCCTGAACGAAGTTAGCAAATGACCCAGTTCATAAACATTCACATTTTGACCGAGGTGCATTAGAGGTTTATTTCTTTTTGTACACTTACTTTCAAAAATAGTAATTTCTGTTCTCCTATAAAGCAAGTACAAAAACTTTCTTTTGGCCTTGTACTTGTAATTCGTTTTGAATACGAAATGTAAATGTTAGTGGTCCCATAACAATTGTTGTCATTTCATTAGCCATCATAGTTGTTTTAAAGCAGAGTTTCTCAACCAGACGTTGCGATCTCCAGGGGCAAATATATCCACTAATTTAGGGGGCTTCAAAATGTGCTCCTTTTAACAAGATATGTTTTAAAGCATTTCTTAAAACTATTTTTCTGTAAACGTGCTTTAAAAATACACTTTTCTATGAAAAACCATAAAATGTACACTTTATTTTTACAGGAATGATAAGAGCTAGGAGGTTGAACCATTGCATTCAAAGACAATGCTTTGTTGACATATTTGTTTCTTAATTTTAATTGTTTACTTCAAGACTGAAAAAACCTACACAACAAATTCTGAAACTTTGTTTTGAATAATTTTTGTCAATATTTTACCACGTTTTGGGCATTGTATGCTTCCGATAATTAAATTAAGATTTTTTTAGAAGCTTCAAAACCTTCTCTTTGTAGTGAAGCAGGTTTGAAAGAATTTCTAGAAGGTACTTTTCATAAGTAATTTTACTAGTAGTTTGAAACGAGTGGAATTCGGTTACACTATTTCGCGAATAAAAGTCATAAATCGATTCAATAGAATGAACAAAATGTTAAAACATATTCCTTGGTAGGTAATTTCAGATGCTATACTGATTACTGCAGTTTCCGTCATGGAACGAATATTTATTTATTTCCTAAAGAAAAGAATGTCATCCGCGGTAAGACGATAGCCAAAAGTATACATGTGAACTTTTCAATTTTAGGCGCCCGTGATTGGTTTATATCCATTTTATTATAAAAGGCTACTGACCAGATTAAAACTAATACTTCAAAAGAGGTATAGTCTGTAAAAGAAAACTGAAGCATTTCAACGACATCATCAAATTTAAAATTAATTTGTGAATTAATGATATTCGTAGATAGGAGGTTGAAATTATGAATTAAAAGCAATATAATATTGATACGTTATGAGGAAAGTTATACCTGTCTTAATCAAATAAAAAGAAAGCTATTCAATTTTAAAATCATTAAATTTTAAATTCAAATTTTAAAACATTAATTTGTTTCGGCAAATTTCCTACAATGTACTACCTTCTGTGTGGTAATAAAAAATCTGATAATAGTTTCATTAAAAAGAACAGAAAAAGTTGGACAAATAGAGTTTCATTTGATTAGCAATAACGTGGAAGGAAATATTGCATCCCAATGTTGAGAAAATCTAAGCGATTTGTGTTGGTTTGTTTATTTGGTAAAAAACAGTAAAAACTGTGTACGACGTATGGGGGATGAAATTATCTGCGCACATCTTCTTAAGGCCCAGAATTTTTAAAAAAAGCGAAAATTACCAACATTTGAAAAACTAGAAAAATAAGTTAGAAAAATTATTATTTTAGAAGAATAGATATTAGAAATATTTTTTCCCGAGTTATACAAAATCAATTTCAATGGTAAATGAACTGCTGATTTGATTTTTCTGCTCATTTTATTTTCAGGTTGTCGTAAGGGTTGTCCAGTGCACAGATATCTCGATCGAACAGTTTGAGGAGAGATACAAGAGCGAGCACAAGCATTTAAGAGAAAAGTTTCTTTTATTTGTGATCGTCTTAATTATGATGGAGAAAACTATCGTTTCATTCAGAAATTCGCAATAAAATGATTTAATTTTGCAAATTTCATAATTTCTACTGCTGCAGTGAGAAAAGAGTGTAACCCTTACCATGGGTGTATTATCATCATGATCTATTCTTTTTCCACAATAACTGTAACAGAAACTATAATAACGTAGACATATTACATATAAATCGTCATTAAATATTATACATAGCCGTTGAATAAAGCATTCTCGCATATAGCTATCGATTCACTGATGTATTTTATGAAAACTGTTCTACAATCCATATTTATTATTTTTACTACTGCAAAATTGTGATTTTTTTAGCTTCATTCTTATTTTGGTCTGTCCTTCAATTTGAACAAGGGCTTAAGATATTTATTTTTTCTTTTGGTTGGCATAGTTAAGTTACTATAACATTAAACATCGACGAAAGGAAACTATAAATGTTTTAGGTAATATTGATAAGAAGAATGTGTTGAATATTAAGTATTCTTTATCATTTGCCATGAATAAGATCTAAATTAGAGAAATTCATTCGAGTTTGAATACTAAAATTAGTGTAATACATGGAACAATGCATATTCTCAGAATAAATAATTTATTACACGAAATGTTGGCATGCTCAAGAAATTTTTACGTCATCTTCGCATTGTTATAAGTAAGCAAAATTTTCCTTGTCCTAATGTTATGTAGCAATTTTGTTGAGGGAAATTTTCTGGCGTTCAAATATTATTTTTGTTTGGGAATTCGCCCAGGGGAGCAGTGCGGCCACGCCCGCTCTATCTGGGCCGACATCAGCAAGTCAGAGCTCAATGTCGCGCAGCGGTCACTCGGCTGCCTTCGCCCCCACCAGTCGCCTCGGCCCTCACCTTCGCTGCAGCTCCTTCGCCCACCGCCCCGCCCCGCCCCGCCCCCCCTCCTCACTGCCCCCTCCCCCCGCCCTGCTCCCCTCCCCCCCTGCCGCCCGGCTCCCGGTCCTGGCCGCCGCACCCCGCCCCGTCCCGCCCCGCCCCACCCTTGTCGCCATCAAGTAGCTCAACGCTCACCACCTTCCTCTTACACCTGCTAGCTTCCATCGTTGCCCTGCCTTTGCGACCTTTGTGCACCCGAGTACCTGCAACCCATTCCTCGGGCAGCGCGCGCGGCGACGCCGAGTCCGCTGCCCCCTCTTCCCCGGCGATTAGCCCTCGGCGCTGAGCGACGGCGCTCGCAGCCTCACCCAGCAGGCGCGGCCCCAACCCATTTCCAAACATCCACATCCATTTGGGCCACGCCATTGCTTCATCATTGAAGAATTCTTTCGGATTCGATTTGAGAACTTTTCTTTTCTTTTTTCTCCCTAATCCTCCTTATATGAAGGAAAAGTATTGGAAACGCCTCAACAATACGATCTCGAATATTCGGTCGTAAAATCCGGGTTTATGTTTGTTTTCAGCTGTAACTTCGCACACACGGCAGAATCAATGTCTATTAGTGCTGTTACAAAGATGGGTAAGATTAGTGAAGGTTGCGAGGACATTCAATGCAGTTTTCTGGATCTGCGCAAAAATCTTGATGTCTTTGTCTTGCCTGTATTACGTACGAATAAATGTCACAACTCGGTCAAGTTAGAAGCTTTTGAGCTCAAGCTTGGTACACACGCTAGGAGTAAGACTCAGGTCTGTTGTATCGGGGATCATCAAGATATTTTAATTTTCCAGAGTACGCAACATCACGTCCCTGTGAAAAAACTGTACACCTTAATTATTTTTTTCGAACCTGTCTTACACTAATATTAAATCCAGATTTGTTCAGTGATTTTAATCACTCACTTTTACATTTTTAAATTACGTCATGAAAAGTTAAACAAATACTTGTTGAATAATTTTGACGGAATTCACGTCGTTTCTCAAAAAATTAAATGAATAAAACACACCCAGGTACTTGGAACCTTCCGTGATGCTAGCGCTTAGGTGGATGGGGCTTTAACTAAACAGAAAAATAATGTTCTTGGTGGTATCGTAAATGATCATTTTATCGTCCTTATCCCCTTCTGTTCACGCACGAAGGCAATATATCCAGTTTACTTTCCGATATAGCGAAGAGTTGTCACTATCAGTACGTTTAGTATTAATTCTTTTTATTTTAATTTCTCAACAGATCTTACAGTTTTGCCTTGATCTATCTACAACACCAAAGGAAATTATTTCTAGAATAGAGAAGTATGAGCCCTACGAGCGTGGATGAACCTTACCCTGGGACTTACGGGTGCATTCTAGGATGCTGCTCCGACATTCGCCTGGAAGTGATCAGACAAACCACCAAGCAGACCTGCGAAAACGTTGAGAGCACGTCCCACAATTTGATGTAATTACTGGCATCTTGCACCGACGATGAATTACCGGCATCTAGCGGAAATCGAACCCGCGACCTCCCAAACACCAGTACACTCGAGCCGTAAGGCGTTGCTTTAGCACTCGCAGCCACCGCCGCCACTTTTATTTTTAATCACAATACCCAAATCATGTACTACATAACGCTAAGAGAGGGGAAATTTTGGTTTGCTGCGCATTCCCACGAGTTGTGTTCATGAGCCAAATTTTCGCACAATCCAAATACACCAAATATACATAAAAACACGGCACCTGCCACAAAAAGCTGACAATAAGGTTTCTAAAGATGAAACTCGGAATTTGACCAAATAGTTCACCTCAAGTAGATTGCATGTTAAACATTGATTTTTTATTAGTAAAATTGTTTAAAAATAGATATCAAATTGACTCGCATACTGTCGGAGGCTATGATAACATTTACGCAATCCAGAGCCCAAATGTGCAAACTTTTCGCACGGGTTCAACTAGTTTTAAAATATTACGTAACCGTTACAAATATTACGATAAAGTATACTATGCCTTTTTAGCACCACAAGTTATTAGCTGCACCCTGTCGGTCTTTTAGTACATTCCCTCTTCCCGGATCTTCCCCCTTTCCTCTGCAGATTCCGGGGACATGCCGCCCCCTTACCCTCCGATATTTTGCCTCTTACCTACCAGTTTATCACACATACCCCGCTGGAATATATCCCGAGTGTGTATGAGTGAATATGGTGTATGTATTGATGTAGTACCTCCATTCATTAAATTTTCTTGTCAATCAGTAAAGAGAGTTAATGACAATTTCTAGCGTTGCGTTTACTTTTCTTCACCCAGTCATAAACTTTCCCAGCGATGGTACGAGTAACACATTTCACTGTAAGAACGCCATTAACCAACACCACCCCTTCCCTTAGCAGCTTTCCTATTGCCCTAGCCACAAAGTCACGGACGATTTTGTAACCTACTAATAACTCCTGCTTCACCTGGAATCAAACCCGAAGCTTCCGGAGGCTTCATAAGCGTAATATAGAGAATGTTAAGAAATCGTGAAAAAATATAATAAGATGTTGATAGAAACTTCGTCCGTCTCCCTCCGTCCGTTTGTCTGTCTGTCCCTGTGTCTCTGTTCGTCTTACTGCCCTGTCGTCTCTCTCTCTCCGTCCGTCCGTCGTTCATCCGTCTGTCTCCCTCCGTCCATACCCGTCCGACCGTTTTCGCCCGTTCTTCTCTGTCTGCACATCTCTCCGCCTGTCTCTATTAGTTCAAACAAATTAGCGCCTAATTAAAACAAAGCATATTTTCCAAAATAAAAGTTTTCCAATCGATAAAGCTCAACGTGTGAATCCGGAAAATTTGAAAGAATTTTTCTTTAATTGTAAGAGTTGCTTAATACGAATCGTACGACACATGAATAATTTTCTTTAAAACATTTGAAATTCCAGAAGTAACTGATATGCAATTTGGAACACGTCAATGGATAGATGGATGGATGGACGGACGGACGGACGAACAGATCGTCGCACGGTCCAATATAGAATATTGACAGATACTAGTTTTCTGAAGAAACGCTTTTCAGAATGAAGGACCCCCAAAACATGCATTTCCGTCAACGTATCAGGATATATAAATCAAAATATTACCCTAGTTATACACATCTTAAATTCTACTTATAGAGATTGGTCAGGTAGTTTAACAATAAAATAATGTTTTCGTGAACATTACATTTTGTGGATTTATAAAAAAGGTCTCCTAATGTGAACCCCGTAAACTTTTAAGAAATGGGTAAAACTGAAAAAAGCAGCAAATAGGTTGAACTCAGTACAATTTTACAAAAATACAAGTTTAACACCTTCTACATAAGAAATTATCTTATTGTATATTGCCCCTTTTCATTTCAATCCTCTTTTCATAGGACGGTGACAATGATACGAGGGTTTTAGCCATGTCTGGAATGAAATGGGTCTCCATTATATATTTGTTTATAGGACTCCAAAAGATAAAACAGATTGGATGTAAGAGGTAATGTTCAACGCTTAAGAGTGCTCACAATATTTTGATTCTCTTCCACATGCATATTTAGGCTGCTCTTTGTGGCAGCAATTTAAATAACGCATACTTTCTCTGCACAGTGTAACCACCGACTTTCATTTTCATGCTAGAACTGATTTATTAAGCGTCATCAGCGTTCTCGTGTTTCCGGTATACATGCATACGTATTTTTACTTTCTCCCCTTTGTACATTTACGTAGTCCAGAGAAGTACTGAAATGCTGCTGCAGTAATCGGCGATTTTTGGACAGAAAAACTCGAATTGTCGAGCCGTAGTTACGAAAAACTGGAATAAATTTTGTTCCTATGTGTAGTAAATTACTTCCTCTAACGTTGAGTAGTCAGAATTCATATTTTGTCGGTGTTTGATACCGACATAACATTGACGGCAAAATGTCTGTGTCTGTACGTCCGTCTGTCCGGTTGCGGGCAACCCTAGCGCTTAAACCGTTCACAAGATTTTCTCCAAATTGATATTCTCCGATGGCTCGGAACGAGTCCCTGCGTGTTTCAAACGGATGTTTTGATCTTTTTTTGGAGGGATTACTCAACATGAAGCTTCAAAAACATACATTTTCAAAAACTTCTCAAAAGTGCCTTCAATTTTCGATTAAGCTATATCCTTGGATAGCCTAAGTTACAAGTAATGCGAGAAACCACTGGTGTTTTGGAAGCATTGGGAAAGTTCAGTTTGCCATACGACGTGGTGTCGCCGTCTGAAGAATGTGAGTTCGAATCTCGGCGATGAGAAAAAAAACTTGCTGGTTGGAAACTCCTTTGTAGGTTTTTGCAGTAGTGTAATACTGCGAAGGCGTTACAAATCATGGGAGAAAGTATATGCTGTAGTTTCTTCCGTTAATCAATCTGAGACGTACACAGCGTGTCAATTGCTGGTCATTTACTTCTCTGATTTATAATGCCTGTTGGCGATTTGGGGGGGGAGCAATGAGGATGGGTCATCGAGCATAAGGGATTAGCTTCTATTTCGCCCCTTAAGCGCCGTTTGCACGGACACAGGTGACCGACAGCCTTGTAGGGATGTCTAGGGCGTTAGACAGTGTCTGGCGTTTCGTAAACCCTTGCGCCCAAGGTGTAAGATAATTAGCAAGACAGAAGGCTGTTCTGTTCAGTTGTCGGTTGAGCTTTAAGTTTCGAAACAAGACAGTAGACAGTATAGATTGCTCAGGCAGTCAACTGTCGCCATAGAAAAGTGTACAAGACAGTAACGTTCATCCATTGAGTATTGTTCTGTGCAATATTGTAAAACTAACTTACCGGAAAATTATTTCTAACTTCAGCGGTGCAGAGTTTCTTTTAAAACTAATATGTCTTGATTGGAAATATCATTCAATTTGTTTCGAAAGAACTAGAACTTTGCGAGTCTTTTAACACATTCGTTCTAAGTTTCCGTGTGCGGCGCCATTTTGTTTTGTTGCGAATAGCATATTTTCGTCGTAGACAACGTGCCTGTCCTCAGAAGCTTCCACGAATTCAGTCCTTTTCAGACAGCCCCGAGGGGGCAGCGATTGTCTGAAGGACTGTCGGCCAGCCACTGGCGGATCCAGGAGGGAGCCATGGGGGCTAAGACACCGCCTATAAGGTCTAGAGTTTTGTTTACCTTCCTTCATTTGGCAAAACTGTTTTAAATATTTATTTGTTAGAATTATGTAATTATTTAAACAATAATATTGTATAGTATATCTACAGTGCAAACGTAATATACAATATAAGAACAAATGTTTTTTATTTGGCACAAAAATATACGATGGGGGAGGGTTTTCCCCCTCTAAATGATCAGCTGGTATCACCCCTGCGGCCAGCTCACTTGCCATCCTAAAAACTGCGTTTAAGGCTGAAAGAGGGATCGTGCTGGCCGTGTCCTGTTTTATTCCTGCTCCCGCATTCACCTGGAAGGGATCAACCGCACCCGGAAAGTAACGATCAGAACAGTCCAAGTAAGAATTTGTCCGACCCTTGCCCGTGATAGAACCTGCGATTCTCCAGTCAGCGGCCCTCCCGATCTTCTTCAAATGATGTTCAATCTTTAATTTATGGAAACTTACGGCCGTGCTACGTTCGTACGTTTGAGGGCCAGGGGAAGATTTTTGAACAAGCTGTCAATAATGAATGCATTCTCGCGGAGCGTCGTCTCCAACAGGCCTATCCAGTGCAGTCTTGTTTTGATCGCAGCGGCAGCGCCCCTCCGCTGGCGTGTCGCCGGCTGGCGAGCGGTGCCTGGCGCGCGGTGCCTGGCGGTGTCCGGCGGCCGCCCGCGGCGCTCCCGTTCCGCACGCCCCCGCGTTTTGCTCTCGCACAAGTGGGCTATTTGCCGCGGCGGCAGCGCACGGACCGTGAAGGCGCCGCGCTCCGGGGCCTTTCGCCGCCCGCCCCCGCCCCCGCGCCCGCCGCCGCCCCGCCCCCTCCCCGCCCCCGCGCCCGCACGCCAGTCTCCATGCATGTCGCCGCGCCGCAGCCGCTGTCACAAGGACGCGCAGCACGCAGCCCCTTCGGCCCGCCCCCACCCACGCCGCCGCCGCCTGGCGAACCTCGCCGCTCTCCACGGCGCCGATACTTCGCCCGCCGCCGGGGAAGAGGGCTGGCGGGCCTCACTGCTGGACGCGCCGCTCTAGTTCCGCGACACCAACGGGATGAAGCGCCGCCCGGGGGGGGGAGAGGGGGGGCACCTGCGAAGCGCTCGCAGACGAGGCCGCGAGGGGCGACGCGACGTACGCAGCAGCGGCTGGGGAAAGAAAGAACGCGGCCGAGGACGGCATGAACGACGTGTGGCCTGCCAACATTGACGAAGTCTTCTCGTCTACAAACGTTGCCTTACATGCCCGAAAAAACAAAATTCTCAAAGGGAATCAAATAAATAAGGACTTTTAGGGGCTTTATTTTTCGCTTCAATTTTAACGGTCCCGATACTACACTGGCCACAGAAGCAATCTGTGGTACCATATTCTTGTCGGAGGAGATGTACCCTTTGATTTCTCCGAAGCATTTGGAATCATGAACTGTTGCTCTTCGGTAAGCAGAGTATTTTCAAACATCTCATCGATAACACATATTATACATTTGTTCTGCCACAAAAAACATGTTTACCCCAGATTTTTTATCGTGTTGACGCCAGTCGAAATGATATTAGTTATCATACTACATTTTGTGCACGCAACTATCCTACATCGATTGGCATCAACAGGACAAATACTTCCGATTCTGCAAAATGTATCATAGGTAATACCACAAGTGCTTTGGAAATTGTCGATAAATCGTCAAAAAGGTGAGTCACAGTTTATGATTGGCCAGTAGTGAGAAGCGGTAAGAAAAACTGAATAGGAAAAGCGATAGACTTTTTGAGACACCGCTTTGATTGGACTATTGTGTGTATATAGTTAAACAGTATTGGTTTTAATTTCACGACCGGAATATTCTCTGAAGTGTTATTCAAATATTAACGCGACACGAACAAGTAAGAAGACGTTTTAAATCATTTGCACTATTTCTGCATCACTAAAAACGCCTACATACGGTAATGTTGAATATTGTACTACCGAAACAAATGAGTAATTCGCATTTTTATTTATATGTTATTTGCGATGATAAAACTGGGTTAGTGCATTTTAACGGTCGTAAAAAAGAAACACTGAAACGATCGTATTTGGATATCAAAAAACGCAATTTTCAGCACTTTTAAAGATTGAACTGACTAATTAGAGGTTATGTAGCTTCATCGTCAGGTGGTAAGGGAGAAATAGAAAATGTTTACACGTTAATTGAGATATGTGGAAGATAAACAAACCTGTGTTTGCGAAAGCGGAACATTGACGGACAGAAAACGTTTTCGAAAAAAAAGTGGAATTCCAAGAATTTATTTCCGTCAAAAATTCGACATTATTCAGCAGAATTTATTTCCGTCAGAAATTCGGCAAAACTCGATTTTTGCCGAATATGCGATTTTTTTCAACGTTACATGCTACGTGTGATAATCGACTAACCTGTGTATGTTCGTAAACTACTCAAGGTTACACAACTTCCGATCCACCTAACAGGAAAAGTGATGTGTCAGTCGACTCGTCTTTACTGATAAGGGGTAAAAGAGTCTACACTTTTATGAAACTTTCTATAACAGATTGTAGTCAAGTCAGGTAACTACATTATGTTTAAAATGTATTTGTATACTGAATTTCCATAGTACAAATAATAATTTTCAACATGAAAATATCCCCCGAAAACACCACATCACACTGGTAACTTTATACTACTTATATTCTAGGATACGTAAAGGTAAACAAAACGCCTATTTTAAACTAATAAGGAAATTAATTGTTACGCTTGTAGGAAATACACTTTGAAAGAAAACTCCAAATTTCCCAGGACGATCAACCAAGCAAGTGTTCATACTTAAATTAGATTTCATTTTATTAACCAGCGTTATCATCGGTTACGGTACACGTTTATCCGTTTTTGAAAGAAAATTGGCCATGTACCTCCATTCCCTACTAGAAGATAATTTCAAAATATCTCTTTTGCTTTTATCGCCTCCGGCATTCCATTTCGTAATTTAAGAAAAGAATCTTCCAGATTTTTTTAAATCCACCAATCGCACAATTTCCGATGAAATACCAGGCAGGCAGTTTTTGGATAGACTTTTTGTAAGAAATATTTATGCTCCTGTAAAATTTAAATTGCATATTCAACGTACATTTTTAAGATTTAAGGGCATATTTTGACAGTTCACCTGCAAGTGAATCTGGCCTCTATTGATCAAATACGAAAACAAAAACCGTGAAGAAAATCAAATGTGGGATCCTTTAATGCTTTATCTTGTAGTTGTTCGCCATATAAATTCAAGATATTTTACACATGTTAAAAGTGAAAAAGATCATTTAGTTCTCTGATCATGAAAATCCGTTAGTTGACCCAAACGCTCTACGGACGAGAATAAATTAATCAGTTTATTTTTAAAACCCCGTAAGTCACTCTCTTTTGAACTTTCGCTTTTTGTGATAAAATAGAAGCTGCAGGATAGATGCATCGTTCCATGTGTAAATCATGTGAATCAGATGAATAGAATGGCCTTGCGGACACTGAAAAGTTTCGGTTTGGTTTTGAAACTCTGTAACTCTGTAACTCATTGATATGTGGGGTATTTGTGACAGTGTATATATGTACGAGTATGTATGTGTACAGTATGTATGCCAGGTATCACTAACAGAGAGATTGGGATTGGTTAAAAGGGATATTCAATATGGAATTATTCATATGTGCTATCATAGAAGCACATATTTCAAGTAATTATTTCTGTCATATGAATCATGTTTGATGTATATGCACATTGTAATATCACATAATATTTTAACAAATGTGTCAAATTACAAATTGAATCTGAAATGTGTATTTATTTACATATTTAGGTAAAAATTCCTTATTATTTCTTGAAGTCCTGTAAGTCATAAACTTTTATATAAATCTAACGACAAGTGAACTATCGATACTAGTAAATTACATGTCTCCATAGCATTCTCAATCAAGATTTATGCATGAGAAATAAAAAAAAACAGGGAAGCGTTCTCTTAGTTCTTAATTATTCAGTTTTTTCTTGCTTTCTCACAACTTTATATTTCCTGACTTGCGGGGTTTTAAAAATAACCGATTCAAATATTAACTCAGGTGAAAATGTAACTCCTCCTCCCTTCGCCCAAGGAAGGATAGAGGAAATAGAAGAAAAACATAGGAAAGAGCAGGGACAGCCTTTGCATTTTCGGTGCTAGGGACGCAATATAATTTGGAGCCCCTGCCCTATGAAAAAAATATACCTCTACAATTTGTAATTATTTTAAATGGCTATTTAACATATATTACATACATTATCTGAATGTAAAGAAAAATGAAACATTTTAAAATTTATGTCAATGTATAAGTTTTTGTTTTTTTAAATTTTGAGCCCCCCTCCCCCCTAAGCCGCCCCTGGGAAAATGATTAGTTATTCCTTCCTCGTGCGGGAGTCCTACAACAAAAGCTGTATCCTGCATCACCACCAAAGACTTCGAACGTTCCATTCTTATTTCTCTATTCGTCTCGCGCTTATGGTTTGTAGTCCATCCACGATCGAAGACTTCCCCTCTCTTACCTCCAGGAGGTGGCTGCTGTAGAGGTTTTTTTGCTTTATTTTTGTTGTTATTATTATTATTATTATTATTATTATTATTTCGTTTTTGTTGTTATTCTCAGTTTATTTAGTGAATCATTGCCACCGAGTTGTCTTCAATTGCAGTTAAATACAGGTTACCTTATTCGCGTCTGTTCCCATCAGTCTGTGTTTCCGGACGTTCCAATCCCGGATGAGTCATAATTCCAAATGCAACCACTTGATTACATCATTATTCTCTACAATCTTCGCGCCGAAGTTGTACGTAAGCCCCTGTCGGTCTAAGTACCTACGGTTACCGTGTCTCGTGAGCCCGTCGGAACTTGGAATAGTTGAGTAGGTGGGAGCCAGGTTGCTCCTAGATTGCGCTACTCGCAGTAGATCGTAGACCCATTGAGCCCCACAGTATCTAACTTTTTCTCACACTAGTTACCGGGATAGAAGGGCTGTGATACCGCAGCGGAATTGTCTCTACAGCATCGTTGACAGGTAGGTCTTAAGAATCGAGCCACAATGGTAGATTTTCGAGACTAGCTTCATAGCTGGGTGAAATTCCATCACTGATTTTATCGGCTGGCTGCTCTGATCGGTAGTTTTCCTGTTCTTTTTTCTTCAATACCAGGCGAAAGCCTGAACAGTACCCCCAACAAACGCGCTAAGAGACGCGCGCGATCTTTCCATCCTCGACCGTGTCCCCTTCTCTCCCCTTCCTCAAACATACACACATACACTGCAATGTTGCGCGAACAATTAATCTTGCGCGCACTGCAATATAAAGCATCTCGAAATCAGTCGGGAGTATGGAGATTGTCGGGGATGGAACGGTGCCTTTCTGGGGGAGATACCTGGAAGGCAAAACTCGCAAGCCGACGCATTGGGCGGCGCCGGATATCACTTTCCAGTGAGGGAGTAACACCGATAGGTTCCGGGGCATTGCATGCTTTACACTTACGGGATTAACGCCTTCAGTAGTTGACACGCCTGGAATTATTATTCACTCTCTCACTCATCCCTTTAGCGGTAAAGGGATAGGCATTAGAGGAAGGATTCGTGTTGAGAGGTGATAAATGAATGCACACCTTGCCATAACATTATCAAAATCATCCATGCCTTCACGGGTTCGCAGCCCAAAGCCTTGGTGTAATGATGCTCTTCTGAAACATTGTTGGCGCGCAGCATACTTTGTACTTTCTCGCTCCGGAGTAGACAGAAAGTTATGTAACGCTGCGCGAAAAAACTGAGAATTTTCGGTAGAAACATTATTCTTACGGGGCTCTGGAAACGAAAAA
The DNA here is from genome assembly GCA_031308135.1 of Acheta domesticus. Classification (NCBI taxonomy): domain Eukaryota; kingdom Metazoa; phylum Arthropoda; class Insecta; order Orthoptera; family Gryllidae; genus Acheta; species Acheta domesticus. The sequence goes on along the minus strand of JAHLJT010008446.1, from coordinate 174,206,108 downwards.
GTGGATACATCAAGTTGCTAAAATTTGGAAAAAAATCCTTTATAAAACCCTCCATCATATTTTATGGGTCCTACCGAAAAATCTAATGACGGCAAAAGTCTGTCTGTCTGTCCGTCTGTCTGTCCGTCTGTCTGTTCGTCTGTCTGTTCGTCTGTCTGTCCGTTTGTCTGTCCGTCTGTCAGTGTTGGCTTATATTAAAAATGAACCTGAAACGTGGTCGACTTTCTTCTGGGGATGAGGAATAGACGGGGTCAGCGCAAGAGGGGCCAAAGATACTTGTTTTAAATGCTGAGGAAAAGGACGTTAAAGTTACGTAGTTGTGAGGTTACATTAGTAAAGGGGAAGAAATAGTGATTTCACTCCTAACTTCATGGCCTACTCAACAATGTACCACAGTAACAGTTCACCATTTTAAACAAGCAATGGACAATCTCATTTTTTAAAAACAATTTTCTTATACAGCGGATTAGCGCTTTACAAGTATGTTTTGATTAATAAATAGCTAACTTTGTTTTAACCTAAAAATGAGCGAGGCCACTCCCTCTGGAGTCCTCAGTTTCAATTTACGTAATACGTGGTATTTTTTAAATAACTCATTTTTCGTTTTGGGGAGATTAGACCACTGTTGCGCTCATTGTAGATGTGACTGTGTGTAATTTGTCAGCAGGCTTTAAAAGATTTATTGGTCTTAAGAACTATGTGGTCGTAAGAGTCTCAAAGTGTAATGTGTTTGTATTTTTCTATTTGCAATACTTTTGCCTCCGGTCCACAGCTGTGCCGCAGCACATCTTTGAGAACCACTGACGCAACGCGTTCTATGGTGCAGTGCTCCATGCACCTAGGCCAACAGACCGTCTCGTCATAACAATTAATCAGTTTCATTAGCGATTTCTGTTCAATCTTATTTTCTGCTGTGCACTGGCTTTAATATTCCAACAAGTATGAATTATATCTGTCATAAGATTACGTATCAGCCCGCTATTTTTTGTGCATTATCACTGCGATAGTTGTCTGAACACGGCATGTCCCCTCTACGTGTTCCGGTCGAAAACTTGAAGTGCACCCGGCAAATGGGACAAGACAGCCAGCTGTTCAACGAACTATCTTTTGCGCTGCTTGCCGAAGTTCACACCACCCCAGCCGTTGTCTAGCGGACAGTCCCTGTCGGCCAGCTAGCTGTCCTCGTGTAAACAGCGCTTAAAGCGTGACACTTACTACTTCACTAATAACTGTCTGGTCTAGACTGTGCAAGTGATCCCGATGTCCAGAATCTGAGCCGGAACGAATGGACTAATTAAAGATAAAAAGCCCATTAATGAGAGCAACAATTTGAAGAGACACGCCGGTTCGTAGAGAGCCACAAGCCGGGACCGCGGCGGTGGAAGGGGCTGTCTGAAAGTGGGGAGGGCGGCCACTCATCCAGGAGCCCCTCGGCCAAGGGAGGATGTGGGCTGATGGGCTGGCGCGTTGCGCCCGCCGCCGGCCGTGAAGGAGGCCCGGCGGCACGCTGCGCAACGGGGCGGCCGCCGCGGCACCCCCACCTCCCCCTCCTCCCCCTCGCCCGCCCCCTCCCCACACCGCCCGCGCCGGGAGACGCATTCCCGCGCACCGAGCTCCACGACAGCGGAACACGTATTTCCGCCCTGCAAGTTGAAAGCGGGGAGGAATTGAGACTGAGCTGCCTTGCCAATTCACGCTCTTATCTGCGATTCGTTTTGTTTAACCTTTTAACTAGATTGGAATTTCCAATCACACATCAAACATTAACGAGTAGTATACACAGGGTTATTTTAATAAATAACGGGCAAAGCTAAAGAAATTATTACAGAAAATCTTTTTCAACCTATACACTTAAGTTTTATACACGTCACATAAATTCTAGAAAATGTAAATAAAAACATGGATAAAATTCTAGAATAACATAGACCAGCCTTACTGTCTATTCGGGCACAACTGACAGATTGCTCCCTGCCATGTGTCACTACCAAACTACAACTAGTCTGCGAATTTTGTTGTTATTATTATTATTATTATTATTATTATTATTATTATTATTATTAAAAAGGAGAAATATCTTCTAAAAATAATATTTACCCACAAGCAGTGTTGCATAATTAATGTGATAGCTGATAGTGCGCGTTTCCTGCTATTTGCAGAAAATTTGTCCTCTAGCGGGAACAGGCTGCTCTTAAGGCGACATTGAGGTGTGTCTTTTAGGCAGGATTGGTATTAATTTCTTATTATACTCATTAATGAAAATACAACTTGGCAAAAATATGTAAACCGAAATGTGAATCTCCTTTCAAAGCAACACTACAAATCCAGGGATATTGATTTCTGTCCACCAGAAATCAGAAATTGTATAAGATGATTTCAAAGATTTTCTCGAAGAGTTAAAATTCCTTTTTCTAATTCTTCAACTTTATACATTTGGAAGATTTCGCAGACCCAACTTGTTGTAACGTTAATTTAGATTTTAGATTTTTCACTTGGTATTTACTTACTTCAGAATTCCTAGGAAAACCTTTACAGCAGCTTTTGCGATTAGTCGAAACACATATGTTGCGGTTACACAATAAACACACGAGCTTTCCTCTGTATTTAATGAAATAATACAGCTCCTCCCTTTGATTATTAAAATGTTCAGTTCTTTGCCTTTTGGTCATATCCAATAATGTTTAACAACGAGAGATAGAACTGATTAATAACTGAATAAAGCAAAAAAGAACTAATTAAAAACTTTAGAGCACACAAACAGTTCAGCAACTGAAAGTTGACTACCACTTGTCACAACACAAGACACACGAGAACTGAACAGGAATTCACAACTTCTCATGGTAACAAGCAGGAATGAGCGTTTTGAATTAAACAAAAATTGAAATTAAACTATTCCAATACCTGTCAGCTCAACAACGACTTACTGCGCATGCGCGTGCGGCGTTGGTCCCTGAGAAGGGACAGTTCGCCCGAGTCTCACGCCGCGCCGCTGCAATGCGACCCTTGCAAGGTCATCGGACAAGGACAGAATGTCGAATATAAGATTCCTTTCCACATGTCTCTGAACACTAAATATGAGAATCACTTGCTTAGAATTGGTGCCGTCAGCAATAGCAATAAAACGAATGCACTTAAATACTACGTAAGACCGTACTGAGAGTGAAAAAATTAATCTTTAACGTCTCAAATTTTAATAAAATATGTTTCTTGAATTTGTTATCAATAGGGGCGGATTTTGATGACTTAAAAAAGCAGCCAAAAATTATTTAGAAGCATTTTGTTTCTAAAATGTTTTAAAAATGCCCTCAAAGCGAAGGACAATGACGTAAAAAATGTTATTCAAACCATTTCGGATGAATAACTGAAGCTGATGGATACGTTACTGATGAAATCCAGGCTTCTTCTATTCGTTCAAGTGAACTCGGCTTGTAAATCAGAAAATCTCTCTGCAATCGGCTGCACCGACAATGGCGCTGATAGGCGTCACAGGAACCTTGGATTACATACTCACAATGGCTGACATTACAACTTCTGAGCGAAGAAATCCAATAGGCTACCAGTATGTATGTAGGTACTCAGAAATTCTGTGGAGAATATTTGTTGCATCTCGAAAAATATTTTTTGAAACAACTGCCCTTAAAATGGTATTAAAATAAATTAAATCAGTGAAAATGCATAACAAATGATGGGAAAAGGTAAAAAATGACTTAGTAGAAATTGTCGAAAAATGCAAACAAAATGACGTAGAAAAATAGGTCATTTCCTTTTGTCAAAACATAAAATGAATTTCTATACTAAACGGCATTTTTCTAAAGTAAAAAGAAAAAATGAATTTTCATTAAAATCCGCCCCATAGTCATCAATTACAAGAATCGGCACTATTGAATTCGCATATGGAGGGCGCCAGAAAAGTACACCACAGACGCCGCGTATGTTCTAGATAATTAAAGCAATATTTGTAATTAAAGAATTATCTGTTTGTTAAAAAGTTGATGCACACTCCATACCAAATGACAAAATGTTATAGAACAATATATCTTGTTTCCTACAGTGTAGAAATGAGTATCTTCAAACTTAGAGGGCTAGAATAGCATTTCAAATACGTTGATGAAAATTAACATTTTTACATACTTTTAATTTATACATTTATCTTATTTACTGGAAATAAAAGTATGAGGATATTATAGAACGTTTTAACGTGTAGAAAATTTGAAGTAAAATTTTGTTCAATTCTCTTGCACGAAATTACACAATTTTTTTGAACGAAAACACTGAAAAGTACCACTTTTAACTGAAAACTTTCAGTCTATTGTACAATGTGTTATGGAACTCTCTTAGGAAATGTAACGGAATCAAACATTCATGGAAAATCGAGGCAAATTTTGGTGGTTGAAATAATCGTACTTACGTGTTTTTGAAAAGTGCTCCCTTTTCTTTTGAAAGGACCCGAAATATCTCAATATCTCAAGAAGAGTACGAGAGCATTAATTAGTGCTAACAATGTACAAAACACTCATCAGTGCCTCTGTATGGACAAATAATTTAAGGGAAGTGAAAGTGATTACCTGGAGGAGAGTGATTTCAGAGATATTTGGAAATATATTCTCAGGTTCAACTAAAAAAATCACAATATTTTACTTTGTAAATTTTTAAAATTTGTAACTTCATAAATTTTATCGCATTAAATACTAATGGTATGATAATACTTTCTGGCATTATTTGTAATGGTTATGTAATATAAAACTACTTGAATCCATAAAAGTATTACCAGCCCAGGAAACTTTTTTGCCCACAAAGGGATTTGAACTCAATTACTTCGGTCTTGAAAACTCCTCTCTTGTTCCTTCAAAAAGAAAGTTGAACATTGTAATTTTCTAAAATTTAGAGTCGTGTGTACCCGAACATTCCCTAGAACGTGGAGTGATAGGAAGATTTGAATTTTATTGTCATAGTTGCCTTGTTGCATTGTGAGATTTGTAACATAAGGTAAATACCATCTAAGATGAACTCACCAAAAAACGTAAGTATAACGATGATTTTATTAAATATGGGTTAATGTGCATAGTACCTAAGGAAGGCGTCGTACATCCTCAGTGTGTTATTTGATATGAAGTATTGAGCAATGCTTATTAGAACTAGTGGTCTTGAATGTCTTTTGTCAACGAAACAAGTTTCTGATAAGGACAGACCAAAGGACTTTTTTCTGCAAAGTCTAAAAATTTATGACGTATGAAGTTGAATAGTTCTGGAAGTTGAATAGCCCGTCATCTGAAAGTGTGCTTGAAGTTTCATATGAAATATCACATCTTGTAGCTAGGCAAAAGAAAAGCCATATTGGAGAGACGCTTGTTAAACCATGCCTGTTAAAGACAGCCGATATTGTTATTGGAAGAGATAGCAGAAACTAATTATCACAAATATCGCTTTCCGACAACACTGTGAAACGCCATATTGATGATATGGCCCAAGACATCCAAAATCAAGTAGTTGATGGAATAAAACAATCACCTTTGTTTTACAATACAGCTGGACGAGAGTAGACATGATCAATGTTCTCAGTTAATATTTTTATGTTCGATATATTGAAAACACAAGAAGGAATGACGAAATGCTGCTTTCTACAGAATTGGCACCATATTGTGCTACAGAGTCGCAACATGCAAAACTGTTGATGTTATGAAAGCAGCCTCAGATTTTTTGACAAATACGAACTTTCATGAGAAAAATTGATTTGTGTATGCACAGATGGCGCTCCTTCAATATTTGTGCTCATTCAGGCTTTGTGAAATTGGTATGAGAGAAAAATGCTGCTGTGACTGCGATTCATTGTTTCATACGCCGTCAAACCTTGCCAGTTACGACGCTTACAAACTCAGCGATGTCTTAAAATTATATATTAAAGTGGTTAATTACATCAAAAACAGCGCTTTAAATAGATTCGTAGGCTTCCGCGGCCGGAGTCATTATATTCTTGGCTGTCCGGGATGAGCCGCGTCTCAGTAGGTTTTACTGACGTTTCGGCCATCTTGCTGTGGCCTTCTTCAGAGCTAAACTGCTGCCGAGAGGCTAGCGTGTCGCATAGATATAGGACGGGGTGCAGGAGCTGATAGGTCGCAGCGGCGACCAATGGGAGGAGGGCAGGTGGCCCGCGATTGGCGGAGAGGGAAAGGAGCGATACTGTGAGACCAGATAATGTGGGGGGAGGGAGGGTGGTTGGAAAGGGAAGAGGATAGAAAATTGAACAGGATAGACACCTGGAAATTGCAACTGCGTGGTCGGAGACGGGAGAAAAGGCCGAAAGAAACCGGGCGAATAAGCGGCCACGTCATTGGTCGACCGCGGGGGTGTGTCTCCGTGGGGCGCGACCGTATTGGCGGGGAGCGCCGACCCGCCTCCAGGTGTTGCTAAGGCGGAGCCCATCATCTCTGTTGAGGTTTTCGGGCCTCCTGGAGATTTCCAAAGCCTCTTTGATCACACGAGGCCACCACCGGTCTTCAATAGATAGAGTGCGAGTCTCGTGGTAATTGACGAGGTGACCGGTTTCGGCGGCATGTTGGGCTAAGGCCGATTTGTGGATGTTATGTAGCCGGTCATGTCGCATGTGTTCCCGCATCCGCTCTTCTACCGTGCGCCCGGTTTGGCCTATGTAGACAAGCCCACAACTGCATGGGATTTCATATACGCCGGCGTCTTGAAGTGGATCCGGGCGGTCCTTCACCTGGACCAGGCTCCCTCCGATTTTATTGCGCGCATGAAAAA